>VZTA01020592.1:322801-479108 GCA_013398855.1 Mohoua ochrocephala
GCCGGCTCTGCCCGCCGGGACCGGGGCCGCAGGGCTCGCGGTGCCCCGGGCACCCCGCCCCGCTGCCGCCGGGCCGGACTAAGCGCTCCTGCCTCCCGCTCACCTGGGCGCTGCCGGTCGCTCCAGGGAAACACTGTCCGCGATGGTGCAGCGTCCCCGTGGGTGTGCGAGGGCCCGGCACAGCCCCACGTTGCTGCCCGCCTGGGTACATTTCTGCCCCCTGCTTCCCGAGAGGTCTCTGGTATTCCCGTTGAAATAGTGTAATTTAGGATCTCTGCGGACCTTCTTACGAAGCCGAGTTATTATTAGGAAGAGTCAAACGTCTGGGAATAACTTTCCTTCAAGTTGTGTGAGAACACATAAAATTAGGGTCTACAAACCCCTGAGTAAGCTTGTATTCATTTGGGATGTGAGTAAGACGTCTGAAGGTGGTATAACTGTGTCTATTTTGTACTGTCCCAGAGGTAAAGGTTAGTTTGATAAGCTGTAATTAGACTTTATCTGTATAGCTTAGAGGATGATTTATGCAGTATATTACACAATTTTATTATTTAATTGGGAGTTTAAACTCCACGTGGGTCCAAGGTCTTGTGACATATCAGAAGCGTTGCAGCTTCTGATGCTGAAGAACAGCTTTCTCTTACTTCATTCTAATAGTAAGTTTATAACAAGGACACTAAATACATTTTGATAATTGAAAAATATGCTGCAAACTTTACAGAATATATCGTATGGGATGACAAATACACATTATTTAAAGCATGTCATGCTAAAAACACCAGTCCCTGTGAAATTTCTGTTGACAGCACTTGCTTCTTTCTGTAAAGATGAAGGAGGCAAAACGGAAAACTATTTCAAGAGAGTGACAGAAGCTTTTGCATCAGCTTTTGTACTTGGCATTCTGTGTCCCCTCTGTCAAACTTCAGCAAAATTTACTAGACTTTCTTTGAAGTATAGAAAGGGCCACAAGTTCTGGTTTAATGTCTAATTTTATGTGGCTCTCTAAGCAAAATTCTCGTCAATGAATAATGCTAAGTTTTGCCCTTGCATGAGATTTTAGGTTAGTTTTTGTGATGCTGAAACATACACTTTTACCTCTATTAGACATATGAAAAATGTAATTTTTAGGGCCTTGAGGTTTGGTTTAGGCTGTTTTTCATGCCTGGAAACTACAGTGAATCTCAGAAAATCTGTTAGAAACTTCTTGGTATTATGAACTGTGCATTGTTATATTTAGGAATCTCCAAAACTGACTTTTTGTCCTCCATTGTCCTTGTTTCTCTTTTTGACTGAGTGCTTTGCTTCATTTCTCTCTGCCTCAGAACTTCCTTACACTTGTGTTACATAACATGGATCTACGTTTTTTTTGTGTACTGTACAAACTTAATAGTTTTGGGTCCTCATGGTGCTGTGAAAATTGACACCAGAGTGTCTCTCTTGCTACACCTTACTAATTTCTTGGTGAAAATTAGGCTACCTCATCCTGTACAGGCTAAGCTCAATTTGAATACCATTTACAGACACTGGATAGAGATGGCTCTCATGGTTCATACGTGCTTTGGTACTTTTAAAAGCGTTATTAGCATTTCTGTACAAGCAGAGTTAAATGTTTGGTTTAAGTATCAGTACAGTCATTGGAGCACATTCTGCTGATATCTTGGACGCTCTGTTTTCATTCCCAGTAACTTCTATTGACAGCAAAGGGAAGCTGCATTCATTTAGGCAGAGATTTCAAGTGTTTATGGATAATATCTACTTGATAACTTGCGTGTTTGTAAACTTTTCTTTCTGTAGAAGCAGCCGTGCCAAACTCAGCATACATCTTACTAGAAATCTTGTGTATGGTGAAAAGACAGGCATACTCATTCTTGTACAGTGATTCATGTGGTAGAGTGGACTGTGTGTCTGTCTGTCTACTCTATGTGCTTTATGGTGACTGCTACTTGGAATTTATTTGCCTGTTGCCTAGGGATATACTTTCTGGATGACTACAAAGTTCAGATTTGTTTGTACGGGTTTGTAATGAAGCAGTTATATAGTCCAGGAAAGTAAGAGGAGCCTCCTAATGAACTCCTGAAGCATGCTGAGTTTAAATCAGGGGTATTATTAGGATAAGGAGAATCTTCATTTCTTTACAGTTTGCCAGGGCAGCCACTTCTTGTGCAAAGCACTGACATCCAAAAGAGGTCATGGACAGACATTTCAAAATCTGTTCAAAGCATTCTCTGAGAGATAGACCCTAAGTGCTGGACTGCTTTCTTAAGCGTGGCTCCACGTTTTAGGTTAGATTGTCTGAACTGAAAGGAGACGTGAGCCAGTGTGAGTGGACCAGCAGTTAAGGTGCAGCTTTGGGGCACAGGCAGCCCTGCCTTCAGCTTTCTGCTCCACAAACAGTGGCAGGAACCTTAAATACTTTCCTCGTGTTTGAATCTTTCTTGAAACTGACATGGGAGCTGTCCTGCCTGAACATAGTGTCTTGGGACTTTTGCCTCATCTTTTTATCCACAAGGGAATCTTCCTTTTATCAAAGGCCTTTGAGTTCACCTGCACGTTTGGTCCCCACTGTGACAGACTAGATGTGTCCTACCTGAGCTGTATTTTCAGTAGAGCATAACTTTGTAGAGATAAATGTAGTGCCTGTGGTTGTATCTACCGTCACATTTATAGCCCAGACCAGTGATCCCAAATTGTTGAGTTGCAGACCTCAGTACTTGTACATCTCCTTGGGGCTTCTGAGCAGAGTGGTGAGCGAAGAGGCAGTGTGTTTTCACGGGCCTGTTGCAGAGAATCAGTGATCTCTGAATAATGCCTTAAGAGCTGTTGACCTGGAGGACAGAGCACTTGGCCTGTCACCTGGGAAGCCTGGTTTCAAGCCTGCAGCTGATGTCTCCCAAGGGAGGCCAAACCTGAAGATGGGCCAAGCTCACTCTGATCCTCTGGCTGAACCTGCCACTGTGTATAGAGAGGAATGTGACTTCCCTCCCCAGTGCCAGGTTAGTCATTCTCCCTGCTGTGTCTGAAGCACCATGGCAGGGGCATTCCTTTGGGATGAGGTGTGTCCTCGGTTCTGGTCTGCTTCCTGAGGTGGTTTTTGGTTTTGCCCAGCAGCTCTTTTCTGTATATGCTGCTTTGTAAGCTGGCATCGGAGCAAGGCTTTTATGTTCCGTTCTGCACATCGGTACAGTTTCAGTGGTGAGAAGAGAGTTTCTGTCTCAGCCTTGCTGATAGGAAGGCATTCCTGTTTGAGTTGTGATACGGGGTTGAGCTCTTTTGTGTGGAACAGGGCACTTGGTACATGTTTCTTATACTGTCAGTTAATTTATTAGTCAGGCAATTTACTACTATTGCCAAGTTGTCCTGTGCTTTTAGTAAAGCTGCTAGAACGCCATGCTTTGTGTTGCACTTGGAATTATCTGCATTCCAGCATGTATGCTGCGGCTGCAGTTCCCTGAGTGTAGGGTCCTTGTGGGACTGCAACGTGCAAATGTCTGGTTTGTGCATCTCAAATAGGCTTCCTTGTGAGCCTTTATGTTCTGCTCCTCTAAGGTGGTACAGTCTCAGAGCTTTAGGTTGCTGTCTGTTGTCAAAATATGGAGTATCTATTCCCTAGCGAAAAGTAAAGCAAGGTTTCTGGGTACTCCTAACTGAGAATTTAGGAGCCTGTGATATGTGTGTGGTTTTGATGTTGTCACGTGTCCCTGCTGCTGCTGAAAGAAACAGTTCCTCCTTTCTCTAGCTGCCTGGTCTCATCCTCTGTCTCAAGCTGGGTTTAATGGTTATGCAGTTGGCAAAGACTCTCAATCCAATCAGTTCCATGCTCATTACACTGACCTTGGAATGGCTGTCACTGTGCAGGTGCATGAGCACTAATACGAGGTCAGGGAAATGGAGGTGCCACATTCCATTATAGAGGTAGGAGAGCTGTTGTGTGAATATCAGATGGTGGTGAGGACTCTTGGATGCCCACGTTATCATTTTGTAAAATTTGCGTGCTGCCGGCTCTCTGCGGACGTTGTGAATAAAAAGACTCCTGTTCGTGCCGTGCGAGGAGTGGCGTACATGCATAAAAATGCCTCTATCTACTCAGAAAATGAGTTGTGTGTGTTTGGCACCAGTGAAGATTAGTGAGGTGCAGCCATTTACAAATGTCTCTTTGCTCTGTAAAAGCCTCCATTTCCTTGGTAGTTGTTCTGCTTGTCAGCTGTTACTATGGTCTCTTCTGGGAGCTCCGGAGATATGAGGCAGTAAGGTCACGGCAATATGAATAAGTTATAGTGATGTGAAGTGAAATACGCTTCATCCAAGAGGAGGTAATTTAAAGTCACCTAATTCTAAAGGATAAGCTACTTCTCAGTTATTTTGGACAAAAGCATTCACATGTGCAGCTTGGAAGTTTGCGTGGTAATGTGGTAGCTTTTCTGTGTAGCTATATACCTAAAAAGTCAGAATTTCCTCTTAATGGCATGTAGAAAATAAATAGAAAAGGAGTTGAAGAGTTGCCTGAAGATGTAATTCATGTCATAATAAATCCCACAATTTGACTGATAGAAGAACTGTGCTTGTACACCCAAATGGCCAGATTATTTATGGCAATATTTTACTCTGCTGTGGGTTTTTTTGTCTATTTGTTTTGTTTTGGTTTTGGCTTGGTTTGAGTTTGGGTTTGGTTTTGGGGTTTTTTTTGTTGTTTGCTTTTTGTTGTTTTGTTTGGGTTTTTTTTCATAAAACAAGGTGAGCATCTGGGAGGAAGAAGTTCTCAGGAAAGGATAGAAATGCTGAGAAACTCAAATTCTGCCCACAAAAGACAATGGAAGCGGGGTGATTGAGTTATGCCTTCTAGTAAAGCCCAGTTGTCTTGATTTTAAGTGAGCAAGTGAAATAGTCATCTTCCTTCCTTGAGAGATCAGCTGTGACAAACCGATAGCATCCCCTGACATGCAGGAAGCTGAGTTGCCTTGGTCCAGTTTGGATTCCCAGGTGTGCTGTGTGCTGGTGAGGACTGTTTTGAAACTTGAGGCCGTGTTCTTGAATTGCCACCTGCATCAGTTCAGCAGGCCTGGGATTTAGCGCAGAACTTTGGGTGTGTAGCTCCAACAGAGCATCTGTCACCTGTGCTGAAGACCATTTTGTTATGACAGGTCACTGTGGTGTGTTGGTTTCTTGGGTTTTTTTCGTTGAGTTACGATGAAGCTGTTTTGAAGCTGATACCAGGTCCCTCTGCTGAACACAGCAAACAATGATTTTTTTTTTTCCAACCAAAATATTAGTATGCCTAATTTAAATTTCTGTGTGGCTTGAACTTGTTTGGTTTTTTTCCTTTTCTTTAGGCTAAATTGATTGTTCAACTTCTGTCCATTTAATTTTTGTGATATAATTAAGTATTATTTTAGCACATATGAGAAATCACACTATCTAATAATCTACCATAAAATGGCAAGCACTGTTGTCAGTGTTGTAGATCTGTATGGTTCTCTTTTTCTCTTCTAGACTTTATTTGTGGTCCCTTATGTGCCATGGCCTGTGCACAAGAACCTATACATGAGTTTTAAGACAGATTTAAGAATAATGCTGGTTTGAGGGTATTAAATTAATCTGTTTCTTTATATAGCAGGCATGAAGTATATTACATATTTTTTCCAGGAAGAACTCAGGGGATTTTCTTTAACCCCAATTCCCCACAAAAAAACCTAAATACTACTTTTGTTAAATATCTGGCTTGTGCCAGCTAGCTTTTACAACCTTAAAAGTCATAAAAATAAAATGTATATGTGTTGATCAATAGCTCCCATTGTTGGTTGTGTTAGTGTGAAATACTATATCATGAGAAATAACTGGGGGCCAGATGGGTGGGTAAATTTCTTTGACATCAACTCTTAACAAAGACAACTGGCCTAATGGTAGAAATTATACAAAGCCATGAAAAAGAGTTGAAGGTAGTGGCAAAGAAGGGTGTATTTCTTGGAGGAGAAGCTCACTCTGTTTCTGGATTCCTGCTCCTTCTTCCCGTAATGTGTAGAGACTTTACATCCCAGAAGAGCTGGATATGTGTGCATTTTCTTAATCTCTGAGAGCACCTACTGACAGGCATTCTTCTCACAAAGAGCTTACGGTGTTGTGCTTGCAAAACCATTTCATGGGAACACAGCGCAGCTGCTGGACAACAGACGTGACTGTAACAATCACTCTTTCATAGCGACTCTGTTTCATGGCCTAGCAATCATTTACCTCAGCTTCAGGGAGTTTGTGACTTCCTTATGGCACATCCCTTTACCACAACCTTTTGGAACTGATACGCAGCAAAGGAGCAATAATAAGCCTGGTCAGGTGGCAGCTTTTCCGAGAAAGGCGTGCATTCTTTTGCAGATCACAGGCAGAATACAAATTGACAGTGTTGCCAAAAAAAAGCCCCAGAAAACCCCAAGCAAATGTCATCTTGGGGTGCGTGAGTTGGAGCAGAGCCTGCAAGGCGCGTGAGGTAATGCCTCCATTCTGCACAGCACTGATAACGCTGCTGCTGCTGCTGCTGCTGCAGTAGCCTCACCTACTGCCTTTGGTCTGGGGCACAGCATTTCAAGGAAAAGGCGGATCAGCTGGGAAGCGCCCAAGAGAGAGCAGTGAGAAGACTTGGAGGTTTTGTAAATACAGTGTATTGTACTGTGCTATTCAACAGAAAGATAGAGGCTGGAGATGGATCTTGACTGTAAAAAGCTGTTGTAGGAAAGAAAAAAAATCCAACACATGCTCCCCCCTCCTCTGCCAAGCATATTCTCCAGTTCTGTTGTAGGTAAAAGAAAAAGTAGTGGCCTTCAACTGTGCCAAGGAGGGATGATAGGTAAGTGAAAAAGATACTGTAATTGTCTAGGTAGGCAGTGGAATTTTTTGCTTGAGACTTCTACAACCACCTTGGACAAATATGCTGGGAATGATACAGGCCTGTGGTGCTGTTTCAGGACAGAGATGTTGACCTCTCCTGAGGTCAGTGCTGTCCCTGGCTTGGTTCAATCTGTAATAGTGCAGAAGGTACCTGAGAAACTGTTCTTGGTGTAGCTTGAAGTTCCTTTACTAATTCGGGAGTCATGACTTGGGAAGTCTAAGCACACAGTCTTAATGTGTGCAGATCTCTTGAATGTAGAGGCTCAGTGTGAGTGGGGTGTCAGAGATGACAGAAGGTGTTTCCTCTGTCTTAATGTGCTGCACCTGGGAATTGATAGCATATCTCCTGATATTGGCCAGATAACGTGCTATTCATCTCAACAGTTGACACTTTTTGGTGAGATGACATTCTTGACCATCTTCCAAAGAACGAAGGAAGCAGTGCATGTGAAACACGCTAAAATAAGTGTGCTAATAGATAAAATAGCCACCTGGGCTGGTCGCATCTGTGCCACAGTGTTGTGGAACAAACCTCCTCTTGTGTGGTTATCTTCCGTTTTCTCATTTTTGAGTTCAGTGTTCAGTCCTTGAAACAATGGCTTGTTTTGTACTAATGGAATTTAACTCTGCTCAGAAGGAGTTATGTGCTTTATACGATCGAGGAGGAAGCTGCTGATACTTCCATACTGTCCAAATACTACAGAAATGCTAGTTAGTATTTAGAGAGAAATCCTATTTGGAGGACAACCACGCTCTTTTGGAATGGCTTTCAAAATAATTGAGTTTCAGTGAAGGAGGTGTCCTTTATTTCTAAGCAGAATGTCCTTACTTGTAGTTCTTTCCTCCTGTAATTCCGAGCTGCAGTGCTTGGGCTAATTTGACTGGGATGTGATTGTCACTCATGTAAAATAATTCCTGTGAACTGGGAGCCAAAGCAGAAGTCTGCTCTTTCCCACAGCCAGGGTACTACCTATGCAGGCAGCAGAGTGTACGCACATCGAGAGGTTGCTCTGAGGGCTCTCGAGGCTTGGATCTGTAGAGTGGATAAAATCATGTTTCCAGATCTAATGGCACTTTCAGGAAAGTAATTGGCAGAGCCAGGCACAGGACTTGGAAGCAGGTTCAGTTCACATCGAGCTGTTTAATCTCCTCCCCTCTGACGCCAGTTAGTGAAGATTTGTAACGTGTCTTGTCACATACTGTTGAGTCAAGTTTGCTTGCTTGGAAGAATTTGAAGTTGGTCCTTCCTCTTCAGAAACAGGATTATTTTTGCACTTCATCATACTCCTCACAGACTTTCCTTCCTCCTTGTCAACAAGGCATCTTTGGTTCTTTCCCCTTGTAACATGCTGGTTCTGCATGTGCAGTTTGGGTCCCGAGGCACTGCCTCGTGAAACTGAATTCTCCATGGTCCCACTAGAAGGAGGAAAAAGAAGTGAATGAGGCATGTCTGTAGCAAAATGCAAAATACAAAATACTAAATGTTGAGCTGTAAAGCCATGATGCTCCTGCCTGTCATTCTGAAGCCCCATGGTTGGCTCATCAGACTACACCACCAACGTTCATGGATATTGAGGGTGTCCCCCCCCGAGAGCACTAATGAGCTAAAAACCAGTGTTTTAAGAGACCTGGTTTGAGTTGAATGTTTTGGCCATAAGCAACATAGATGTTCTTTTCTGAAATCTGTATGTTCTAACATGCTGGTGATTCTTTGTGCCTTCTGTAATTTTCTCCCTGATGTTAGGTATGGATAAATACGTGCAATACTGCCATGTGTTTTGTTACAGCAGGAAGAAGTAGTTCAGAGGATTCTCTGGAAACAAGGCCCTTGGCACTGTGTGTTGTAGTGCTTAGTAATGGCTCTTGCTGTCGAACCTTGATAAAGTTATCTTCGTGTTGGAGTTGGGGCAACTGGTTAATAGCTGATAGAACAAGTGATGTCTGAGGTGATTAATGGTGCTGGAAGGAAATGATATCATAAAGGTTCACTTACAAAATGCCACGCCTGACCCATTGGCAGCCACAGTACCACAGTCCTTTTTCCCTGCCATTCTGAAATGACTTTTGTGGTTAATAAAATTGGTGGGGTGACTAGGCTTGTTCCTTATCTTGTCACTCTGCTTTCCCTACGAGGATGAGAAGTGTCATCATTTGTATCGGTGGGCTGTGAAACACTGCCTGCTCCAGCAATATGGTATGTTTTAGTGAGTCCAGCAGTGACCACTTAAACCTAATTGGGTATGTGTGTTTCAAGGAGTTATTTCCTTGTAGTTAAAAAACAGACCACAGAGATGAATGTAAATACAGAACACTCTTGTTCTTTAGCTCTATCTGCATGTCATGCAGCTGCGTGTAGATGCTGCTTTGTTCAAGAACATGCTGTTCCTTTGATTACAAAATCTCATCTCAGTTTTGGGGAATTTACAGGCTGGGGATCCAGCCCCCTCTGGCTGCTGTTGTTGGAGTCTGGTACCAGTGCAGATGGAATGGGCTCTCCTTGCTGCTGTTGGAAGGGTGAGAGGCTGGCGGGGGTAATGGCGAGGTTACTCCCATGCAAGTTCATCAGTATGTTTTGCTCTGTAGCAGAGGCCATGATTGCTTGGAGCTGTCTGGCGTGACAGGCCAGCTGAAGAGTGTGAGGACAGCCAAACAGACTTGAACTCAGCCAGCCAGGACCTGAAGGGATGGTTGTAGCAGACGCTTAGAGAAAGTACGAGGCACAGAGCAAATGTGCTCACCTCTCCCTTGGCAGACCCTCCTTGCATTCTGTCAGTCACTTCTAGAGACTTTGGTGGCAGCAGTTGTGTCCATGGTACCACCTTTAATAGCCACGGATGGATCTGCTCCACATAGACCTATTAATGCATTTTTGAGCTCACTTTCATTTCTGCCATCGTGGGAACATAGGGAGGCTATTGGCATTTGTTGGCAGTTCTCTAGTTTGGCTGTGAGTAAAAACATAAGCAAATACAAAGTTGCATTTGCTGTGTTGTGGGGTTTTTTTTTTTGTTGGGTTTTGGTTTTAGTGTGGTTTTTCTTTTCTAAGCCTGTAAAGGAATAGGTATTACTTATTTTTAAGTGTATGTCTAGGTGTCCATTTTACAAAAACACCCTGGCTCTTGACTAATTAAAAAAAAAAAAAAAAATTCGGTCAAGATGTCTTAAAAAGTTCGGAAGTCAAAAGTTCTTCCCTAAAAAGAAAACATTTTCCTGCTAAAAATAAAAAAGCTTCTAGAAGAGGGAGGAGGAACTAAGAGTTTGGTACAGTTTAGAAGCCATCTTCTAACTTAATCTGGTGCATGGTAATCTGTGACCTGAAACCAACAGTGGAGTGGCTTGTGGAACTTAAAAGCCCCTTGTAACTGAAGAAAGAAGAGTGTCTGGATCCTCGCTTGCTGCCTGATGAGGTTAAGTGCTAACACAGCAGAGGGGCACTCTCAGAAAGTGAAGTGTTGTATTAGTACTGCAATAGTAACAGAAGCCCTGTCTTTCTAGCATTTATGCCAAATATGCAATTCATTTTTTAATAAAATCTGCACCTGACTTTCATCTTATATTGAGAGCATTGAGTTTTTCTGCTCTTCCTATTGATTTTTTAGTTAACGTTGCCTTTCTCTGGTCTCAAGTATGACTTTAAGAGTTGCTTCAAGTCTGCATTCTTTCACCCCATTGTCTAAAATGGATTTTCTTTGCCAGTCAGTCTTTAAGCTCAGATGTGCATGCACTCAGCCCAGCCTCATGGTTTTAGAGTTACTGTGCTTTCTGGAGCAGGTATACACCGATAATGTGTTGAGTCACGATGTTTCCAGCATGGGTGGCTTTAGCATAAGTGTCGTCTGAGATAGTCTGGGTAAACCGTGTTATCAGAGACTCTGTACAAGGCACCCTGGCATGATAGAGCTGTGTGTGAAGCTCAGCATTCAGATACACTTGCTAGTTGGAGGGGTGGGAAGAGAAGGATAGAGGGAGCTTGTTCTGAGGTTGCCTGTGGTGCTGCTCTTGTTTTGTCGACAAAGAGGGAGCTTAATTCACTGGAGCTGTCAATCTGGTAGTTTTCAAGCATTGAAAGAAAACTCCTGTAAAACTTTCTGTAAGAAGGAGGAAAGGGAAAAAGAAACTAAGCAAGACTACTATTTTGATGAAAGATTGATGATATAAAAATCCCCCCACAATTGTAGTTGCTGACCTCCACACTGTATCTAGTAGAAAAGGGGAAAGCATAAGAGTAAAAGGGAAGTATTATTGCTGGCATCTTGGGTTGGAGCACTGTGTGTTGAGGGAGAAGTACGTGATGATAGAATTGAACAGCACCCTTTGTCCCTTGGCAGAAGTTTTCTTTTTCAAAACTGCCACCTTTTAAAGCTTGTTGAATCTGTGGAGAAAAATAGTTTGTGCTACACCGTTAGTTGTTCCTGGGTGCGTGAACTGCAAGTGGGAACTGGGGCTATAGGAGGAAAAAAGATCTATTTGCAAGTGAACAAGCACTGGATGGGGTTATATTTTTTTGACTTTGTGGCTTGATATTTTAGTGTAACCTTTCCTTCTGTCTCAAGAAATAGATCAAAGTCCAGGGACTTTGTCCAGCTTGAAGTGAATTTTGAAAAGAGTAGGTCTTTTTTTGACCTTTTTCCTGAACCAAAATTTTAACATGCTTTGAATAGAAAGTATAGGCTTGCTGCTAGATAGGAGGTTGAAACTCCATTTTGTTTTTCTTTCTCTTTCTAATGCTATTTTAGGCCCTCTGTTCTCAGCATCTGGGAGGATGTGTGCTTCGAACTTTGGTTTCTGGTTTTTTGGGTTTTTTTCTATGATTCAGTAGAGTGAAAAATCTTTGGTCATAGGCATCCACCAGTCTAAATTGCTTTTGTCTGGGGCTAACTTAGTTTCAAGAACTCTCTAGCTAGTTTCCTTTCTGATTCCTTTGTTAGTGCAATGTGACTAGCTTTACTCTTTATGTATGCTATAGGGCATTGATCTTCATCACTTTTGTTGCTTACTAGTGACGGATTGCCCATTTTCAACTAGCATTGCACCTCAAGGTAGAGCATTCTTGTGGATCAGAACTTGCTTCTTTCCATAAAAATAGCGGATCTTGCTATTGTCTGGTCTAAATGTAATTTAAAGGCTCTCTTAGATATCTTTAAGTATCTGGCAGGTTATCATTGGTTCCGGATACTGTAATCAAACCACATGGATCTTTAGCACATAGCTCATGTCTCCCTGAGCAGGCTCTGGAGAGTAGAGAAGACTTTGCTTGATTGATGCTGGTCAGCTGCTGTGTTTTAATTGTGAATGTTTCTAAGAGACTGGTGGGATGTAAGTGCTCGTTTGAGTCGAACAGGAGTGGAGCCCGCAATGACACTGAGAGGAGTGAGAAGTGATTGAATGAGAACAGCATAGCGTCATCGGGGAGTTCTGTCTTTCTTCTCTAAGTCAAATAAGCTCAAGTGCACAGCAGAGAATTACGGTTGCAGCAGACTGTCACGTCCAGGTGTGCTGTGCTGACCACCAGCTCTTGGAGTAAAAGACTTTCCTCATTTTTGTGCTACTGTAGTCAGTGGTTTCCTGATCAGTGATCTTGGCTCACAATAGGTATTGTTTGGGTGGGGGGTTGGCACAATATTTTTTTGCTGTAATTTGATCCCCAGTTTGTCTTGAATAATCTATTAAAATGTAATGCTTAATCCCTTTCCTTTTTGGCAGGTTTTCCTTTAGTATTTTTGCAGTAGTAATGAAACAGTGTAGCTCTGCTTGCAAGAGAATCACTGAAGAAAAACAGTGTTTTGGGATGTTTCTTTTGTGCCTTCGGCTATAGAACAGAAAGAACAGCCAGAGGCAGAGGAGGTTGGACCTCCAGTCTGACACGCTGTGTCTGTTCGTATGTTAACAAATAACTTCCCCGATTTTCCCTGCTTCCTAGTTTCTCCTGTTTGCCATTGTGTGAACGTTCTGTAGAAACAGATATTGGGAAATTTCTTCAAACAGGGAAAAATGTTTCTGAAATCACAGAACATGGTTAGAACATTTACTGCAGCTAATGTGTGTTTTTAAAGTCACTTTGGTACCAGCAGACTGTGGAAAAGCATGTTTCTTCCCTGCCCCCTACCCCAAATTACACTAACTGCAATTAGGAGACCTTAATTAAAATGCTTGGTTCGTAGCTTGGGCAAGACTTTGGAAACAAAGTAATTTATTCTAAGACAGCTTTACCAAAGATTTCTTCTGGTGCAAAGCTGTTTCCTGATGTGTAAGATCAAGATCTCTAAATCTTGTTTCTTAGACAAATTAGATGGGGGACAAGTTCTTTGTACAAGTGCTTATTCCTGAAAAAGTAATCCTTGCATATGAATTAGGCTGAGATTCAGAAAAGCTCCTACTTTTTAAGGTGTTGAGTTTCTTTGACTTTGGTGGGAATTGATCATATTCGCAGATTTTGGCCTAATCCAGCTCACTCTGAAGCTATTAGGAATCTCTGTAGTTGGATTCCTTGAGAACTGGGTATTCTGAACTGGTGTTCAGATTTTTTTTTTTTTTAAGTGGAAAGCCTGAGAGACTTGGAATGGAATGGAAATTGAATTTGTTCATGTTGGCACAAGTTTGATGGCAAACCTGGATCACCACATGGATTTCTTTCACTGGCTTGTTCTTGCCTTGTTGTACCATAGCTACTGACAGCAGACACTCAAAAGATGTCATGGCTTGATAACGACAGTTGATGGCCAAGAATCAAAAAGGTGGTAAGTTGTAATTAAAACATGCAGCCATGATGCCATTGAAAGTGTGTTAAATGCCTACTTGGCCCAGGGAAGTATCCAGTAGTGTAATTTGAAATTTGTTTTTGTAGGACCAAGTACAGTATTTGAGTTTCCTGTTACTTGTTAGTGCTGTTGTCACCTTTTCTTATGTTGACTGATATGTGGGTGTGAAAGCTCCCTGGCAGAATAGACTTTTAGCACACTTGCTGCTGGTAGTGAAACCTGAAACACAAAGTGTTTGTTTCTGGAAAATGTGCGTGGTCCATGTGACATCTCCTGGTTCCCTCTCCCTTTAAATTGAAGTAGATTGCCAGTTGTTTAGGGCTGATCCAGGCAGAATGGAGCAACCTAGCAGTGCTGTTAATATTACAGTAAAAGGCTTGTGCTGGAGAATGTTTTTGGTTTAATATTTTTTGGTCTTTGAAACAGTAAAATCTGTGTGGGGCTGTTTTCAGCAGCTGCTTTGGCTTTGAGAGGGTAATTGTTGGAGCCTTCTATAAGAGCAGGGGTGAAGGTTCTCTTTCAGTAAAACTTGACCTCCTTTCGATGAAATAAAAACTATTAAAAGGTTAACTTTTTCTCATTCTTTGTATGTCTTTGAAAGTGAAAATTTTTTCCCTGGCTTTTTTCCTCCTCTCCAACACTTCAGGAAATTAAATTATTTATTTAAAATGCCTCTTGGATGCCTACAGGAACTTGGAGGTATTTCTGCAAGGCCAATCCCCAAAAAACCTGAGAGATGGATCTTTCCTGCTGTACTGTAAGTGTATAGTTTGATTTGAGTTTTTGAAGCACACTGCCCAGACAGCTTTGAAATACGAGTAGAGTCTTAGGTGTATGTAGATGAGCTGGGAACAATTGAAATGTGTTTAAATCTTGATGTCTTCCATGTATTCTCTAGGATGGGGGTTGTACAGGGAGTTTCCAAATCAAGGAATACTCTCCTCTCCAAGAGAAACTAAAGCCCCTTGAATCAGACATAGGCCTGGCAGCCAAAATAGGGTTGGCTTTTGGCTCAGTAGTAGGCTTCACTGTAACTTAAGTAAATGAGTGAATTTTCTAATATACTTTTTCTGCATGTCTGAAATAATACAAACGTGTCAGAATGCTGTTCAGTGGCTGAACACTGTATGTGTTGCTCATGGATCATTGGATCTCGAAGAAGAGCCAGTGTGTGTTTCACTTCATCTTGTTATTTGTCAGCAGCTCTTAATTTACATTTAGCTATTCCAACACATGGTTCAGAATTAAAAATTAAAGTTGTTAAAATTTGTCTCCTTTTCATTGGTGATTTCTGTAAAGAAATATCATTGAACCTAGTTGTTGAGGACGCCAAGATGTTTTAACAATTTTAGTTCACTCAACTGCTGTTCTCTTTCAGACCTATTTCGCTTATGAGTGTTTTCAGTTCATTATACAGAGTAAGTTACTCAGTTTTGGCCAAGCTTAGATTTCATCTTCTTGCATTGACTTTCCTAACTTGGTAACTTTAATTTGTGGTGAAAATAAAACTATGGTTTGAAAAGCAAAGAGGAGAGAAGGAGTGAGGAGGCTGTGTACCCGTTCAGTGCAGAAGAGACAGTGATAGCGATAAGGATTGTTTTCTTGCTTACATTTTTCTGTACTTCTTGTGTGGCTGCCTGAGTTCCAAGAAGGCCCTTGTAACTCTGTAGAGCAAGTAGTTGCCATTTTCCAAATGCACATGAAACCTGCCCAGGAAAATGAAAACTCTGGAATCTACAAATAAACTTGAGCTTGAACATAAACCTGCTGGGGCTAATGGGAGGGTTTGCCTAACACAGGAAATTTGGGGGAAAAAAAAAATCCCCCAAAATAGGAGTCTCTTCTTCTTCTTATAGCAGCTTATCTATGAAGGTGCTATATAACTTATCTAGCTGTGAACTAAAAAAAAAAAAAAAAGAGAGAGAGAAATAATCACTTATCAGAAGTGATTAATTTTCTTTCACATCTGTATGTTGTTTACTGGGAGCAGCTCTTCAGGAAGTCTGCACTCCTCTGTGTTTATTCTACACAGTTTTACTTGTATTAAACATCTGAAAGGCTCAAATGATTGGCTGGTTGAGGGTTGTATCAGCAGTGGCAGCTTGGGTTTGTCATGCTTATTTAAAAATTAAAAGATCAGGTATGGTCTGCAGCCTTTTTTTCTAAAAGAAGCTGCTGTTCACCATTGTACCAAGAAACTATTTTTTCCCTTCTAAATGAGGCCTGTATCTCCTAGGAGATTTGAAGACTGCACAGTTATTTTCTGAAATAGAGGATCATTTGATGCATCTTCTAAAATGATGTTTGAGAAATAGCACCATACCTCTTCCCAGTGACCAGCAAGCAGCACACAGCAGTGCTTCAGTCTTCCCTTACAGCTGAGGATGGAGCTGTGTGAACCTCTGGCCTCAGGTCCCATCCTAACAGTGAAAGTGGAGCAGTGTAATCGAAACACTCCCAAGTGAAAAAAGGGGGCAGTTAATTTCCTTGAGAAGAAGGTTGGTATTTTAAGGTGAATTTTGTGTGTCAGTTGTCTCAGTCACAGGACTGCAAACAGTGTGTCTGCAGAACACAGTGTGTTCAGTTAATCTCTGGGTATGTGACGATTTCAAGGAGTGCTCTCACGGGAAAGGATAAAATGCCAAACCAGAACAAAACCTTTCTAGACTACAAGGCCCTGTGCCTCCTCTCCTGGCTGCTTTTCAAATGGACAGCTGTGAGCCATATCTAGGAAGAAAGAGGGATATGGTGATCAGAGTGGGCTGCCTGCTGTGATGGCCTGAGCTGGTCTAAGCACCCTTCCTGATCCAACACAAGGGTCATGCATGTACTTAAGTTGGGGTGCTATTTCTACTTTTTCTGAAGGAAGTTCATGTTTTTGAGTTGTCCTGGTGCGAGGCTGTTTTCTTTTTACCATGATTTTGTGGATGACTTGTGGACTAGTACTGGCTTCTGAAACCGCATGTTTGCATCAGGGAAAGGAGATCCTTACTGTGTGTGTTCTTATTTTATACTCAGATTGGCAGTGTGCCATAGATTTCCTATGCTGTTGATCTGTTGGAGAGTGCATTTCTGGTCTCTCTCCCTTGCTTCTCTTAGGTATGATTTTTTTTTTTGGCATTCATTTGTTGGATTTTTGTGGGGTTTTGCTTGGTTTTTTTGTTGTTTTTTCAAGGAGGAGATTTAAATGTGATCTTTTTCCTTTTGGCTTTGTGAATCCTTTGGAAGAATTTCTGTATGGTCCCACTTGTGTTGAAGAAATTATGTTAAGCACCCTGTGACTGGGTGCCAGGGGAGGCTTAAGTTAGGCATTAGGCAGAAATTCTTCACAGAAGGGGTGATTAGATACTGCAATGGGCTGCTCAGGGAGGTGAGAGTCATCATCCCTGGGGGTCTTTAAGGAAATGCTGGATGTGGCACTTGCTGCCATGGTTCAGTTGACATGGTGGCTTTCAGTCATAGGTTGGACTTGATCTCAGAGGACTTTTCCAGCCTAATTGATGCTGTGATTCTATGTGTGATTTGTCCATTCTGCAGCTGTGTGGTAAGTGGTAAAGGCCTGCTAGAGTAGTTTCTGAACGGAATACTTGGTGATGGTACTGGCTCACTGTCCAGCTAATCCAGCTGGTGTCTGGAGCATATGCCCAGAAGTGATGAAATTCAGAGTCGTCGTTGCTATGCAGGTACTGGTTTATGGCAATGTCCGAAATGCTCACTGCTGTTCAAAAACTTGCTGCTGCTTGCTTTGGGTATGAAAGATATGATGGTCCCTAGCAGATGCTTTTCTCTTTCCCCCCATACTACCATGCTGTGGAGGATAGAAAGGACAGCAGGACAGCTGCCACCTTGTCTTGTATCACTGGCATGAGAGGGCTGTGGTATTGCAGTGCCCTCCCAGGCAAGGGCTGGCGAGGCTGGGGACTCTTAGCCCGCTGTCTTTGGGTCCCGGAATGCGCAGGGTTTCTAATAACAGCAGATGAAGGCAGTGGGTACTGCAGGATGAGCATGGAAGGACTCAAGAGGAGTTCCTTGCTTTTGTGTGGAGCGTAGGATAGATGGGCCTTTGGAGTGAGATGCAGACGTGGCCGTGGTAACTGTTGAGCCTGTGGGATGCAGGTAATGGAAGCCTCGGTGTTCCAAGTGAGAGCAGTGAGGTGGGTGAGAGAGTAAAGAGCACCAGCAGTAAAAGTGAGGGACAGCACGAGAGGCAGAGGTTACAGTTCTACCCTCCTGTCCCTGGAATGTGTTTTGATTGAGGCACTGATGGGACTCAGTACATCCTCCTCAGAGGCTGCAGTTTTAAAATCCATTTCATGTAAAACCTCTCCACTGAAAAACTGAATTCTAACTTTAGCTCTTTAAAAGTACCTTTTTATCTGGGTTTATAGAAGAAATACAAACTTCTGCTATGTGCATGAAGTGTCTGTGATGGCAAGCTTCACATCCCCAGCTTCTGTTGTATTTTCTGAGCACATTCATCATCAGTGGAGGTGTTTGGTACTCGACAGCATAAGCCTGCCCTGCCTACTTACACTACTAGAAAGGTGCAAGACCGGTGATGTTTGGCTTGGTGCCATTAAATTACAGCACAAGAACTGTATGGCTGTAGGTGAATAGAGATGTTAGCTCTTGAGCAAGCCGAGCGCTGAGGCAGTGGTAAACTTTCGGGAAGAAATTAAAAGAAACTTACTCTTTGGTGTTACGTTCTCTCTTGTGTATGAGCAGAGGGAGAAATTCAGTGGCAAGTTTAGCACACAGGTTATCTTCGGAATCATCTGTAAGCAGTTTACTCTAAGATAGGATGCAAGACTTTGTGGGTTAGGGCCTTAATTATAGTGGCATATTTATAGAGAATTACTTGAAAAAGATAAATATTCCTGCTTTTAACAATATTAAAATTTTGTTTTGTTTTCACATAAGGGCTTTTTCATTCTTTCTCAGTTCATAGCCTTAAATGGCCAAAAATGCAGTTTCACATTTTTTTCTTTCATTTCCAAATTGTTTGTCTGTAGGCTTTTTCTCTCACTAGTGATGTGAGTAGAGAAGTTAATTTTCACCAGGGAAAGTCTTCTGAAAAAAGTCTAGGTGTGACTTTACTAGAATTTTTCTAAGAAGAACACCACAATATGAAAACAGTGGAATCATAATTAAATGATCTTTTACCTTTCCAGTGTCACTTCTGACTGAATATGCTGAAGACAGACAGGGACAGAAATGAAGCTGTAGTGTACCTCTGTAAGCAGGGTCTGTGGTTTAAAAGTGCCCTGGAGCACTTGGCTGCTGTTGTAAACTCCATTGGAAATCAGTAATTGGAACTGTAGGTATTATGTCTGACCAATATGTAGGTCAAAGCTTTTGTCGGTTCAAAAAATTTGCGCTTTAGTACTTTACACTGGAACTGGTCTGAAGCCAGGCTTTGAGAGAGGGTCCTGCTGCAAAATCAAGGCTGGCTGTGGTGCTGTTGGATTGCCCTGGTGGGCTGTTGTCAGCTGTGCTGGCTGGTCTGCAGCCTTCCAGGTCTGAGAGCTGTCTGTGGGACTGGGGGGATGTTTGCCTGGTGTCTGCCTTGGGGCAGTGATGTGGAGACATGCAGGCCAGGCTGGAGGAAGACTTTTTTATGCAATGTGGATGTGGATGCTGGAATTCAGATGGGGGGAAAAATGCAGGTGTTCAAATTATTCTTGCAAAAATATAAGTAACCTGGCAAATTTTTTATTTTTATCTGGAAACTAGAGAAGATAATTAGGGGTGATGTAGTGTTTCACTGAGATGTAGGGGAGCAGTCCAAATAATATGACAATTTACGGTCTCTTAAGTGCAACTTTTGCAAGGTTTTGATTCTCATTTTATAACCATCATGACATTTTTATCGTCAGCTGGGATGATTTTGAAGAGGAATGTTTTTGCTAAATGGGATTAGCTTCTGTCCTTAAGGTGATGCCTGTGTGTTTGGCACCTTGGACTGTGTGCTGACCAAGCACAAAACCCTGCCAGTCCATAATACCCACCCAGCACAGGAGTGAAGTCAGCAAGGCCGAGCAGCCGCGTGCGAGGGGGTTACGTAAAGCTGGGTGTGGAGCAGCCTCCTTTGCTATGAAACACAGCTGACTGCAGGATCTGATGAGCAAAGAGCTGTGAAAACATGCTGCCAGGGAAAAAGACTTCTTGGGATAAGAAATCCTGCTGTTGCAGATAAATGTGCTAGTGGAGTGTAAAAGCAGACACTTGTTCAAGGATTTTCTTTTGCCCTCACAAACAAGAATTCATGAGAATATTCTGAGCAGTTTTTTTTTTTTATTTACTAAGAGACTGAGAGGTAAATGTGTACATTTGCAAATTTTAGTAGTATAATATGGTTTAGTCATTTTAATTAACTGTTACTTGATAACTTAAGCAACAGCAAATGGGATGAACAAAAGTCATGTCACTTATAGTTCAAAGATCTAAGACATTCAGGATTTTTTACATCATTTGAAGCTGTAATTTAATGCAGATTTTTTTTTTTTTTGTGTATAATGATTCTTCAAGTTCTTATATATATTTTGGAATTACAGCAATTTAAAAGTTGTAACAAGTCCTTTTCCTTTATGTTGATTGTATCTCCAATTAACCTGTGATGTAATTCTGGCAGTATCTTTGACCTGACCCTGTATGTAACACTCTGTTGAATATGAAAGCCCCAAAGAGAGAACATGGGGCGCAGCAGTATGCATCCAATAAAGAGCAATGTGGAAATCAGTCTGAAACAGCAGAGGAGTCGTCAGCTTCTCCTTGCCTTATGTTGTGCAGTCACCTATAGGCTTGAAATCCCAGTGCGTGGTACAACAGCATCTCCACAGTGCTTATCTCTTGTGTCTGCAAACAAAAGAAGTGAGCAAGAGAAAATTACTGTGCTTGTCCAAGGGAGATTTGTTCTGTGATCATGTGTAATCAAACATGTAATCAACATTTAATCAAACATTTAATAAACTACTTGTATTTTTCCTTCTAATTAGTTGCTGCCAATTATTGGGATTGAAGAGTGAGTTTCAGGCTGGAGACGAACAAATATAACCCGGAGGAAAACAACTAGCTGCTGCTGTGCCTTTGTGTGACTGCCTCTCCAGATCCCACTCTAAAGCTGGATCAGCTGTTTATATGTCCCCCTCCTTAGTGAAAAGGACAATGGTAATTTGGTAGATTAGAATAGAAATGCAGCTTTTCCTTTTCCTGTAGGGGGAATTTGGGTTATCTTTTAAAGTCATCAGCGTGTTGTGATCACACCAGTGTTGTAATGGGGAGGGGCAGGTACCAGAGAATCTAGATAAGTCCATAAAGGGAAGCAAATGTAAAAGATGCAGCTGAACTGTTGGCCTAATGCTCTTTTTCTGAGAGGAACAAGCAGGGTATGAGTAACAGAGCTCAGGTACGATGGTAGGATTTAGCCTGTCGAGGCAGCTTCTAGAAAATCTGAGGAGGCCCAAGAAATTCTGTCTCTCCCAGTCATGCAGTGTCGCAGACCTCCCAGCAGATCTGCAGCTGGACTAGAGGGGAGTCTGGTTAGAAAATGTAATAGCATTTGGGGGGTTGTATATCAGCTCCTGCATGCTCTGGCCAAATTTGGGGACGTTGTCATCTCAAAACACATGTGTTCAGTCACTGATGGAAACGATGGGTGTAACAGCTGCTGTCTAGGGTAAGTCAAGAAAAAAAAAAAAGGCCAGGATGAATTAGAGGGCCCTCTGTGTTTGTGTGAGAGAGAGGAGCAGCAACATGTGCCATGGAAGGTCAGGGGTGTGGGAGACAGCAAGGCATGTGCTGTGGGTGTTGGCTCAAGGCAGAGCTCTGAAGGGACCTCTTGGGCAAAAGTCGTCCCTGCAGAAGGACTGAAGCTAATCGGAAAGAGAATGTTTGGTTCACAGAGATGGGATGCTCTAAATTTCTTGCAAGCAAGCAGGATTTGTATTGAACTTCTGTCTTTGTCATTCGCTTCACCTTTCAGATGGATGTATGTTTTTTTAACAGTTTGGATAAAAACCAGGCAATATTTGGGTTTTATGATTTGTCAGAGGGCTGGGTTTTTTCCTCTTACTGCACTGTTAACAACCCACTGAAGCAAACAAGAAAAGGGGTGTTCTGGCAAACCTATACATATGCTACTGCTTCAAGCAAGAACTCTATGGACTGGAAGAAATAGGGAGAATTTTAATCTAACAGCAAACTTCAGTGTAGTGTAGAGCAGATAGAATGCCTGATAAAATAGATGTATTTGTAGCACATACATAGATGTGCTTCTCTGAAGTGGTCTAATCACCATGACAGAATTTTCACCAGCTCGGGTGGGGATTTCTTGAAGATACTGTTTTGTGCTTTTCAGGTGCAGAAACTATGGTAAACAAGGGAGACTTTTCATCTCACAGTCTAATCTCTGGTCCAACTTCAAGTTTGTACTTGCTTACCTTGGCTGATCCTATGCATAACAATACTATGCCTATCCCTGCTCAAAGCTTTTGGTGTATTTCTGTGAATCTTCATGGTCTATATTGCCTTGATATTAAGAGGCTGGCAGCAGAACCTTGTACCCTATGTTGGATTTCCAACCCTTCAAACTGCAGCCCTGTCCAACGAGATCAGTGGAAGACTGTTCTCTTACCTGAACATTTTTGCCCGGGGTGTGTTTTGGGGTTTTTTAAAATTTATTCTTTTTGATCCCCATCCCAATTTTCACATCAGCTATTAAAATTACTCTGTATGTGTTATAATAAATAACATTTATTAACTTGCTGTCTCTCCATTTAGATACTTTTTCTTGTAAGGACCATACTCAAATATTGCATGTTGTAGAAATTTTATTTCATTTCCAGGATCGTGTGTAGTTTCTGTAGACCATCAGGAATATTCACTGCAGCACTGTCAAATGCTCTGTCCTATTGCTTCTCAGGGAAGTCGGCCACATGTCAATAAATGGAATATTTTCAAACAGTATGATCATCACTCGTTGGAAGCCAAGCTTTCATTTTATTGTGAGCTTGCCTAATGAGGCTCCCAAATAAAGTAAAATCATTTTTCTTTGATCTATGTTGATGTAAACTCGAGCAGAAGAATCAGTTGCAGTGGAGAGAAATTCCCATTATTGGTATTGGCATCTGCATCTGTTCAAATGGACAAAAGCAATCCAATTCACATTTCTTTAATTTGTACTATGTATTTTCTGCTGAACATCTTTTTCCTCTCAAATAGAGTACCAGACTGCAGAAATGCACTTTTCAGATTCTAAATGCTAGGCTGTTTTCCACTGATGTGGTTCATACAGTGTTTGGGGAAACTGCAGAATGAAATCAAGGTGAAATCAAATTTCAGATGATACTGAACTGCTTTTAACCAGCTTTTTATTTGGGGCTTAACCAGCCAGTCCTCTTTAAAATAACAGCTGTATTTGGAAGTGCCCCAAAATAAAGGCTGAAGCTTGAGATGCATCTCAAAGGAACAAACAAACCAGGAGCTGATTGGATGAGTTATGTGAGCCTGAACTGATGTAGAGTTTGAGGGGAAAAGCTTTCTAGGAATGCTAAACCTTTGCATGGATGTCCTTTTAACCTGATTGTTATCTGTGCCAGTGCAGTTTATCTGGCCACAGTACCTTCCCTGCATACACTCCTGGTATTGGTTAGGTCTCTGAATCTATGGCTGACTGCAGTTCCATAGAGGAAAATTTGTTCCTTGCATATGCAAACAGTGGTCACTTGGTGAGTGTAAAAGACAAGAAATCACAAGGGTTCTCAAAGGTGATGAAACTTAAGGGAGGCTGGGTGTCTGACTTGCGCAGTGCCAAAACACAGTCCCTTACAGAGAGGAAAAAAGGAGTTGCAATCAGGTCTCTTCAATGAGCAGACATGGTAACTTTCTCTTGTTTGTATAATGAAGTTTTGCACAAAGAAAAAAGCCCCAGACACCTATGTATCTTACTTGAAGCCTGGCTGGAGGTGAATAAACTTATTTTTGCATGGCAAGTTGCTGAACTTAAATACGTCTGTAATTTCTGCCAAAAAAATGCCCAATCTCTTTTAGAGATCCAAGAAGTGAAAAAAAATTTTGTGTATTGCACATTTCTCATGCATGTCTCAGTGGGTGTCTGGCCTCTATAAAAACTCCCAAAAGGTTTATTCAAGGCTGTTTGCCAAAGTCTTGGAAAGTTGCGGAGGATATACAGCCTTTGGTTTCAGAGTTAGCAGGTTAAAAGCCATTTCTAGATGAAAGCTGGCTTGGCAGACATGCCTTTCTCTCTGTACCCCTTGGCTGTAGCAGAGTGGAGGTGTGTGTTTGTTTTCCCTCGCGGTGTGCAGGAGACCTGCAGAACCTGCAGCACCAGCCTGGGGCCCAGCAGAGCCTCGTCTCACCGGCCATACTGAGCTGGTGGTCTTTGTGCAGTGAAGGTGAGAGCAGCTGAAGCTCCTTCTCAGAACATCAAGGCACACCTCCAGTTTAGAGACAAAGATGTCATGTGGGACAGTGTCAAATGCTTTGCACAAGTCCAGGTTGATGGCATCAGTTGCTCTTCCTGTAGCCACCAAAGTTGGCAGGCACAATTTGCTGCCTGTCACCAATCACTTCCATATTGTCCAAGTGTCTCAGTATAGTTTCTAGGAAGATCTGTTCCATGATCTTGCTGGGAAGTTGTCCTGTGAGAATCAGGGGTTATGAATGTGAGGTTGTTCCTATCTGTTCACACAGGGCCTCATCTGCTTGGTCTCCCTGGTCAGGTGCTCTGTGTCAGACCACCACTACAGTGTCACCTGTCCCGCCCTCCCTTTAGGCCTGACCCATAAGCTCTCAGTGTTCTCCTCATCCATTCCCAGGCAGAGCTCCTTGCACTCCAGCTGGTCACTGACATAGAGGGTGACATCCTTGTCTCCCTGGCCTGTCCTTCCTAAAGAGCTGGTATCCTCCCATTCCAACTCTCCAGTCATAGGAACCATCCCACCATGTTCACATGTTTCTAGAAACCTCTCATAGCTTCTGCAGTGAGAGTTTTTTGTATATAAAGATGAATACCATGTCTCTCTCTCCCTGGAAGGGATATTGTCTTCTGCCTCGTGATTCTGCTGCCTCTTCTCAGGTCTCTTTGAGTCATCACTGGTGTCTCATGACCTTAGAAAGACTTTTGAAAGGGATGGGTCATGCGTTTGCTTTCTGCATATTAAGGGTCATATTAACATTGGGGTGACTGGGGTCATGGGGAGACAAAGGGAACTGGGAGCAGAGAGGATGTGTGTGCTCTTTGCAGTGCTTAAGGAAGCAAGCAGTTTATTGGAGCCAAAGGATGATGCTAGAGCAATTTAGCCTGCAAATGTGAAGGACTCTGACCTTTGGGAAATTAATGTCTTGTAATGGAAGATACAGTTCCAAAACAGCTTGGTTTGAAGCTGGTTTTTAATAGGGTTATAAAGAGATCATGTGGTGTGGCTGTTTGCCATAGCTGGGAACTGGATCTGATAATGTCTGGTGGGGTAAGCCCATGGCTAAAGGCTGAACCCTGCCCAATTGGTTATAATTGTCGTCAGGTACTAAATCCGTCTCTGAATGTCTGGTAGTTTGAATAACTCATTGCCTTTAATAATTTTTCTGTGCAGCTGTTAATCATTCCTTCTTCCCACTAATGATTTTTCAGGGGTTTTTTTCTTTCAAAAGACTGTGGTTAAAGGTTTTCTGTCCTTGCTGGGAAAGTAGCGAGTAGAGGCTCCCAGAACCTGGGGTCACTAGTTCCAAGAAAAGAGTCTGGCAGAGCTCAGCAGCACTGATCCATCTTAAATGCCTAGTTTAAAAAGAAAACAGATTCTTTTGAGTTTGTATTTACTGGCTTTATGGTTTTTATAACTTGGAATACACAGATTTTATTTCCACACTAACTGGGTTTTTTTAGTGCTGAAATTAGTAGCCCTGTAATGTTTCATTAAACAGACAGAAACTTTGTCTTAATATTTAGTGACTAAAGGTAGTTTATTTCCTTTAGTTACTGCTTGCAGTGCCTGTTTTCTTTCTTTCATGGCTTTTTCCTCCCTTCTGCTTGAACGTCTGAAGCATTGATGTTGGATGCTTCACTTTGTCATTGCTCTTGCAGGATAAGGGGTTAGTGGGTTCCCAGCTGGATCTCTGCTGTGGAATGCTGGTGAATGTTTGTGTGTGTTGTAGTGGGAATTCAGGGCACTGCAGGTGAATGCCAGAGTGATGCTGCTGCTGCTGCTTTACCAAGATCCTCTCTTATTTTCTAGTCCCTTTCAGGGCACTTTGTTCTGATACAGCACTCTTAAGAAGCATTTTTATGGCTGTAAATGGGATGATATAATGCTTTGAAGGTGTGGAGAACATCAGATGGTTCTACCAAATGTCACGTGTGAATGGGGTGGTGGTGTGAAAATCACGGTGTTGTAGTGTCTGATGTATGAGGGCTCCTATTGCTTGGACCATTCCCTGTTTATACAAACAAGGAAGAAATGCACAAGTGTGGCTACCTTCTGTGGGGTTTTATCCTACTTGAAAGGTCTTCTATGACAGCCCAAAGTCTTGGGGGTTTTTCAGCCCACCTAAAGAGCACTTTGAGTTTGAAGTGAGATGTTTTCTTTTCTGTACTACATTATCTGTACCTACCAGACTATAAGGATGCACTCTATTTCCATTCTCCTTTGGATCTATGATGCTTTACAGACTGAGGAAATTGAGAACTCCCTCTCCCAAATGCCAACTTTAGATCCATTTCAGACATAAAACTTTCCCGAATACAGATTAGTGGGGAAAAGCTTGCTAAAAGGCGAGTGTAGTTGGATATAAATTGGTAAAAATATCTGATTCATTGCCTGCTTGATAATCTGCGTGCAAAAAACCAAACCACAAAAGGTCCCCCTGTTACAGCTGAGTCTTGCTATGTTTCAGATGCCCCCAGGTAACTTCCACGTGCTCTGAGGGCTGTGGCTGCGAGCCGGAGCCGCAGGACAGCGAGCACCCCAATATTGGGGTTGCTGCTTGGTTGCTTCCCTGGTAGACAATAACGTGGAGTCCATCAGTGATGAATAATAATAAAAGTGAGGATTGTCACGGATATTTAATAACAAAAATGCAGAGTATTCTGCTGATGGAAAAGCTAAGGCAACTGAGCTGAGCTTGCCTTTATGCCAGGAGGGGAAATGGGCTGTCCACAAGGTTGTGGCTGGCCAGTATTGACTGGTTTTCAGTGTGGTGGAAAGTCTTAGTGACTGCAGGTTTTTGCTCTGATGCATTAATATTTATAAGCTCCCTTTGATGCCAGTGTATTGCTTTTCTGTGAAAATGTATTTTTTTTAATATTAAAGCAATACATTATTATTATTATTTGCCACTTCTTTACATGGGAAATTTTCAAAGTGAAACATTCTCATATCTGAGAAAATTAACTTCACTGCATGTACTAATAACTTCTTAGGGTATTAAAACAGGTAGAAAGATTGCCTTTTATTTTTGAAATTGTAAATTCCATTTGGCATTTTTCAATCTGTCACTCAGACCATACAGCAAAAACAAGTTGCTTAATTTAACCATGACTATGATATACAGCCTGATAGTCATTTTTTCTCTTTTAACTGTCATTCACTATGATGTTCAGGTCCTAGATGCTGTGGGGAATTAGTCCAAACTGTTTACTTCGAATGTTGAAAAAAAACCCAACCCCAACCCCAAAAGCCAGCTATTCTACATAGTTTAAGGCTGTGGTAAAACATCAATTTCACAACACCGATTAATGTGCTTTTAGTAACTTGATATTGAATTCTTCTTTAAATCCATACATCATTCCAACATAAACCTGAAGTCAACTAGCGTGGTAATTGTTTTAATTGCTATTGCATACAGGGAGGCTTGCATTATCCAGTAGAGTTGTTCACTGGTTTCAGGTATAGAACTAATAAGTTGGAACAAGCTTTTGGGTTTTATTTGGTATTGCAGGCTAATGCAGCAGTTACTTAAATGTTTCTGGTTTTCCTGTAAGTGTTGCAGTGTGTAGATGATCTTTGGAATGAAATGTATGTTAAAATCAGTGACCTCTAGGAATGTAGTTTAGAACTGACCATTTTTCAAATATCTATTCAATGAAAGTGGACGGACGCGGTCTCTCTTTGACACAGCTGAGCTGCCTCTTTGGAGGCAGAAGGGAAATACAGCTTATAATGATCTTTCTTTTCTCCTCAGAAAGAGAGATTTCCCAGGAGGCAGCTAGGCCAGCTGGGAATGGGAGCCCTTCCCTTGGTAGGTAGTGGTTCACTTTCAAACTGCATGGGAAGCAAGAGGGTCATGGACAACACCATGAGGGACACAAGAGTAGTGGTCAGTACGCCAAGTGGAATAGTCATCCCATCCTGTCCTGTCAATCATGCCCTGCCTGTCGTCTGCTAAAGAAACAGCCCAAAAGAACATACACCAAGGTTGCAGGATGTATTTTTCTTACTGACTTTTTAAAGCACAATAGGAAGAAGTGGTAGCTGGTCCATGGCTCTGTCAGACTCCCAGCACAGTTCATTCAGCAACTGTCTTGTCTCCATTGTGTGTCCTGCACAGGCAGCCCCTTGTTGGGGGATTGTGGCCCACAGTCTGCTTCGTTCTCTCTGTTTACCCTTTTTTTTGAAGGTCCTGGAGCTTCTCGTGTGTAGGATCAGCTTTCTTTCCGTGCCTGACCCTAAGCCCTTTCCCAGGTGACGTAAGGGCAGTTTGTGTGGTTAGATGGTATTGCATGCTTGGTTGCATAAGGGATGTCTTGCTGCCCTGAGCTTGCAGCTGTGACCTGCCTGGCTGAAAAGCCTGGAGTCACTGCCTTAGGAAATCTTCTGGGTAGAGAATCAGCTAATAACAAAACTGAGGTGTGTGGTTGCTTGACATCCTGGTTGTTTGGATACTTCTTGTTTTTAAAACAACTTATTTTCAAATAAGGATATTTTGGTAGAGGATTTTTTCCCCAATTAACTCGTCCTCAAAATATGCATGCTCCTATGGTTTCTTGTCCCCTGGGTTTAAGTAGAAAAAGTTCTCATATTTCAGGTAACAAAAAGGACATCCTGCTTCCCTCTGAAAAGGGGAAGACCAGCCTACAAGCCAGCTTTGGTAATTGCTTCCTTCTTCCTGTACCTTTTTAAGTGTGTGTGGCATCATACCTAAGAGCAGGCACCCCTTCTCTCCCTGCCTGTGTGCTGTTCTGGCTTCTTCCCTTCTGCTGGGACAGCGCAGTCGGTTTCAGTAAGTCCCAGAAAATCTGCAAAGTTCATTTTGGGGGAGGATTTCAGAAACCATTTGGACCGACTCTTCCTCAAATGGGTTTGGCACCCAGCTCGCAAATATTTATCTTCCTCAAAGCAGAATAAAGCTTATTCAGTATGTATGCAGGCATGACAAGAAATGCAGCTTTTGCCACCAGCCACTGTTCTTCCAGGGACTCTGGAGCAGTTTTGTCTGAAGCCTGGTGTATTTCCATGGTAGTTCTGGGTTGTTCTGTTTACTCCAGGGCAGACACAGCAAAAATGTTTGATTATTTTAAGTTTTAGCTTACAATACTTGGAATTCTTCTGATAGTCTGCTGCCCTAATTTATGAAACAGCATTCCCCACCTAGTTTTTCCTATTTTTCTTGCTTAGCTCTGTGAAAATCATGGTTTCAACAATTTGGCTATTAACTCTTTCTCTACAAGATTCATATTTTCTTCTCACCACACAGTTGGAACGCATCTGGCCAGCCTCAGGTGGTGATCTACAGTAGTGCTTCCCACACCATAATGGCAGTATATTAATCACCCACCACTTAGAGCTACTGCTGTCTGCAAGAGGGCTTTGAAATTCTTTGCAAGAGGTGCTTGGTTTCATTTTCTTTTTTATTTCCTTGCTGAGCTCTCACAACAAGCTCTCTCCTGTGTCTGTGCATTGAATGCTGCTTCTAGGCCAGGGAGACTCCAGACTGGTAAAGTGGAAGAGGGGGCAATTTGTGTCATAGATGCTGATTGATCGCCTGTCCCTTTGGGCATCTTTGTAATGGCCTCCCAAAAGAAAGACCTACTGTATTGGGAGGAAAACTGGAGGAGCCATTGTGTATTCAGCAGTGTGCAGCATTTGTGGCTGTGGACAACAACAGACGCTCTTAGATAGAAAAGCACTGAGGGCAGAGTTAGGCGGTCCTGTTCTGTGACCTCCCCAAAAAAGGGGCTTTGATTTTCACATATGAGGCTAGAGAGAACAAGGAGGAGAGATTCCTGTCTTGTGCTTGCTGAGGCTTTTCACTTTTAAGTTAAATTTCCTATGTCTTCAAAGCAAGGAGAAGATTCTAATTTATTTAAATAGCCTGCATATATTGAGAGGAGGGCATGGAGCAGGAGTGGCTGGGCTTCGTGCCAGGGATTCAGTTCTGCTCTCAAGACTAGTGCAGAAATGGTTTGTTTTGCTTGATAACTTGTCAAAGGCAGTGACTGAGCATTGTCTGACTGCATGTACCTGAATCTCAATTCTCATACCACCAGAGTAGCCAACTGTCTCTACAGATCTGCCTCAATTGGCTCTACCAATTGCAGTTCTCAACATTTTGGTGTATAATTAGAGGCCTCTCCAGTCTCTCATCCCTGGCAGTCCAGGATCACTGGAATGATTCTCCATGTGGCCAGAGGCTTGGGCCTTTCTGACGGTATTTGAGCCCCAAGTATTTGAGCTGTGCTCGTGAAGGAGTCAGACTGACTGCAAGTCTTTGAACTGAAGTCCAGGGTAGCATCCTGTGTGCCAAGATGATGGGGGTAGAACAAGGTTGTAAATAAGAGAATAAATGGCTGCAAGGTGCTGTGTTCATTCTCCCTGACATTTATACATGTATCCTTGGTTCAAAATAAAAGATCTGTCAAGCATGCAGAATGTGCTGTGGTGCAATTTGCACGCTCTGAGGGCAGATGAGAAATGAAAAACAAACTAGATCTAATTAAAATTGAGATGCTCCCTCCCTAATATCAGACACTTCCTACCTGTGCTCACCTGACAGCCCTATCACTCCCAGCACTGCAGCTGCTTAGTATTCATCTTGGGTTCTTCTGGGGCCATGATTCAGAATCTGCCAAAGTGCTTCCTAGACAGGGAGTGAAACTGAACAAGTGCTTTCCTGAATTTGAATCAGGTTATTAGTGCAGATTTTTATTGTTTGCATTCTAGTATGAAGCAGTGCTTTTCCATTAGTTCTTGTTTTTACATTTTCCCCACATTTCCAACACTAACCTTGCCTTTTTTTTTTTCTTCCTTTTTTTTCAGGAAAAGAGGCGTAGAAGTAGTACAGGTGAGTAAAAACTCTCTTTTCTTGTAAAGAAGGCTTACTGATTTTAAATGCTGTCATTTGGATGCCAGTATGACCTGGGCTTAATGGTTTTTCTTTCCATTCGGTTGTCTATAACAGATACTGCTTTTGGAAAGACAGGATTCCCCTTTTATGAAGCATGTGTTGAGACCACATGCAGTCCAGCTTAATAGATGCCCTGGTGTAAGTGGGAATGCAGTTAGGCTTTTCTTGTGACTGTCAATTAATAAGATCTGATAGTTGATTAGGTGATGTTACACTTTTAATTGCATTCACAGGCAGTCAAGCTTAACAGAAACAGGATCTGCCCTTTGAAAAAAAAAGGCTGTGGCAGAAGGGATGTTCTTATAACTCAGTGAGCAGTGAAATGATACTAAAGTGCCTTTCAGTTGTGGTCCATCTACAGATAAGTTCAGGTGTTGGCTACATTTGTTCTTGCCCAGGTCTGAATGGTCACATTTCACAAAAGATGTTACTTAAAGGATGGTGTCAGCTTGTGAAAGGAATTATGTTACGTGTCAGCTGTAACATAGAGCACTCTAAGCCCTAAAAGATGAAGGGGAAGCATGCTCTTTCTTTCTGGCTCATTTTGTGTGCTTAGAAGAACTGTATGTCATAGGTTTCACTCTTGCTGATACTTACCTGGTGCTCGTTTTGAACTTTAAAGTGGTCAGTGAGTTCCTCACTTAGTAACAGAGATGAAACTGCCTCAATAGAGAGGACAGAGGAGAGAGGAGGAAAATGGCATGTCAGCCATTGGTAATTGTGGTTGCTCTTAAATCCATGTGAAAGGTGCTTCTCAACACCAGCAGGGAGCAGGAAAAAAGCACTTAACAAAAAATAAGTTGAAAAATCAGACCATGTTATTTTAAGGAATCCGCTGTCAGAAAAGACTTAAAAATTTCTCATTGCTAGTTAAAATGGAGAGTATGTCTTTCAGTTAAGAGTGCTTGTCTGAGAACTGCATGGTGTTAGAAGGACAAAGGGCATATACTTTACTGGCTGCATTTAACCTTTCACCACTACAGCATCACCTTCCTTACCTGTACCTCCTATTGCTCAGAGCTAGGCAGCAGCTTCTTTCATCAGTTGTGATAATGGCATTACCAGACTGATAAAAACAAACCAGCATTTGCAAGGCACAGCTCGATCAGGAGCACAGGGAGAAAGTTAGCCCATATTTGTGTCACTGTCTAGGGGACATTATTATTTTAATAAACCCCAGTGTATTACAGCCTGTATCTGTTATACATATATATATATATATATAGCTATATAAATGCACCTGCACTGTACATTTAAGCAGCAAAGGGCTCATGTGAGATGAATTCAGTGATGCATCCATTAGTTGAGCAGAAGGCAAATTCCATTTTACTTCAGGGATTAAAGTTGCTGTCCTTCCACAGGTTGCCTCTTAGTCTGATGTTTGTGTAGCTCAATGGCTAGTCATCAGATAGACACAAAATTTTTGGAAAGTATTTATTATATTACGAGCACTTTGGGAAACATTTGGACAGAACTAGACAGGCCTTTTTCCCCATAAAAATGCTTTATGGTCTGATAATTTATTGGCTCAAATTTGATGGCGTAGTTGAGATGTCAGACCAATCTATACTAGGAATTTGTGCCCCAAAGGCATACCTCCATCACTGATGCCTGCTGCTCTGCTGGAAGAGGATGGATGGATGTGTGAGATCACCCTTTGCCGATCACTCGTGTGTTGCTTCATATATCCCGATGCATGTGCTTCAGCCAGTGGGGAATGTATCAGAAATGGCTCTTTCTTCATCCCTTCTTGCCAGAAACCTTTGCTTGAGGGACCTCGCATGATCTGTCCCCCAAGCCTTGCTTCTAGACAGAGGATTGTCTTGGTGTCCATCTGGCGCACAAGGTTTATTTGACCTTGAGAGGGAATGTTGTCTCCCTGTATCAAGCAGCAGCGTTTCTTTGATTTGCTTCCCCTTCTCCTCCTTTAAAGAACCTGTCCTGTTAGAGAGAAACCAGCTCTTAGACCTGACAGTAAGCAAGTAACTCAAAACCCAAGATACACAGGGTGTTTACCAAATTTCTTCTTTACATAAATTCAGAATTTTTCTCAATGTAGACTTGCTTTCCAGTAATAAGTAGCGAGTTGGAAGGTAAGGTTCAGTTACTGGCTTCTAGAGAGCAAAGCATGATGGACTGGTATGTGCTGACTTCTGTGAACAGATGTCAGATTATTCTTTTCCAAAGATGCTTCACAGGAGCAGGAAAGGATTTTCTGCTACTAAAGGGAGGCTTGGAAGTCTTCATATAAGCACCTGTGTGACTTCTGTTTCCTTCCTGCAGGGAAGATTTAGAATAGTCCTCACTTCTATAGCTAGACAGATTAAATTCTTCTATTTTGCTTTCTTAGAGCTAATTGTGCTGTACAGATTCAGCGAGCTGCTGCTAGACAGCAATTAACATTTTGTGACTTGTGTTCATGTTTTGTGTTTTGTCTTCTCTCAGACTTCCACTTTCAGCAGAAAGAGTGGTTCCAGCTTTCTGTTTTTATTGAGTGGGGAAACATGCACGTTCTCCAAAGAGAAATAAAGCAAGAGTAGGACTGGCAGTGGGATGCTAAGCAGGCATTCTCCTTTAGCTAGCAGTAAGACCTTAGTTAAAGCATCACATTGAAAACAAACAGAAAACCTCTCAACTTGTGTGATGATAAATAATTGGGGTTTTTTAGAAATACTGATTAAATTCTAACATAATAAGAATTATTATGTTCACTGTGAACTCAAGGTACAAGAGCTGAAATGTGCAACATATAGTACAACTGAGTAACATCCATCAAGCTAGCTGGCTTAGAAGATGGTACAGTAGATTAATTAAATAAAAAGCTTTTGAGGTTATGAACTTTCCAAAGACAGTATGAGTCTGAGCCTGCACCCAAACACTTGGAAGCCTGAAGAGGATTAGCTCATTTCTGTTTTTCCAGTGGGCATGGCAGAACTCTGAGTAGCAGCATCCTTAAAATCTGGCAGTGTTTTGGATCTAGATTTGCTTTCTGCAACTTAAATCCAAGTCAGTGGGGCAGCTGCAAACCAGTGTTATGTTACAAGGAAAAAACCAAAAAAGCGAATTACTGGCTTTTAAAGACGGGCTCTTAACAGAATGCTGTGCTGCATCTCTTACCTTGTGACAGGGCATTTGCTTATTTTTTTTAAGCAGGGATCACTCCAGTATCAGGGTGCTTTTTGAATTAGGGTGCTTACTTGTTTGTACCCCATAAGGTGAGAAAGGACTCTTGTTCCAGTTATGCAGGAGGACAGACTGAAGGATGTGTCCCATTTTCCCCAGGGAACCTGTTGCAGTACCCACCCCAGTGCTGTTGGGATCTGTGCTGCAAACCTGTGCTGCAGGAATTCCAGCTGCAGCTGTCTCGGAAGGGGCGTGGGGCCACTAGCTCGTGCTGTTGTGTGGCCACGAAGGCAAGAGCAATTAAAGGTGGTCAGCAGGGCTGGGGTTGCTGGCTCTCTGCCAGTGAAAGGCAGCACCAATTCAGCTGTGTTTAATCTTCAGGCTGCATTGAAAGTATCCTGAATGTAAAGCTCTTGTGGTTCCTGTGGCAGTTGCATACCTTCTCCTTTCTTACCGGCTCTTCCCCCCCTTCACAGCTGCCTGCTCAGCTGGCCTGGCTTGAGCTGGTGGCCAGAGAAGGGTGGAGATGCCCGGAACAGGTGACAGGCATGAGCGAAGCCCATCTGCCATGGCCTGCGGGCAGTTGCTAGGCAGGCAGCAGCTGGCAAGGCTGGGGCAGAGCAGCTCTTGTGCTGGCATTGGGATGACTTGCCAGAAAATGCTTAAACTGAAGCATTTCTTAATAAATTCTTTCAGCACTGTTTCAAGGGGAAGACTGCCTATGAAGCTATGCAGTGGATGGCTGATAAGGTGTTTACTATTAGAAAAAGCTATTTTCTGTAATGGAATCTAGCAAATAAGGGTATTATGTAGTGTCTTAAAAGTAAAGCTGTTCCTGATCTTGTTCAATTTCCAGCCCTCCATCACCCAAATTAGTGGAGGGCCAAATTTAGGACTGAAAATTGTCAGTTCTTCTTTAGCTAATGAAGTAGCCAGTTTCTTATGACTTTTTACGCTGGCAAGGGAGAGAAAGAACATCTTCACCTACCTTGTTTTTCAGGAAAAATCTGTTGGCTTAGTTTAAAGAATGTAAGAGTGAAAACATGTGCAGTGAAGTGGAAATCATCACAAGTACCTCTAATAGAGACGTGCATTTATTTTTGTTTCACAAGCTATGCAAAACCAGAATAATTAGCTGCAGCCCTTTGGCTTCTGACAAATTCTCAGTTCGGTTTTTGTGTGACAAAGTTTGGAGCCTTCATATTTCTTGTGACTTCAAAGCTGCTTCAAGCACTTCCACACCCAAACTTTCCTAGAGCTCTTGCTCGCGTTTTTTAATTCTAAAATAGTGAAGATTTCTTATTTTTAATGGGTGTTTTTGGTTCAAATGAACACCAATGCTCTTTTATCTTAGAAAGATGTTCTAGTCAGTTGGCTATAGAAGTGGGATTAGTCATTGTATTTCAAACTGCACGTGTTTTAATAGCAGTGGGATATGAAGGAGAACATGTTTTCCAATGTGGAACAGCTGATTGTGGTGGTTACAGTGGTATTGACTGCTGTCTTGTTTTTCCTTTTCCCCCAGCTCTCTGCAAATCGAGGTATTTGAAATCTTTTACTTCAGAAAAGAAAACTGGCCTTTGAGACACAGGTTTTCTTGAAGCCTGCAAAGGAGAATTCAGGGTGCCCTCTGCACTTTTAAATTCTTCAATCAAAGTGAAATTCTAATGGCAATGGTTTCTAGTATTGGTTGCCGGGGAACTGTTGTTTTCTAGAAATGAGGAGAGGTTTATTTTCACATGAAGTGTTAATGGAATAAGCTTGAAACAGCAGTGTTCTAACCAAGAAAAGGAGCTTGTAAAGTATATATTTGATAGCATATACAGAAAGATGTGACTGGAAAGCTTCCAAAGCAAGCAAGGTTGTTGAGATGTTGGAGAGTTGGCTCTCTAGTACTGGGAGAAGAAAGTTTATTTTTACACGCATGCCAGGCCCTCAGTAAAGTGCATGTTTTCCCGAGAATGGCAGCCTGCTTTGCCTTCAGAGCATTTTTGGAAATGATGCTGTAGAGGCCCTCCAGCCCTTCCCAGTCTGGATTGTGTTAGGTACTTTGTGTGTGTTTGAAGGTGGGGGGCCACTGGTGAAAATCTTGGAAAGATCCCGATACTTCTTAGTGTCAGTGCTACAAAGGGTGTGCTAAAATCACAAAGTAGGGTCTTCCAAAAAAGTGCATTAATCTCAGTTTCAAACCCAGAAACAGCAAGAGTGTGGAAGAACACATCCCAAGCAGAATCCTCCTTCTGGTCCTTCTCAGTAGGGGAGATCCTTCTATGTGAGACCTTCATGGTAGCCGAGAAGCAGCATTGCCCAGCAGGAATGAGGCACAGGTTCCAGTGCAGGGAGAGATGATTTTGGCACAATGCTTTATATTGCATCAGCACGCTGGTCAGTTAGGTACAGCACGGGCCTTTCTGGTCCACTGGGGAAGAAGAATAAATACACATCTGTTGGGGCAGGGAAGGAAGACAAAACTATGGAACATTTTCACCATGTAGATTAAGCACACTAAATAAACAACAAACACTTACTCTTAAAAATTAGAGTAAGCCAAACAAATCAAATTGCATTTAGATTTATCTTCACTTTTGGTGAGTGAGAGAGAACTATGAAGAAATTTTTGTGTCTCAGAGAGAGTCTCTTACTGACTGGTTTGACTGCTTTCTTTTGATGGTGAATCCCAGTAGCCTCGGAGAGGTGTGGGTTCTGCAGTCAGTTGCAGACAGCACCTGCGTGAGTGAAAACATTACTAAGATGTAGAAATCTGTAACTAATGTATAATGGATGGCTGTCAGGTTGGAGCTTGTACTGTTTTGGCCTATGGAGCCAGCTCTGCCCAGCCCCTTTGTCCTCTCCCCACTCCTTGGTATGTAGTGATGAGGCAGTGATTCCTAACAGTGCTAAAGGCTGGGAGTTGGGAAGTCCTGAGTGAGAATCCAGTCCCTGTGGGACCTCTGCCAAAGATGTTGGTGGCTGTAATGGGACTGAAATTGCCGTGGGGAGTTGCCTTGCTTTGTCACTTACTGCAGGCACTTTGGGCAAGTCCCTTACAAATTCTGCCTCTTTTTCTTAATGAAGGTAATATTCCATATAGTGGGATGCCATTGAAGTTACTTTCAGATATCTAAGTGTATCGATTTAGAGAAAAATGAGTGTGTGAAGGAGAACGGGGCTGTTAATTTCTGAAGATTGCTGTGTATAATATTCTTTCTGTCATTAGCATATGTCTTCCCAGATACTTCTGTGAACTGCAAAGCTTCATAAATCCCTCATCAGGAAACAGTATGGATAAAAATAAGACCCTCACAGAAATGCTGGGTTGTAAAACTCTTTATTTGCCTCTTTTTGGAGCATACAGTCCCAGTCTTTGCACAAAATGACAATTAGACGGTGCTTTTATGAATCATGATTATTGCAGTGATGCCTATTGGCCAACAAAGACTTGGCTTTAATTTGAGTCTGCATTTAACAATAGGATTATTTGTCTCACTGGATGCAGGTGTTGTGATACGGTATCAAAACAGGCACATGGAGTGTGTTCAGAGACATGTGACTCAGGAAATGCCTTATTTTAAAACCAACCTGTCTCATTTGCGGTTTTGCTGAAACTGCAAAGTCAGTGTTGAAGTACAAATATGCATGTAGCTCTTTTGACCTTTTCTGAAGTTTTTTCTTGGAGTAGGAAGGATGGGGAGTTAATATGATACCTTGACAAGGGTGACTGTATCTCTGACCCTGTCCTCTCCCAGATGAAAGCCCCATCCCTTGTGTATTTTAGGGGTGAAATCATGCAATTCTCCGCTCTGTCAGAGTTGCAAGCCCATTCCTGTGACAGCAGTTGTAACCTTGTCTTCAGTCCTGGGGTTTAGTTCCTCAGAGACGTTTTTTAGGAGCAGCGACTCATGTATCCACCGTAGCTCAGACTTGGTTGTTTTCAACAGAAGCTTTATAGGGAGAGTATCATCAGAACAGTGAAGGAGGCTATTTGTATGCCTGTCTTCCTCAGTGAGGGTGGTGGTAGTATGAACTGCAGATCAGTGGAGCTTGAGGAAGTCTTTTCAGTGTTATGTTGACTCTTCTTTCTTCAGCTTCTGCAAGACTGACTTACTCCTTTGATCTGTGACCTGAGATAATTGTATCTGGAAATATTGCATGCTTGTTTGCTCTTCTGGCACTTCCCAATTAAAGGAGATAAACATATTCATGTTGCAAGATTGAACAGTTCCAATAAAACCTGGTGCTTAAAGGCGATAAGCCCTAAAGTTTCTTAGGTTTTCCTGTATTTGGTCTTTAGCCTTAAGCTAGAGAAACTCCTAGTGCATGTTCTTAAGCTGCCTCTATATAAAACAGAGCACAATCAAATACAGCGAAAACTGGAAATGTTTTCCTGAACCTCATTGCCTTCGTGGAAATATAGCAGAAGACAGAAGAGTGGCTTCAACTTCATTTGAACAGCTGAACTTCTGCCCACATCCTACCCCCTTTTTTTCTCTCCAAGGGGCACTGTGCTTTAAGGGTGATGTCTTTTTCTAGAATGAGTATTTATTCTTCACTTTAACTCTGCATTTCCGGTGAAAGCAATACACTTGGTTTTTCTTCTAATTTCTGTTTGCAAAAGTGTAGACCTCTTTGCTGTATGTCTAAACATAGATTAGACAGAAAGGGTTTCTGCACATGTTGTAGGAGTTTTCTGTGCCTTTGGTTGTTATTTTGCAACATTTCTCATATTGACCTTTTGATGGAAAACACTTCTGGACTTTTTGACAGTTTATTTTTAATCACCGTCAGTTTTTTGGTAATATTTACTGCTAACAGTAATTTTGCACTGGTACCAAAAGCAGTGCAATTAATAGTGTAGGGTGGAAATTGTTGAATCTAGGATTTCACTTGGAGGAAGACAGGAGATTACCAGGAGAAATTTAGATGATTCTAAGCATAGTTTCTCCAAAGTGAGGTAGAAGTGGTTTATCCAAAACATGTGTTTCTTTAGCATAAGGTCACAGAGCTGTAGTATGATAATTTTTTAATTTTTTTTTTTCAACCCTCTTCCCTTATATGACTTGTCATGAAGGAGACTGCTGCTGCAAGTTTCTAGATGAGATTAGTGTGGTTCTTTATTGGCCATGCCAGGAGCAAGGGTGGGTAACCACACTTAATAAATGGATGGAAATAGTCACCGGCTACCTAAGGGCATTGATCTGCCCTAAGCAGTCCCTTAGCAAGTGATGGAAGGAGACCCTCCTTTTGGAAAGCTCTTTTCAAAGAGAAGGTTGAGGGCAAGAGTTAACTTTATTCCCATAGACTGGGGGGAGCCTGGAGAGAAACTATCTCCAGCAGGTTCCTGTGACTCTCTCTGTTGCTCAGGTTTATACCAGGAAGAAGCTTAGTTTAAAGATAGTGTGCTACTGACATAGTAATGAGTCTGTATAAATCCCAAAGCCAGAGGAACCACAGAAGCCACCCAGCTTTGTGCAGTTCTGTGAGGCAGCTTTGTTCATGGTAGTCACAGTTTGTGCTCTGCTGCTTCTCCTCCAGCTCACCTGCCCATAGAACAGGGTGATTTTGTTCCCAGCAGGCTCCGTATCCAGGTGTGCTTTCTGTGACTCAACTGTGATTAAAAACAAAGCAAACCCAAGCCTGCCTTCAGGGTGCAGATTCGTCACTGAAATGGTGATGCCACAGTACATTTTCCTTTAATGCTTCTTTTCTTATGTTAAGGTTATTTTTTTCAAAAGGAGGCAAAAGAATTACTTGATGCCTATATTATAGGTGAATAAAAGCCTGTCAAGAGAACTTGTCCGCTATGTTTTTGGTTAAAGTTTGCTCGTCAGCCTAAGGCAGTGCTGTCAGCTAACCCGTCAGTAAGGTATCTCACATTTCAGTCATGATTTAAAGCAAAAAAAAATCAAATTGAGGGTGGTGCTGCTTTGAAGACTGGCACAACAGAGCTTCCAGGTGGGAGAGCAGAAACTACACCTATAGACAAACCATAGGCTGCTTCTGTCATTGCTGAGCAATTGAATGAGCATTACCTTACACTGTTTTTTGGTTGCTGTTTTAGGATCCATGATAGTTCAGTGTCTTACTAGAATTCACTGATCAATTTTTCAGCCTGAGCTTCCTTCAGTAAATTATAGTTGCCTCATTTAATTTCCCAGTTGGCGTGCTTCCCTGAATAAATTCGTGTCTAATTTAAAGTTGTCATACACGTTAACTTATACGTAGAGTTCTTGTTTGAGTCTGTGTTTTAAGGTCAGCATTGAGTAGTTAGTGAGGGCCTTTTTTACAAAAAAAGTATTCCTCCTCCTGGTACCTTGCCAAAGTGCAAAGAAGTTATTTACAGTGTTTTGACAGAATCATCCCAGGACGGGATGGAAAAGATGCCATTGGGACTGAGCTAATACTGTAAAAGACTGAAATGTAAGGAAAACAACTGTTCTAGAGGAATTTTTGGCTAACTTTGCAATCTGAGAAGCTTTTTAGCTTTGTTTTTGTCATAAATTGTTGATTGGAGCCAAGAGCTTCCTTTACTCCAAGGTCTAAGTGCATCTGAAATTGTTTTCTCGTACAAGAAGTTCGTTGCACAACTGCAGTGTCCTGTAACCCCAGCGGCATAGCCAGTGTTAAATTGTTCATTGCCTCACTGATGACAAGATTAGAGAACAAGCTAACTGCTTTCTGTAGAGAATTTATGTTGATTGCAGAGGTCGTTTGTACTTTAGGTTGGCTTGGAAAATGTTCTTTCCTGTGACCTAGATGAGCTTATTTTGTAATACCCTTTCCTTTATGATAACAACCTGTAAGCGTCTGAAAAAAGAATGGTAGCTGTAAAGAGGGAAACAGAACTTTTTAAGTACAAAGCAGCTTGAAACTGAGTCACAGCAGATTATATGTTCATGAGCCTGTTGTGATGACTTACATACCATGCAAGACTTAATAGCTGGTTATCAGTGAACTAAGTGACTAAAAAAGAGGTAGAGATAGCACTTGTTCCCTGCTGGTGACAGATCCTTTCACTGGTCCCTGCTCCTGATAGTTTTTCCACTTCTGAGCCAAAAAGGGCAGGTTAGAGTCGATGATCCTCCATTGGCCAGAGGACCTTTCTCCTGCCAGTAAAGGGCCATATCCTCACACTGCTTTCAGCTCCTGTTGGGTGAGGAAACTACACCCTGGTGGTCAGTCTTGTCTAACAGGTGTGTTGACTGCTCAAGTTCTCTGCTTTCTTTTGATAAATGCTGTGATTGCTTGTCTTCGAGGTAGCTGCCTGCTGGGTCTCTCCTTCTTCAACCTGCTTGTACAATTAAATCAATGCATTTCTAGTTTTTCTGTGCTTCCAAAACTCTGAATCTTTTCGAGTGGGCCTGTAGAAGTGGATGCGCACAGAAGCTGCGTTGGCTCTGTGAGCACTCTGTGCCACATAGGTGTGATTATGCTGTGCCTGAGCAGGTACAGCACTCTCAGGGACCAGGACAGTATTGCTGCTTGTGCTTTAGCTTGTTCAGTCTGTACAATGTAGTCCAGGCCTTGCAGTGCCTTTTAAAGGTCTGTTGGTGCAATGTCTTTGTACTAGTTTAGTGCAGTCAGCCCTTTGTACAGCAGCTCAGTGGATTATATTTACTTCTGTATTATTATAGAGTAGGTTTGACTGCAAAATAGCACAAGGAAGGAAAGAGGCTAGTGAGGTACCCTGATGGTCAGTGGTAGCTGGTGTAGTGGAAGCTTAGAAGGCAAGTGGAATTGCATTTTCCCAGCTGTCTCTTCATCTTCTCCCATGTCAAGGTCCTTTCTTCTGAAGTGGCAAAGTGCTGGCTTAGACATGAGAAAGGTTTAAATCATGCTTTCAGCAAGTCTGCTTTCACCACACTCCTGGCTTTGTTTGCTATGTCTGTGCACTGCCAAGCAGCTCATACCCTTGTGTGCAAGGAGGACCTCTCCAGGCAGGAATGGAGCAGGGCGTGCCTTACCCAGTTGTAGCCCCAGTGAAACACCAGCTGGAAACACTGGTGTTGCAGGTGGAGAGGATCTTGCTCAGATTGGAAGGACTGAGTTCAAACCGAAGGCAGGCATGGACAGCCCACTGTCCTTGAACCACGTGGGACTTGAAAGTTGTTCTTATGTGGTTGCTAAGCCGTGGTCACATCCCAGGAACTGTGGCAGTCAGTGGAGATTATTGTCAGGTGTCCTGTACTTTCTTAGCAGCTGGCAAAGTGGTCTGTTGGTGTTCTTATAGCTCATGGCTCTGTGGCACTTTTGATGTGTTCTTTTCAAATCAATGAATCTGACTGCTTTTGCCTTTTCCATAAATCTGAATATACCCAGTTTTGGAGGATTATTTTTTATAACTACTGTCCAAGACTCTTCTGGACTGGGTGCAGCCTAACTCTGCTTACAGCAAAAGTGATTTTGAAGTAATGCCATGCTGTCTTTTTGTTTAAGGAATCACAATGCAAATGCAGCATAATCATGCATGAAAAATAATCTGTCCATGGTAATGCTGTCTTGATGGTCTACTTTGTTACTGCCCAGATATGTCAGTCTGTAGCCAAGTTTTGGTGCAGTAATACCATCAAGCTAATGTTTAAAAGAAGAGCTGACAGAGTTTACTTCATCATCAGTAGAGAGAAGTACTAAGCATAGTTGTTGATGATTGGGAATTTTAATTCCTTACGAATTTTCTTAAGATTGATGTGCTGCAACTTTATTTATTGAATCTCTCAGGATTGTTTATGATTTTGTCTCAAGAACTTGGTGTGTTTGCAGAGGATCACTAAGCAACAGTCTATGGCACAGGGACATGCTCATGGTAGTACGATGAAACATAAAACAATGAGGAAACACCCAGAAACAGCAAGTAAATAGAAATTTAAAGCAAAACAAAGCAGCTCACTTACTGAACAGTTCCACATTGCTGTGGAGGGGCACTGCTTGTAAAATACTTTACTTAACATGTTTTTTAATCTTGATCTAATGATACTCTGCTTATGGAGATGTTCATATTCATGGGACATCTCCAGCTGTGATAATGGAGCATCTCCTGAGTATTTAAAATAGAAGCAACTATTTGATATTGAAACAACTCATACTTTAATCTGTTAAGTCTTCTTAATTAGTGCTCCACCAAATAATAGCTAAGGAATAAAAGTTCCCTGGAAGGGTCTGGGATCTAGACTGGTATTCCAGCTTTACAGCTTTGTGCACACTTTGTACAGCTCTAAGACTCTTCTGCCTCTAATAATCAATATTTCTATTCCTGTGGTGGGGGATTTTTCTTGTTTAGGTTTGGGGTTCTCTTCGATCAAGAGGAATTATAACTTCAGGTCTGAATGTCTGCATATTTCAGGCCTTTTCTTATTGTATATTGATAAATAACGGGCTTGACTTAAATGACTTTGAAGCAGTGCCATGGAAAGGGACCTGAGGGTCGATGGCAAGTTGAGCATGAGCCAGCAGTGCCCTGGCAGCCAGGAGGGCCAAGTGTGTCCTGGGGGCATCAGGCCCAGCATCGCCAGCCGGGCAAGGGAGGGGAGTGTCCTGCTCTGCTCTGCTCTGCACTGGGACGGCCTCACCTCGAGTGCTGGGGGCAATTTTGGGCACCACAAATATAAAAAAGCCATCAAGCTGTTAGCGTTCAAAGGAGGGCCACGAAGATGTGAAGGGCCTTGAGGAGAATCTGTGTGAGGAGCAGCTGAGGGCACTTGGTCAGTTCAGCCTGGAGAAGAGGGGACTGAGGGGCAACCCTCTTGCAGTTACAACTTGCTGTGAGGGGAAGAGGAGGGGCAGACACTGATCTCTTCACTCTCAAGACCAGTGACAGGACTCGAGGAAAGGTCTGAAACTGAGTCAGAAGAGGTCGAGGTTGGATACCAGAGGGTGGCTGGGCACTGGAACAGCTCCCCAGGGAAATGGTCACAGCTCCAAGCCTGCCTAAGTTCAAGAAGTGTTTGGACAACACTTTCAGGCATATGGTGTGAGTCTTGGCGTGTCCTGCACAGGGCCAGGGGTTGCACTCAATGATTGTGATCAGTCCCTTCCATGAGTCTATGATTCTGTGACACCTTGCACTGGAGGTGAAAGCTGAACATGATCAGAAAAGATCTTTTTTAAAAATTGCCCTCAGGGTCTGGTGTATAGACAATAAATAAGTGGGAAATGCCCCACATCTGTGTTTGGTACAACAGTAAGTTGACAGGAACACTGTGTTTATGGATCTTAGTGGCTCAAGGGGTGCATAGTAGGTGTGGGAAAAGTTAAGTACTATAAGGAAATGCTTTATCGTAAGTATTCTTTCTGATTCTGGGATGTGCACTGAACAAATTCTACATTTTCTTCTATCTTTTCAAGAAGGAACCAAAATGCAGTATTTGCATTTAGTGTTAACTGAGTTTTAAAGGAGTTTGGATATGAATCAAAGTTTTAATGGAAAAGCTGAGATTTTGGTGGAATTCAATTTGTTGTTGCTGGTATTACTGCAGTCGCTTAAAATTCTTAGTTCCCTGACCTTAGAATCTGGAGTCTTCAAGAAGGAAAAAACAGGGAATGTTATTATTTTCTTTGGAAAACATCCTGTGTAAAATACATTCTTATAGTGAGGAAGGTATGCAAATATAGTGCTAAGCATGATTGGTGGTATTTTCTACTAAAATGGGGAGGCGGTCTCCCTTAAAGACCTCAGGTCTTCACTCAGTTGCCGTCTTACTCTGCCATACAACAAACCCGTAAGCTGGAACAGCTCAACAACAAAACAGTGCTGAATTCTCTCTCTCAGATTGCAGAACCAAAGCTGTGTCTGTAATGTATTTTAACACTGAGGGATGAGATTTTCCATGTAGCATGCTTCACTGACCTGCAGGTTGTCATGCTGTGTGCTTACTTCATGCAGAACACTACAGATGTTGCAGATAGTCACTGTGTTCACCCAGGCTGGGTTTCTCTGAGATGAGGCAGCTCTAGGAGGTGGGGCAAGGAAAGGCCACATGAAGTCTGTTTTGGGCAAGGTTATCACAGTTTGTTTAAGCTGACGAGGTAGGCCAAACCAAACCCATCTTGGTTGTCTTGTTCTGTGGGTAGCATAAAGAGATTATTTAAGGTTGTGCTGTCATTTCTGCAGATGCTTGCAACAGCCAGGGATTTGAAGGAGTTACATTTTATCAGAACAAGAAACCATTAATTGTGCCTAGAGCTTTGAATTAAGTGCCCTCATTGCAATCGTTTGCATGTAAACCACATACAGTGCTTCCTAACATTTCAGTCTGGTGTTGGGAACTTTATAGCAGCCTTTTCTCTCCTGTCTGATTTCCATGCATTTCCCACTATCTACATTAATATCTGTTGCTTCATGTATTTGTCATTTCTTCTGTTTCAAAAGCATTTGGCCAAGAATAAATGGGTAAAAGAAAAAGTTCTCTACAAGCTAATTCTAAAACTGAAGACCATCAAAAGAGTATTTGTAGATGGGTTTTATTAAGGCTAGCAATAAAAACATTAGATGCCACTTTTCTATGTGTTAGTTTGGGGTTTAGATGCTCAAAAGAGAGCAACGGCATACCAAAGAGTTCAAGTCACTTAACCTCCATGTTGATTAGCATCTATTTATGTTAAGGATACATACAACTTGCTGGTCAGTGGTTTGCATTTTGTCCCTTGTTTTACTGGCTTTTAGTGACTGGCTCATTTTGTTAAGCTCTGCCTATGGAACTTCCTTTTGAGCTGAATGTTTCTGCAGTTAACATAAGCAGGTTAAACTTGAAGTACAGAGCTTTTGAAGAGCAAATGTCAAACTTCAGACTACTCTTTGCACCAGCTCTGCATCCTTTTTTGTTCCCCTTCACAAACATCTGCGCTGTGGTGTTCAGAACAGGCTGTACCGAAGGACCTGTGTTTGGAGCCCGTCCTGTGCTTGTACTTGAAGTTGTCTGGAGGCAAGCCAACTCCTCATTTTAAGGTTGCAAAATTGTACTAGCATGGCAGAGGACTGGCTTTGTTCTCCATGGGTCTTACTAGCCTCCTGAGCCCTGTACCACATCAATGAGGCCAGGCAGCATCCCCAGCAGAGCCAGGGTCTACCTGCTCTGGCTGTGGAAAGAAGAGGCAAATCGTGCATGTTTCTGCCTGTACGTGACCACAGGCCTACCCAAAATGTGTTAATCTATCCAAGTACAGCATTGGAAGGACTGTTTCTGTAGAGAGAGCACTGGTGATGAGAAGCCTCCTGCTTTGTGATGAGCTGTTAGGATGGTTCCCTCTAAACTGCTCGTCTCCCTTGTGCTCCCTGCTAGCCGTGTACCAGCTTACACTGCAGTGTTTGTCACACCTCGTTCCCTGCACTGGGACAGGCAGAAGCCTGCCTTGCCACCGGGGTGTGGCTGCAGCACATCCTGGGCTGTGAGCTATGGTGCTGGCTCCTAGCTGGAGGTGGCAGCCTCAGTGTTTGAACACTTGCTGTTGTGCCCTGCAGCCAAACTCAGTGAGGAGTCCTGCCTCCTGGACCACTGCTGAATGCTGAATTACAGCTTGACTCCAGCTGTAATCTTCTGACAGACAAGCGTGGCAGAATTAAAGCTGCCAACACTAAATTTTTCATATGTTCTTTTAGATTTTGAAAGGTGATTTTTTTTTTTTAAATGGCATAGAAGGTGTAGTGGGAACAGGAAATTTGTAGTACTACAGTGGAAATGAGGTGCTCTAGTCAAGGGGAAGTAATCATTAAAATATGTACTAGGTATCAAATTAATTTCACAGTCAGTAAAAATTGTTTAAAGTCATGATTTTATTATTTCCACAAAGATAAGTATTCGGTCGGGTTGTCATGGAGGTCATGGTGAGGGGAAGTTCTGTAGTTTGGGCCATAGGACGAGTCAGATGAGTGACCATGCTGGTCCTTCTTATATATGAAGTCTGAGGTGAGTTGCTAAGTAATGAGCCTGCTTTTCAAAGGTGCTGAGCAGCTGCTGTTGAGGTTCATGGAAAAAACCAAATGCTCTAGCATTTCATATTTACCATGGGGTGTAAATCTGAATGCAGCAGCCCACTCTGCACAGACGTGCGTCTGTGAATCTCATCCCATCTGTCCACCCGTCCCCCAAAGAATCTTAGCTGAAAAATTTTTTCTGAATGAATTCCATTATCGAATGCTGGCAGATTTTCTGACCATCTTTACTGTTAAACTGCTTGTATTTGTGTTGTTCTAGACCTCTTCTATTATTTAGTGATGCAAACATGCATGAGTGACTTGTACTTTTGGGACACGGGAAGGCAGAGCCTCTCAGTCTGTGTGCTGAAGCTAATCCATTGGTGTCCTTCCCTCTGTGAACATTCATAAAAATTGATGTACTTTTTTTGGCCATTTTTGAGGGACTTTTCTAAATTCAGAGCAAAATATAATACAATGCAGTAGCCTGCGTTGTGCTTTACAAAACAGCATGATTTTGCTATTTGTGTTTCTCATGGCTCTATTTTAAAAAAAAATACTACATTGTGAATCTACTATAGGAATTTGACTCTATGATCCTTGTGGGTCCCTTCTAATTCAGGAGATTCTGTGAAATCATGATACCTATTGGCAGTGCAGTAGAAGAAAACTGAAATTACAGGATTTTTATTTTTTATTTCCTAGAAAATAAGCTTTACAGAATGAGGAATTTCTGTTAATGTTTCAGCGATTACATTTTTATTCCTTTGCAGTTAATGAGATACCACCATATGCAAAGGAACATGCCTACTCCATAGGCATGCTAGGTATGTGGTAGGGAAAGAAGGCTTGTAATACTAATTTCAGGATGAAAACTTTTTTTTTTTTTTTAATGAGATAATTGCAGTACTCAGTGAGGGATTTGGTTCTGTGGGAACTGGTCAAATATAGCAGACATAAATATAGAAGGCAAGTAGCATGGCAACTTGGAGAGCCTCTGCCCCAATGGAATAAAAAACCCAAACACACCAGCAGCTTATTGCTGCATTTTTAGTCTGCTTTTTTGAAAGAGTCTGAAGGGCTGAGGGTGTGAGAGACTGCTCTCTTCAATAGTGTAGAGAGACTTCAGAAAAACCTCTTCTGTAGTGTAGGTACGTCCTGTGGTCCAAGGAGGTGGCTGTGGGCAGGAGCTGTGGGAGTGCTCCTGTGGTATTGCTAGGAAACTGAGGTTGCAGGAGTAGCCTTTGTAGGTAGCATCTTTTTCACCTGGACTGGGTGATCTGCTAAAGAGCATGAAATATGTAGTTATGTTGCTAATCTGGACCAAAGTCAATCCCAGTGTGTCTTCCTTTCCTAATTTTCCTAGGAAGATTCGTACTAACACAAGTGTGGGCCTGTGACTCAGCCACGCCTCCCATTGCATTTTAAAATACCATGTATTTTAGACAGAGCAGTCCCAGACCTGTTTTTGAGGATACTACCCATTTTCTCCAGAATTCAGGACAACCTTCGGATTCTGAAATAGCAGGCTAATGTAATGAGCTTGAAATGTCTAAAAAAAGGAAAAACTGCGAAAGAAAAGTTTTATTACCAAGAAAATGAAGGTCAACCCTCCTGCAAGCACAGAATGAAGAGGAGAAACTTTATACTCCTGGTAAAAATAATACCCTTGCTGTTGTTGCTTCCTAAAGTAAAATCCAACAACAACAACAAAAAAAGAATAAGTGAAATAAATTGTTACTCTATTGCTGTCACCTTTATAGTGGGTAGTTAGCTTGTGTCTAACTGCCTTGTGTCAGTCTGGGATATAAGTGATAAAATGCATTTTATTGGATGGGCTGGAAATTAATTGCTGTTAGGTCTTAGTTGTTTCTCATCATGTTTCCCATAGAAGGAGACAGCTTGAAAGGCACCCATTTTTCATGAGCTATTTTTATTACTCAGAAGTTACTTGAAGCACTTCTTTGAGGCATTTATTTTCAGCGGAGGAGAAAACAGCTGAATTCTCCTGTGCATGTTCTTAGTTTCTGCTGCAAGGTGAATTCTGCTGCGAAGCCCACTGCCATGGTGGTAACACAGCTGGATTGCAGTGCCTTGCCTCCACCAGTGCCAACTGTGTGAACCTGTGTTCTGTTGGTTTTAACCATAAAACCAGATCCTGCTATATATTATCAGGATATATTCAGCGGTATTTAGCGTGTTTCAGCTACTTTTCCATTTTGCTTTCTTCTACAGGCAATAAAATACTTAAAACTGAAATTGCCATGGTTAGCAGGAAAACCAAAGGTGAGACTGCCCCCAGCATAGCACTCATTGCCATGCACCCTGGACATGAGTTGTGCTCATTTGTGCTCAAAGTTGTTGTGCTTTCTGGGGTCATCCTGGGTTGTAGGGGAAGGCATGAAGGGAGGAAGGGGAGAAAGATGATACATTGCAGTGAGAAAGGATGACAAGCCTCAAAGTTTTATTGTCAGTTACTCATGGCAGTAATAAATATGACATGGCATCCTTTCTGTGGCTTACCTTTGTCTCTTAGAGCATCTTTAGCAGATGGAGATACTCACAGTGTTGAAACACCTGGCTCAGGATGTGCTATGGAAGTGCATGTTCTGTAATCCTTGCTGCCTGGCTTCTGCTGAGCCCAGGTTGCCTCTGAAAGCTCTTATCAGACAGTAAATAAAACCAGTTTTGTTTGCAAAAGGAGTTTCCTAATTGCACTGGTAGCTTGTTTGGTGTTGAAGTGCACATACTGGAGAGACTATGAACTTGCCAAATATTGAAAACTGTCACTTCTTTTAAGTTTCTTGGTGAAAAGAGAGGCTGTTGTCCCTTTGTCAAATGAGCTGGCCTTTTAAAAAAGCTGGTTGTTGATAGTCAATGCAAGGAAGTGCCTGGAACCACAGAGCACATCACAGCACATAGCACTTCCCAAAATACACTTACATTGGTATGTCTCTGCAAATAGCTGCAGGTCACAGCTATTAAACCTGCGGTTACTCAGCCCCATGCTGCTACAGGAGAGTTAATGGGCTGAGCTCTACCTATGGTAGGTCTTTTTGTGTTATTAGTGGTATTCAGATGTACTGCTGTCTGCTGCATTGTGAGTGCCACAGAGCTGAGCTGTGTAAGAGCTTGTTAAACCTCAGAATAGATTTATTTGGAAAGCTCTAGTTAAAGCTTGAATGACACATGTCTGTAGTAAGCAATATATGAGTACTCAGAACACTTACCCGGCAAGCCTGCCTTGGTTAAGGACATGGCAAATGTCTGCAGTCTCTACAGAGTGGAGGAGGCCAGTCCTTTTCAAGTGCAGGAGATAATTTTCTTGGCCTTAGTTTCACATTTTGCAGGCTGGCAGGGTCCCGAGCTGAGAGGCAATGCAGGGATCGAAGCTGGACAGGCTGTAGTCACAGAACCGCTGCTGCCTTATGGAAAGGGACAGGTCCAATGCCCCTGCAGGGTGATGGTATCATGCTTTGCTGGAAGCAAAAGTGCTGTGACAAAGAAAGGATCCTGTTTAAAAAGTTCTGTGTAAAGCTTGTCTGGTTGGCTGAATTGGGAGGGGGCCCTCTGCATATGTGGAAACATCTCTGTTTCCTTGAAGTGCAGGATTACTGTTTATGTTTGTCTGTTGTTTGGTTTAAGTTTTTTCATAAAGCTTCAATCGACTGGACTTTCACCAGTTCCCATGGGAGATGGCTCCATGGTCTAACACGTTTATGTGCCAGCAAGTCTTCCTGGTGATCAGCCCATACATTTCCTTCTTGTCACCCTATCCGTCCTAGTTAACCCATTCTGTATTGTGCTCATCTTAAGCATTCTCTCTCTTCCATGGCAAAGCACCTTTCAGATGCTGACACTCTTTTACCTTACCACCTGTTTGTCATGGCTGAAAGTAGGGTTGCTCCACAGCTACCTGGCTTCAGCAGTTGATGAGCAGTAAATCCACACCCTTTATCTTGTGGTAACTTGTTTGCTTGGATGTAACCTAAGAATTTCAAACTAACTGCCTAGGAAATTTAGGTGCCTAAAGGTCACAGCTGTGACCTGGAAACCTGAATCCTTATGTTCTCTTGGATATCTTATCTATGTTTTGCCTTCTTAGTGGAAATCAAGCCTTTTTGCCTGTTTTTTTTGCTGGTCACAATGTTTCTTCCAGCACTGTAGTGCTCTTTTTCCTGTCAGCTTTGAAAGGTGCAGGAAAGAAATTGCTTCCATCCCATATATTTTGCAAGGATATCATATATTGACTTAATGGTGTTTTGGAAAGGACTATGATTTGCTTTACGTAAAGCTGGATGTCATACAATTGGAGTTTGTTCTCCTTTTTCTCCCTCCCTCCCATTTGCACTTGAGAAAACTCTCCCAGTTTATCTCCCACACCCTCCAGCAGAAAGGTTTCCTGTACTGCTGGTCTGGTCCTTTCTGCATGTTTGATTATTTTACCACAAAGGTGTATTTCTGAGGCACCTACTTCTGCTTTCACTCAGTGTATTCATACTGAGGCAGCCACGTGGGGAGTGAACTTGGGTAGAAATGCAGTGGTGTTTGTTAGGTTACAGACCACGTAGCATTGTGAAGAATCTTCTGGTTTGATTCCAGTCTTATACCTTTCCCCAAAAGGTGATTTTGATGTGAAACAGGTTTGCAGGTAGTATTATATAATTTTAAAGCACGTTTTGCCAGTAAACAAATAAATAAATAAGTACATAAATACCAACTGCTTGCTGGCTTTCTGCTTACTTCCCCTGCTATTTTATGAAACCCTCAAGACATTTTCTGCCACTCAGAAGTTTCCATTGGGCTGTGTATAACAATCTCCAAAAATCTGAGGAGTGCTTCAAAGGGTTCCTACTCACTCTTAGGAAAATACCCTACTTTCACAAAATTTCCCTTGGTTCAAGATCTACCTATGCCAGGGTTTCCTTGCAGTATTTCAGGCTGATTCAGGTGAAGCCTTTTGCATGTTGATTCATTTTTATTCTCAAGTGAATTTGGCAAAACTATGTTGGCATTTTTTTTGCATATCTTTAATTTTCCTGCTTCTCCTAAAGAACAGTTAGACCTTTCTGAAAAGGTTCTCAAAGAGCATTCATCTAACTTGTCATCTTTTATTCTTGTGTATTGCACTGCTCCTGGGAGCAATCCTCCAGTTGTAGCGTGGTGCTGTTTATCCCCCCCAGTGGCATCCCCAGCTGCTGCTTGCCTCTGGCAAAGAAGACAAATGGTTATTGTGTTCTGGAGCCATGCCAGGTCTTCTGTGTCTCCACTTGGTCAGTATTGTTGTGTTTTATTTAGGAACTAGCAGTGTTTGAATAACACTGGTTTATTCTGAGCCTTTCCTTCTCCATCTCCCCACACTTCCCTCCCGCTCATTAATTTTTTGTTTAGACACCTGGGCTTAGTAAAGGGAGACAGCCCAGCCTGATGAGCTCCTTAGTAAGCTGAGAAAATACACTTTGAGCTTGAGGTTTTATAATGATGGTGAAGAGAGTGTTTAGGTTTTTGGTACAAATTTTCGAGATGATTGTTTTTTGTTAAATTGTCTGGCTCAGAAGAGAAATGTTACCAATTTTGAGTAAATTGCTACACTCAAATTTCATTGAGAACAACGTGAACAAGCAACTCAGCCCGACTTTTATATATGCCTGTCAATATTTGTTTCAGAGTAAACACACCCTCATCAAAATCAAATGACTTCTCTGTTTTTACTGTCTACCCTTACCTTGTGTCTACAATGCTCATTTTCTTTGATGATTCAAACAAAATTTCAGCTGTGATCCCTCTGAATAGTGCTCTGAATAGCAGGTGACTTTACAGGACTGTTCCCCTTGCTGCTGACGGTTGGTTATCCCACACACATACCTGTCTAACCTCCTTCCTTGGAAAGCCTGAAGGGCTTCACAGAGTCATGGAATGGTTTGAGTTGGAAGGGACCTTGAAGATCATCTTGTTCCAACCCCCCTGCCATGGCTAGGGACACCTTCTACTAGACCAGGCTGCTCAAAGCTCCATCTAGCCTGGCCTTGAACACTTCCAGGGATGAAGCATCCATAACCTCACTGGGCAACCTCATCCAGTGCCTCACCACCCTCACAGTGAAAAATTTCTTCCTCACATGTAATCTAAACCTGCTCTCTTTCAGTTTGAAGCCATTCCCCTTCGTCCTGTCACTCCATGCCCACATAAGAAATCCCTCTCCATCTCTCTTGTAGCCCCCCTTTATGTTCTGGAAGGCTTCACGAGTAGCTCTCACTTAAGGTGAGCATGTTCCTATCTTCTCTTCAGCCAGGCCTTATTTAGCAGTCATACCCATAAGTAATGACATGGCCGAGCTAAGAGTGATTAGCAGACAGTCCACTAATTTTCTCAGGGAATTGGGAATGTGTCTTGGTCATCTTCTTAGCTGTATATTAGGGAAATTGTTTCTGTGCCAGTGTTGAAAAGGGCGTGTTCTGTCAGCATATTTTAAATAATTCTTGAAAGATGTGAAAAGCTTGGAACAGCTGAAATAAGTAAAGGAAAAAAAATGGAATGGGGGGAAAAATGTAATGTCAAAACTCAAGATCCACTGATAGTGAAATGATTTTCCTTCTTTTAAATTGCACAATTGAAAATGTCACATTGCATTAATATGTGAAATGTAACTACAACTTTTCTCTCTCCGTGTCTTCATCTTACAAGGATATCTGCTTATGTGTGTGTAGAGATGGGAAAGGGATTTTTAAAAAGACCTTGGACATTCACCTGAACAACAGAAATGCCTGGTCTATGCCTGCCAGATGTTCTAAAATGTATTATTCACTTCTAATTTTAACCCTATCACATGATTTTAAATCTGAGTTTAGCAACAGCTTGAGCTCAAATTTCAAAGATGCTTTGTAAACCGATGTGGTGGGTTGACCCCAGCTGGCAACTAAGACCCCAGCCAGTCCCTGCTCACTCAGGTGGGCTCAGGTCTCCCGGTTATGTCCCTTCCCAGCCTCTTGCCACATAGTGGTTATGGTGAGGTGCTTGGCTCCCAAGTGGAACAGGCAAGGGACAGAGTTTGTGTTCATGTCATAGTTTTAAGGACTAATGTCAGAGAGTACTTCTAATTATTGAGTGTTATCACTGAAATGCAATGTAGTGGTTTCAAGCCCCCTTTTCTTCCTGAAATGTAGGCTTTTAAATACTCCAGTGGTGACAAATGGCTACAGGGAAATGCGCAGAAGCTCACCATAAGTTCTTGGTTTCAGAAGATGGCTCGGAGTGGCAATGTGGTGGTTTCTTCTCTGCCACGTCCTAAGTGAAAGTTAACTAGTTAGAAGCAAAGGGGAGGAAGAACATGGGTATGTATATCTTCTCCAACAAGGGCTCTTGGAAAGGCAGGAATATATATGTAAAAGAAAACATATAAATGTGTATGTTATACTTACCTTTTTTTTGTGAATAACTTTCTTAGTGGCCGAGGCTCTAAGTTCAGCTGAGATGCCTCTGTGCTCAGCTGGTCTCTGTGCATCTTATTCTGCCCTTAGTAGTTCAGTGTGTCCTTGCTGAAAGCTGTGTAGCCATGTTTAGGTGCAGTGTCACACCCATACTCCTGCTTCTCTAAATCTAGGTGTGGTCGAGCTGGTAGATGGAGTCAAATAGACCTTCGGAGAAAAGGCAGGAGATTTCTGAGCATTTGGCTGTTTTAGAAGTGACTTTATGTCACTCCAGCAAAGCAGGAATTGGAAAAAGGGATGTGAGGTCCAGCAGTGACAGAGCTGTGTATAATGTTTATGGCAAGCTTTTCTGAAGTGGAAGCAGCAGGATGCAAGAAAATGCTAAGGCGCTGGTTGGATTTTTGAAGTGGTCTGTGGAAGTTGGCTTTGTGGGTGGATGAGAACTGGGGGAGAATAAACTCAAGAATTTTGAAGATGAACGGGGGGGGCTTCCCTCTGATCCAAAAGAAGGGTGATGTGGTGAGATACAAGGAATCTGGAAGGTGTGGATTGCAAGAAGGAGAGAGTTTGAGAGAATTGGTGATGACTTCTAAATAGCAGGCCCAGCAGTTTGGTGTTCGTGTTCACAGAGACTGACGTAAGAGGGGGGCTCAAAGAGCTGGCTGGGACAGGAGCAAGAGCAGAGGTTGAGGTAAGAGCCAGAGGTAGAAAAATAGAAACCAGAATTATGACCTGGAGGTCCGGTTGCAATGAAAAACAGCTGAGGGGAGGAAGTCCAAAGTGTCAAACAGGCTGCTGGGAATGCCTGCTGGAGCAGGGGCCTGGGGGCAGACGGCAGCTGGGACCAGCCCACCCTGGCAGCTGACAGGATGGGTCTTGCCCAGGTGAAAGCAGTGGAGAAGTGATGCCATGGTGAAATTTGGAAAGAGTTTGGAGCTACCCCCGTGCAAAAGACTGGAGAAGAAAAGAGAGAGCAAATGAAGCATCATCTGTGCTGACGGATGAGAAGCAGCGGAGGGCGTCTTCACAGACAGCTGAGTGACAGTCAAGACAAGTGCCTTGAAATCAGAGCTCAGGGAGAGAGTGTGCAAACACGGTTTGAAAATGAGGTTATAGCATGAGACCTTCTAGGAGTGTGCCTGGCACTCTCTGTCCTGTGGTTATAAGCTACACAGACAGGCTTTTCACACTCTAGCTGTGTCCTTGTATTGTAACTATTTTACCCCCCTCCCATCATTGCCTGTTAAAATGAGTATGAGTACTGAAGGTGGGATTTGGTGTCTGTGGAAGGCATACCAACAATTTATAGACTTCATTTTCTTAGGATGTTTTACCTGTTGCTGTGACAGGAAAGCTTGAGATTCCTGTAAACAGAGTTGAGTGAGGAATAAGAACTGCAATTTTAGCTGTTCTTTTTCTAGTTCATTTAATTACCCCAGCATTTACCATCTTCCCTGAATAGGAAGTCATTTTCCTGTTCAAACAGTAAAAAGGAAAAGAAAATGAGCAGTGAGGAGCGGGTTGTGTCATTTTAAAGCCCCAACAGTCAGATGGTAGGCTTGTGAGACAAAACCTGAAAGTATTATTAATCAATTAAAATGAAGTTTTGACCTACTTTGCATCTCTGATATTCCTGTAAATCAACACAGCCATCTCAATGAGACAAGGTATCTGCAGGATCCTTGCACAAGTCCAGCGTGGCCTGGCTGCTTTGCCAAGGAAGAGCTACAGGTTCCTTCTCCATCTGGTGAGGGTGGCTCGTCAGTCGAGTGCATGAGGGAAGACACCAGAACTAGGGAGTGTGCCAGACTTGATTTACAGGTCAATGACAAAGTGCTGCTTTTCCTGCTTCTTCCTGAGTGATGTTTCTGGTGGTCTTTTTTTAATCTTGCTGCTCACTTAGTGCTCTGTTTATAAAGTGGAATGCAAGTTTGAATAATCCGAAACCTGAGATTCTTCTGCCGATCTCCATTGCTGTACCTCCTAGTTCTTTTGTTCCTCTGAGAATATTTAGGGAACTCCAGGAACATACGTGTTCCTGGGTAGCAGATTTCAGGTTGTGCTGTACACCCCAGAATGCCCATTTATAGCATCAAATCAGTCAGTATTCCAGTGCAGCAACATGACGATTAAGGTAAGCTATTTCTTGCCAGAAAGTGGTTAACACTCTAAGAATCTGCATTAGGCAAAATGCTCCTATTCATAGTTTATAAGGATCTGTGACCATGGAATGTGTGGAAGGGATTTTCTAGGTTCTTGAGCCTATAACTTAAAAAGTTTAGTTGAATTCTTAAGCCTTTTTTTAAATTTTGATTTTCTGTTTCTAGTCGTGGATGCCCTAACTGGGTGAAGCTGTTCCACAGGGCTCTCAGTAGTGCCTTTTTCATTTAACTCTTAAAAACCTAAGGCAAAATACCCTGATCCTGGTGAAACTGAGTTTATTTTTGTCATAGCTGTACTTCAGCTACCATACCAGCATACTTCTCTAAGCATAGAGAAGTATGCATCGTTTTCATTTCGTATTTAGTCAATGTTGTTCTATTTCTGGTTCTCCCTTCTGCATGAGACTTCTAAGTGGTGGAGCCAGTTAGACTGTGTAGATATTAAGGTCTATCAATAATCTACTTACTGTGCTAAGACCACTAATGAAGATATTAAATAAAATGGTCATAAAACCAGTGCCTGAGGAATGCCACTAGCACAGCCTCTCTGGTTTGCCACTGCTGCTTCCAGCATGCGAGCCAGTGTCAGCTTCTCTTTTATTTAACTCTTCATTCACCTTCCTGTGCTTCTCTGGGTCCTTGTATTTCTCCAGTTCCACCTGCCTGCATGCTTTACTGAGAAAGAAAAAAAAAAAAGAAACAAAAAAAAAGAAAATAGCTTTGCTGCATTTTCTCTGTCTAGAGAATCAGTGGTCATACAGCCAATTAGATGGGTTTGGTCTGTCTTTTTGAGAATCATGTCACGTTTTATTACATTTTTTTATTTACACCTGAAGGTCTGATCATTTTTCAGCATCTTCAGATGTACTGAAATGCTTTTATCCTGCTAGGTCAGATGAACAGTAAGTAGCTGTCATCTTTCCCTCATATAGTTGCCTCTTTTTTTTGTTTTTTATTCTTTGGAAGCACTGTATAAAGGATACAGTTATTCAGAACCTTTGTATCACCATCCTCTGATCTTCTGTGTAATGTTTGTTTAACTGAATTTTGTTTTCTAGAGATTGGGGGAGGAGGGGTGCTTTTTGGCTTTTTTTTTTTTTTTTAAAGTATCCAGTTATGGGAGAGAGACAGTTTCCCTTCACCTCAGCACATTAAACTCTGAAGAGTCATCTGACATCTCTGCCACTCCACTAGGCTCCTTCTGAACAGGCATATTTCAGGTGTGATTCCTCTTATTTTAGAACATGAAAGTAAGACAGGCTAAATGAATTTGAAATGTCAAGGTGTTTATTCATTTCTCTCTGACTGCAGGAAGGAACCTGAAATTAATGTAGTTATTCACTCTTGTGAATCTCACTCCATGAGTTCTGGCTTTGGCTGCTGGTACCCATTGATGTATCTGTACCCATCTTTGTTCACTAGCTTGCCTTGCCCCCCTGACTGGCCTCTTTATTCTTGTCGAAAGCTGAAGCCAAACATTTGTGTAAAATTTGCAGCTATTCCTATATTATCTTTAATATTAAGCCTACGTTTGCTACCCAGAGATCCCAAATTTTCTTCTTTTTAAAGTATTCCCAAAATACGTTTCACCCTTTGGCATGCTGGCAAAAAATGCTAAGCATCCTTTATTATCAAATCCTGGAGCTTTTCACAACTCAGCACTCTTTACTAATTACTTTCTTTATACGTTTGTCATCCTGAAGTCATAAATCTGCTTGAATTGTACACCATTCTATCCTGTAATTTAAACTAACACAGCTTGATGTAGTATTCTTTGTATTACTAAATTTTATGTTAGTTTTCCTGCTTCAGAATAGCTGGGCTATAATCTCAGAAGGATTGTCAGATGATCTCAGAACAGCAAAAGCAAGACCTTTTATCATTCTCGTTTAAAAGGAATTTTACTTAAAATGTTCTGGTCTCTGTACGTGTCGGGCAGGTGCTGCATTGGAAGACTGTTCACCTGGGTGAGAAAAAATGTCTGGTGTGTGGCTGAACCATGGACCACTTGTGAAGACTTTATCAGACATGGCAGAAAGTAAAAAGCAAATCTGTTTTGCACTGGTTGCAAAACAAACTGTTGGCCATGAACTATTGATCACCACCTCTGGGCCAGGGTATTTGCTGATGCAATGAGTCAGACCCACTGAGACTCCAGTTAGAGCCTTGCCTGTGTCCCAGCCACCTTCTCCTGACTTCACTTTCTGCTCCTGTCTCCGATACCTCCTAGGCGTGCAGCACCAGTGAGGGATGATTGTAATCTCCACTTATGCCCTTCTCCCTCCATTTGAGAAATGAAGAGCTCTTTCACCTCTGCAGCTCTGTTCATTTCAGACCATTTCAAATGCCTTTAAATTCACCCTTGGAAGGGGCGGTTTAATCATTTTGTCTCACAAAGTCTAAAAAAAATAAGGGTTTCTGGGTCTGATTTGCCCATTCCAGAAGTGAGCCAGAGGTTTTGTGAACCACTTAGTAATTTTCCCATACCTTCCACTATTGAGATTTCCTCTACAGCCTTTTAATTTGGTGCACTGAACATTGCCTTTTTGACAGTTCCAAGAAGTAAAGCAAGGCAGGTTATGCTGAATGCTCATTCTCCTGTGTTCTTGTTTTTCTATGACTTGCTTTCATTCTTTGGGGCACTAATCCTCCCATGTCACACATTTTCTGTTCAACTTTTCTCCTCTGTTAATCTCTGGATTTGTTCTGCTGCCCTTCTTAATCCACAGGAGCCTTGGTGACCTCAGGAGACACCCTTGGCAAGAGGCTTTTCTGGATTTGGGTAACATTGATTATTTCTCCTGCATTGCTGAAAATCAGCAATTGCCTTTCAAACCATCCCTGAATAAGACTGAGCTGCTTAACCATTTGCCTACCAAAACCTGCTCACTGCAGTCCATTCCTAATGGGGCATGAGCTCTCAGTGTGATATCATGCTCAGAAATAGCCATTTCCACATCTTGGCAAGTTCTGGAAAGAACTTCCTGCAACTGCCAAAGTATTGTACAGGAGATAAACCAAGCTGTTAAACTTTAATTGCTAGAATTTATGTGTGTATGCGTTGGGCTATAAGTCTAAAACAAATTTCCAGTAACAATGTTCCAGTCCTGGGTAAAATAGAAAATCTGAAAATTGTTTCTGTGAAGAACTTCAGCCATAGCCCAAACATGGGATTTCTTGTCTTGCTTTTAAAGAAGTGAAGGGGCAAAACTCAGTGCTAACAGGAGGATGATGCTCGGTGGAAATACGTATACCAGGGTCAGAGGAGTAAGGAGGGAAGAGGGAAGCAGTGGGAGAGGTCTGAGTAACTGGGATGCAGTAGCTTATCCCAGTGTTACTGCACAGGCGAGAGCAGTGCTGGCTCACTCTTTGCTTTTGTGGGAGGGGGCAGAGGAGGCTGTGGGGAGGTGATGCTCACCAGGGTCCTGGGGGATTGCACTACCTGGGGACAAGCCTTGAGTGTACAAGGACTAGTCAGTTTGTGATCCATAAATGGTGTCTGTGTATGGTAGCATATGTAGTGTGAAAAAACCCCTGTGAGATTCCTTTTCCTTCATTTTATCTAGAATACAGCTAGAAGTGAGAACTTCCCAGATGTTTCAGACATCATACCAAGCTTCCAGGGGAGCAGCTGTGTGCAACTCCTGAAAATGTGCAAAGTGCTCACACATACTCTCTGGCAACTTGCGCCCAGCAGAATGCAAAGTAAACACAAGAATGTAAGAAAACACAAAGAAACCATCTGTTAAACCCAGAATCTTCTCCTCTGGTGTTAAAGTTTCAGTATCTGGGAAAATGGGAACCCAGCACAGCTTCATGGGCTATGTTATGCTGCTCCTCAGCTTTAGGCATGTCGTGATGCCTGAGATGTCACTGGTATTTGCCTGAGATTCCGCATGACATATCACAGTGTGGGACTTGCTTTCCTTCTCCTTTGGTGGTTCTGTTAAACCAGGCTGGCCAGAACAGCAGATAACCTCTAGTGTCCTGCAGTGGTACAAAGGTGAGCTCTTTGGTCAGTCTTTAACGGCCGTGATTTCAAAAAGAGCAGGAAGAAGGTCGGGTATTTTCAAGGTGTTTCCTTCCTGCTCGGGAAGGAGCTCCCAGGAGAGGTGGCGGCTGTTCGCGATGCCGCTGCGATGCCCTTTCCTCTCGTCAGCGTGAGGGGAGAGCTCTCCTCGCCACGGCGGATTTCCTTTCTCACACTGCCGATGCTGCTGCAGGATGTGCGCCTTAATGCAGAGCTGGGGAAGGGGCGTGGAGACACAAACCAGCACCTCTTGGTGTACTCTTTGCTCTTGCTTTACAGATGGTCAGGTCCCTGTTTGCCCTGTGCAATGGGACAGAGCTGGTGTTTGTTGCCTAGGGGAGATCGTGTTCTCCTTTGGTATCCTTGGCCCCAGCAGCAGCAGTAGCAAGTGCTGAATACTTGCACTATCTGGGCATGATGAAAGCCCAGATAACTTTCTCAGGCAGAGAGATGAGGAAGAAATCTCTTAAATATCTAAAGTTTTACTTAGTTACAATACATGGGTGTTTTAGTAGCTATGGAAAGCCTGTGTACCCCTGAAAATGCCAGGTAGCATAATGTCTTTCCTCGTGAGGAAATGTTTAGTGATATGGACTTTATTACCTTCCATGGGGTTTGGCAGGGAATCATTTGTGTCAGTTTTGTGCTTGCACAGACCTGACAGCTGCTTTTGTGAGTGTATAGTCCTGGTGGAGGGACAGGACAGGAGTGGACTGCTCCTCAAGGATTTAATTTGTGAAAGAAGCACGTGCTGGTCTTACTTGGTCATATGGATTTCCCTTGGTTTGTCCCAAGAGCAGTCAGGCTTCTGTGCCCTTCTGTTCTGTCGCTGCTGCTGTGCACAAGTAGGTCTTATATGTATGGATGGACATGCACAACTGTTCTCCTGATTTCTTTCAGGAGATTTCCCTACTTTCTTTCAAAAGCAAGCACATTCTCTCCTGTAATTAGAATATCATCTGTATTTTTGTTTATTTTTTACAGTAAGGGAAAGTTTTTACAGTGAACTTGACAATATTGATTTTTTGCTGCTTCCCTTCCCTCTCCAAAGTGCTTAAGATATTTTTAGATGCTTTCTTTGAGCTTTTTGGGAGAGAACAGTGTCCACCAATAGATCAGTTGTCAGGGTTCAGCTTTGTGAAGACTTGGTTTTCTGATCTGGAGCTTGTGACTTTATTTCATTATGACTTCCTCAGCATTGATGCACAGCACACGTAAACACTGGGGATGGGGTTGGGAGAAGACTTTGAGAAGCTTTACTTTACAAGCCTTTTGATATAAATGTATGTGATGAAAATACAGGGTAGAAAATAGCCCCAGGAGTGCAAGATGAGGGCTAGAATCCTGAAGGTTTTCATGCAGTGGAGTTTAAGAAGCTGAATTAAGATTGAAATAAACACCACATGTCTTGGGATCAATACAGCCTTAACTAAGTATCTGAATAGCAGAATACAATAGATTTGTGTAGAAAATTCTGTATATAGTCTCAGGAGTCAAAGAGAAGTCTCAAGGAGCGGAGAAGTCACGTCAGGCTGAAGTTGTATGTCCAGTTCACAGGGAGGAGAGTGGTTAAATAACCACAAAGGGACTTTTGGACCGTGATTTTGTGAAATGTGTAGCAGAGCATTGACAGGTCCCTACTGGAAAGCTGAATGGATTCTTTCCCTTTTGTGGCATTTTGTTAAGTCTTCTAGCACTGTCTGATGATTTGGTGTTATCTGCCTAGTGAGAAGGCTTAGATTTCTGATTTGCCTCCTGCCTTCATTTACCTCCTTTGGCTGAAAGTTTCATGGACATTTTCCACCTGCAGCATGGCAGGCTGCTGTGAAGGGACATGCACTCCTGTTCTGCTGTTCCTAGCAGCACATCACATGAAAACATAGCAAGAGACATAGCAAGAACTTAGAGCAGCATCCTGGTGAGTGGAGTTGGGTAGCAGGCTGGAGAATGGGAGCAAAATGTTTGAAGAATAGTTGTATGAGTCTTTTTATTTTTAATGAAAATATAATAAGAGAAAAGTGAGGATAAACAGAAATGTAGAGATCAACTCTACATTCCTCAGGGATAAAGCAGTGGACATAGCTCTCTTGGTTCAGATAAAATAACAGGTTGGTATTAAAACTTCATTTCATGTGAATGATAATCCAAAAACTATTTCGGAAGAAGAGCTTTACAAAAAAAAAAAAAAAATCAAAATCACAAATCCTAATCAGACAGATTCTGAAATACAGCTGATTATACCATGGACTGGAAACACTGAATAAAACAAGAAATACATAACTATTTTTAACCATTATTATAAATGATATTTCTCTTTCCTAAATCCAGCATTTGTAGTTGTTTGGCTTGGTTTTTTTTCCCCTGAGTGAACAAATCCAGATTTTCTCCACTTGGACATAGTTTTATTTTTAAACACGGCTTCCAGAAATGCATTTGTGTGGGATTGCAGTTGGGACCAGTGGAGAGCCGTGGCACTCTGCCAGGCACTCGCCCTGTCCCTGCAATACAGATGGATTGCCAGGGTTCTGGAGAAAAACAACCCCAAAACTTTAAACAAATTATGCTTAATGGAAATAAACATTTTTTGCCCTTCTCTATAATGATTTGGATAATGTGCTGGCTTTGTGTTTCTGGAGGACAGAGGAAGGGGGAGGGGGAGAGGAGGGCAGAGACGGAGCTCTGCGTGCCTGTAACTTGCTCCCCAGTGGATTCTCTGGGAAGCTTGTGGGAGAGACTGTCTTTCTAAGCTTGGAGCGTTTTGTAACTTGCAGCCCATCCTTCTATTGAAAGGTGGGCAGGCTGGCTGCAGCCAGCTATGATAAGAGCATTTATCTACTGCTTGGTTTCTTCCATATATGGGTTTGAAAGACCAGGAAAGGCATACAGAACCATAGAATCATTTAGGTTGGAAAAGACCCTTAAAATCAAGTCCAGCCGTTAACCCAGCCACTGCCAAGGCCACCAATAAACCACGTGCCCAAGTGCCACATCTACACATCTTTTAAATACCTCCAGGGATGGGGACTCCACCACTTCCCTGGGCAACCTGTTCTAATGATTGACTTCTTTCAGTGAAGAAATGTTTCTTAATATCCAGTCTAAATCCCCCCTGCAATTTTAGGACATTTCCCCTTGTCTTATCACTTGTTACTTGGGAGAAGAGACCAACTCCCACTTGGCTACAGCCTCCTTTCAGGTGGTTGTAGAGAGCAATATGGTCCCTCCTCAGCCTCCTTTTCTCCAGGCTAATCACCCCCAGCTCCCTCAGCAGCTCCTTGTCAGACTTAGGCTCCAGACCCTTCCCCAGCTCTGTTGCCCTTCTGTGGACACTCTCCAGCCCCTCAATGTCTTTCCTGTCATGAGGGGCCCAGAACTGAACACAGGATTCGAGGTGTGGCCTCACCAGTGCCAGGTACAGAGGGACAATCCCTGCCCTGGTCCTGCTGGCCACACTATTGCTGACACAGGCCAGGATGCCATTGGCCTTCTTGGCCACCTGGGCACAGCTGGCTCATGTTCAGCTGCTGTCAAATGGCACCCCCAGGTCCTTTTCCACCAGGCAGCTTTCCAGCCACTCTGCCCCCAGCCTGTCATGCTCTGTGGGGTTGTTGTGAGTGACCCCAGGACCTGACACCTGACCTTTGTTGACCTCATACAGTTGGTCTCGGCCCATGGATCCAGCCTGTCCAGATCCCCCTGCAGAGCCTTCCTGCCCTTCAGGAGATCAACACTCCTGCCCAGCTTGGTTTGAATTGCAAACTGACTGAGGGTTCACTCGATGCCCTTGTCCAGATTATTGATAAAGACATTGAACAACACTGGTCCCAATACTGAGCCCTGGTAACACCAGGTACGACCAGCTGCCCACTGGATTTAACTCCATTCACCACCTGTCTCTGGGCCTGGCCATCCCGACAGTTTTTTACCCAGAGACAGTGCACCCATCCATGTCACATCTATGCCTTGTATGTTTATTGTGTACGGCTGTGACACTCTCTTCCATGTCATGCACCTGACCTTTGCTGGGTTTTGGTGGTAAGTGGCAATGCCAGGAAACCAATACCTGGTTGAGTTTGGTTTTTCACATAAAGAAGGGCAAGCAGAGTATGCTGCAGGCTGTAGCCTACCTCACAGAAGAAAAGGCACCATATACATATCTCTCGTTTTTCAAGCTGGTGCTGATAAATCTTTCCTCTCACTTCTGTTGCTATGGTGTTAGTTCTTTGCAATAACAAACCTTTGGGTGATCATGTCAAATGCAGAGACCATTCGGAGAGAGATGCTGAAAGGGAAGGGAAGTAGGAGGGCTCAAATTCCAGCTGATGACAAACAATGAATCAGTGTTTGTCTCAGCAGAGTGCCATCAGAAATTTTGCACTTTGCTTTCACTGACTTCTTTTTGGGTCTGATACTCCACTTGAAAAGGCTTCTTTTTACCTTCTCAAATCTTTTTTTTTCCTTCTACTTTTACTTTTTTTTTTCTGAGTGCATAAAAGGAAGGTGGATCTCTTCCAAATTCCACACTGCCCCGGAATATTTGCTTTCTGCAGCATGGCTCTGAACACAGAGAACGTGTTTTTGCAAATGGTTTGATCCTCCAATCCACAAAATACTGGATTAATTTTTGAAGGTTTTTGTGGCTGAAATGTACCTGCTGTCCTTCAGTGGTCACTGAACTTCCTTCCAGAGAAGCTGCTTTATCATGCTGTTGTTTCTCACATTGCTTTACCGGTGAAGGGGAAGCAAAACACTGTTAAGGGGGAGCCTTTTTAATGCTTTCCAGTGTGCAAAGTAGGTGCATTTGGTTTTGTTCTCAAAATATGCCCGTTGCGTTTAGCTGGCACAACTGTTGGGAAGAAGTTGTCTTGCCCAGATGTCTTATGCTTCTGGAAAACACTGTGCTGGAAATGCCTGGATATGCCTTGAAGGCTTACTTCTATTCTTGGGTCAAGGCTGAAAGGGAGAACTGTTTTCTTGTTTTCTGAATGTTTCTGCACAGACTGAGCTGAAAGTTCAGGAAGAATGTAGAGGGGTAACCAATCTCAAGTACTTACTTGCTTCTTACTGGTTTTCAAACTGCAAGTCCTGAAAATGGATTAATTCAGAATTTTGTACCTTGGCAACCAGAAACTTTCTGACCTAGTTAAATGGACCCTTTGTTTTGCTGTTTCCATCCAGATGTGATAGGCAGATGGAAAAAAATCAGAAGCAGCAGTGTGGTCATTTGAGATTTCTTTTAAGGATATTAACTGATTTTTCTGGAACTCGGTTACAGAAGTTATCTCCTTCCGTGTCCTTTAGCCAAGCTGCAGTTCACTTCATTTTGCAGGCACTTAGGCTGTCCCTTAGCCTTTGTGCTGCACTCCTTGTGAGAGTGGAGATATGTCAGGACAGCCAGGCCTTCTGTGGACTGCCTCACCTGGCCACGGCTTACCCATCCCTGAGCATCCATGGCAAGTCCGTCCTGTTGGCCTCTACCACAGCTTGTAGGGAGTGGCTGCCCACCTGTGAGCGGTGCCTCCGTCCATCTCCTCGGAAGAGAGACGCACTCTGTGTTTTCCAGTTGTGTTGGAATCTGCACAAGGACTTCAAAGGGCCCCAACCCCATAACTGTTAGCAGGAGCATATAGTAATGGGCAAGCAAAGGTGGTCTCTAAGGGAGAAAATGGCAGTCTTTCAATTTGCTTTTGTGCCATAGGTAACTTCAGTTATTCTGCTCAGGAAGCCTGGCCCAGATAAGAGTGCCTACACAAGAAAAGCAATTCAGCTCAGTGGATTGGTTACATTAGCAACTAGCAAATTAATGTAAGGCTGATAGGTCTCTGCTGGTTTAGTTTTATTGGTTTTATCTTGTCTTATCTTTACCTTCTTTAAGGCACTCACTCCTTAGTTCAAAGCAGGGCGATTTCTGTAGGGTGGGAAATTTTAGTAGGACAAAACTCAAGCTAATAGGACAGAAAACAACATCAGCAGCAGCCTCTTCTGCCCAGCCTCTTCCTCTCCCTCCTGTGCCTCCCACGCTCTTCTTTAGCAGAGTTAAATAAAAAAGAAAGCAGCGATAGAAAGGATCATGCAGGTAAAATCAGATGCTGACTTTAGTTTAGTGAGCACACATCCATCTTTCCTCTCAAAGCTCTCCCTGGTTTGACGTTTACAAGGTTAAGTTGCCATTGATGCAGCAGGTCTCACAACTGGTTGAATTGAATCTCCCAGCTTTTGTGCTGTGAGCAGCCCGGTGTGGTGGCTAGAACCTGAGCCAGTTCTGGCACTTAGACTGAACTAATGTTAAATCTGGTAAGTAGCTTCATGGGATCGTTACGTTTCATGAGCATCTTAGGGGTCTGCAATGCATCATCTTCATGAAAGCAGATTTGGCATTAGACTAAGTTGCTTAGGGCTTTGCCCAGTCAGGTGTTGAAAACCATGAAGAATGGAGATCCTGCCACCTCTGTGGGACTCTGCTGTAACCAGACTGCCCTTGTGGTAGATATTTTTTCCTGATTTAGTTGGAATCTCCATAGTTTTGATTTGTATCCTGATAAATCCAAGCCCTCACACTGGACAGCTCTCTCAGGATCCTTTGCATGCATCCCATCGGTCCAGTAGGCTTCTTTGCATTAATATTTCATCACAAGAAAATTCCTCAATCCTTTTCCAGTGCAGGTCATTCCTCTGCTCTTGAACCCTCTTTTGGTACTTGAGCCAAGCCCTCTAACACATTGCCACCATTTTCATGCCTTCCTGTGAAGTCTGGAGCAGACTTTCTGCACACCCCACCCCAAATCTTTGCCTCCTACCCAGCTAACTGCCAAAGTCTGCTATTGGGAGTTGTCTGGAAGCTGCACCCCTCCTTACTAGCTAAATAGCTGTCTCAGTAGCAGGTGAATTTCCACAGATCCTGAGTCACTTGCTTTTGTGTTACCTTTATTCCTGGGTGCTGTTTTGTGCAATCCCAGTGGGCAAAGGGCACAGCACATCTTCCTTTTATTAGTGGTGTTAATCTTTGTTGGCTCATTCCTTTTGCATGTATGTGAATGTCCCAGGAAACTAGGCTGAGGAGGCGTATGTTGGCTTAGGGTGGAGAAAAATGGGAAGGTGTTTGGATGGAAGGGTACTTGCTGGTGACTTCACTGCTTTTTCATGGAATTAGAGCTACACTGCTGAGACATAAGTGTTTGAGTGAAGTTTTCTAACATTCAATGAAGTGCAAATTCTCAGGGATTTGGATAACGTACCAAAACAAAGGCACTGTGTAAAGTAAATGCCTTCTGCGTGGCAGCAACACCTTGGACGGTGGCAGGGACAAGAGCTTGGATCCCCCATATGTTAATAAAACGTTTCTCTCTGGTTTCTTCAGCTTGACCTCACCAAACCCATTGAAGATCAGGGCCCTTTGGATGTGATCATACATAAACTGACAGATGTAATCCTTGAAGCAGACCAGAATGACAGCCAGTCACTGGAGTTGGTTCAGAGGTTCCAGGTAAGTGGCTCTTTCTGCATTTCAAGCAAGAGGATGATTTTGGTGCAGCAAATTCAGTCTGATTACTGTGCAGTTTGTAGGGGTTTGATGGAAAAAGCTGTCTGGCACACTGCTGCCTTGCTACTGATAGCCCAGCAAAAGTAGTTTTGTCAGTTTAAAACGGACTTGCACCTTGGGAAGGTTTTGTGTTGTATCAGTAAGGTTAGTTAGAACTGGTTTCCCACCAAATGTTCTTATGTCATTTCAAGAGTCTTAGTGCTGCTCACAAAGAGGAACACGTGTTTGCAGAGCACTTTATGTGCATCTCTCCATGACAGAAGCCAATGAATTAATTTGGCCCAGTTCTGTCTAGTCTTCCCAGTTCCTGGAATGCTAATTTCTGTACCATCAAGATTACTGAGAGAGACTGTCCTCTAGAGCTGAAAATCCTGTTATATTAATTTTTTTCCCCCTCAGGTTTACATTGAAGGTCAGAAATATGCAGGGTGTAGTGGTACAGAGAACTGTTTTTCCACAGAAAAAGTGTCTTCGAAACTCATTCATTAGAAAAAGATTCTCTCCCAGTTCCTTCCGAACTTTTCTGTTTTGGAAGACAGAGGATGAGACAGAGGGTAGGGCCCTGTGAGCAGGCATCTGAATGATCTCCTCTCTCCAATAAAGTAAGGCCTTAGGCTTTTGCTTCTGCAGGAGACCGAGTTGTGCCGCATCACTGGCACGCAGGAAGCTTCCACAGTAGCAAAACATATAACCAGGAACCAGTGGGGCAGAGCACCGGCCTTTCTGTGTTGAATTACATGCCAAAATGGGTTTTTAGAGTATCCTCTCATGTAATTTCATATCCAGGGCAGAAACTATCTGGAAATTGCTGCCTGTCTCCATCTGTCCTGTATTATTTTTAAGATATTGAAAATCATTAGAAATTAAGAGAAGCATATTCCCTAAGAAAAAGAAATGGTAAGAATACTTTTGTATAAAGTGTGTGGGATAGGGTTGTTGTTTTGGGTTTTTAAAACTAAAATCAATGAGCAACCTAGAAAATGTAAAAATGACCCCTTGCAAGAAAGCTGTTTGTACGAGTGAGGCGTTATATAAGCACTGTGGTATTTCTGGCACCTACACACACGTGGAAATAGTGTGCTTCCCTTATTGTTGATTAAGTTGACTGAAAAAGTTCTGATGATCTTAACCAGACCAAACAGTGCAAAATTCATTATGCTTTATTCCTGCTATTGAATATAAATGTGACAGCAAGATGATACCTGGCAGCAGTCTTACTGTTGGCCCCATAAAGCAGTCTTCCAGGAAGCAGAGAGCAAGGGATCCTTGACCACAGGAGGAGGAATGATCTGCCAGACTACGTTTATGACCTTTCTAAGAGTGACTTTTTTTCAGGTCTATGTTATAGAGGCCTTGACCATCTAATCTGAAAAGAGCTAAGGAGGAAACTGGCTTCATATTTACATGACTCTGTGTCCTTGCTCTCTGGAGTCTGTGATGAGCCCTTGTAGGGTCTGGCAGAGAGTGCTGATAGAACAGGAAGCCTCTTGGCATGCCATTTTATGACTGTTTTCAATTGCCTTGGAAAAAAAAACATTACAGGAGAACGAAAATGGTATGGAAGAGTTGCCTGTTGACAGTGGGATTTTTAGCTCCAGAAGACCTTTAGGGCTGAGCTTTCTGAGGTCTTTGTGCTAGCTGGATGTGGTATGGACTGCAGTTTCTCAGGAGAATATGATGGGTGCAAACTGTTCTCCACTGCACTGAAAATCAGTGATGAGTGCCTAGTGATCTCATCCAAAGCCAAAACAAAGACTGCTTGCAGCACCTGGTGTAGTGCATGAGATGAAAAGTGGAGAAATATTTCTATTTGCTTTCTAGGACACTTAAATCCTTATTTTGGGGATGATGATTGTTTGTAGAGATGATGGTCAGTCTCCCTTCCTACCCACTGTAACACAGGGCTGGACTGATTTAACGCAGGTAATTAGTTAACTGTAAAATTGGTTTTAGTCCTCGGTGGTTCCTTCTTGACCAGAGGTACATGGAGGGAAGTCAGGTGAAGAGGCAGAGTTGCCAGGGTGCCTTTAACTTACTGGTGCTACAGTTCCTGCCTTCTTGGTAAGAAAGAAAACCAACTACCCCAGTTCCTGCCTTCTAGACAAAGCATATGGCTTTGAAAACAGAGTATGTTTTGGCTCATGTAAGACATTGGGGAATCTCTGTTATGCTTTCACTGGAGCAAAATGCTCTCTGAGCAGCTGCCTGTCATATCTGTACAGGGGCTTGAGTAGCTTCATTCATTGCAGCTTCATATTGCATTCGAAATGATGGCTCGAGTGATGGAAAATCAATAGGGTTATTAATTTGTCCTTCAGAGCTTTCTCTGAACAGGTTCTCTTTGCATTAGCCTACTTAAAAAGACAGATTTTATGCCTCGTCTTCTGCTGTCAGGTTGATGAAAATTTAAAATGTTTCCTCCCCTGCTGCACTTCGACTCTTGACTCTCTCACTCTGGAGTTGTCCAGGATGGGCTCTTCTAATCTCGATTGAGAAGCTTTCTTAGAAGGGTTTGGGACTGAGAAGAAGGAAAATTAGGGAGATATTTTGGAAGGGAAGGAGGTAGGGGACTTCTCAGCTGAGAAGAGGCAAGCAAAAAACCAAAGGAAACTATTATGTCTTGGTAATTCTTTTCTAGTTGGAGGGACAGGTTAATACAAAATTGAAATTGTCCATTTGCACCTGAATTCACAGGCTGATACCTGTGTTTTATCCATTTGAAAAATAATGTCTTAAATTTGTTGGAAGAGCCTCATAAGAAGCAAAATTAACTAAAAATTAGTCATTTGAGTGCTAGGTGTTAGGATGGCTTCCTGTGGGTTGGTATTTGCAAGATGAAGCAGCAGTGGACTTCTGAAGGCTAAACAGGGCAGCTGAGTACTCAGAAAGTTGCTTTGAGATGTACAGAGAATAGAAATGTAACAGAGAAGATCAGTTCCCCCTTCCCTGTGTCCCGCTCCTCATCCCTCCCAACCACTGCAACAATCTCTTTCAGATTTAGAGACAAACAGTTTTGAGGTGAGTGTTTGTTGAAGACCCAATATGCCTTCACCTTTCCTTTTGGAAGTGTCTGTGAAAAGAGACCATCACAGCCTAAGACAACAAAAAGGAACTTTTAAGTCTGAATCTGATGCAAACTCTTTAGAGAAGCTTGTCTTTACATCTGTTTCTCCCTTGGAAGATGTTGTCCTGTTTTTACAAGCGGTCATCGTCATGTTTCTGTACGTGGGAAAACACAAATCCAAATGGCCTTATTGTTTCCTTTGCTTACTTTTTTTCTTTTGGAGTATTTTTTAATGGAACTTTGTTTAATATTAAACAAAAGACTATATAAGTTTTATTACTTAGTAATAAAAGCAAGTCAATGAATCAGTGAGTCTCTCTTATCATCTAATGACTTATTATTTGCAGTAGATACTATGTCAACTTTCTGTTAAAATATTTTTAAAAAAATCATTAGCTACCTTTCTTGGGTAAAATGACAAGCAACTCTATTCTCATCTATACACAGGCTTCTCAAGGAAAGTATTTTTTTAAAATCGCTGGGTTATATCCAGAGGTATTTAATAGGATATGAAATGTGAAATATTCGGTCTCTTTTTGATTTCAAGTTTCATTGCTGGCCTTCTGCCAGTAATGGGGCTGGTACAAAGCATGACTTAACATCAGACCTGGAATACAAACAAAGGAGGATCTGCTAGAAGTCCTTGTTTCTTCTTGTTTGCTTTTATTATGTCAAAGATTAGAAAGAGGAAAACATAGATGTTGTCTGGGTCAAGTTGAACTGCAGCCCAAGGACAGAGCCCTTTCAATCTATTGTTGGAAAGCCTAAATATCTTCCACATTGTTGCCTGGGTGGTTGGAGTCTGCTGTTGGATATCAGTCTTCAGTAAATCCACTGAAGTAGAGAGCAGAGTTGTTTTTCTAGAAGGACGAGAGAAGATTTGAACGTTCAAAGTTGAAAGGTTGTGCTGTACTGAAAGCTCTCTCTTGGCTTCAGTGTTTCTCTTTTCCTTCTTCAACTGCTTCATTTTCAAGTTCATGCCTATAGTAGCTCACCTGCTTTCAAAATAATTAGGGACAAACCCTTCATGTTTATCCAGATCTATATTTCTGGTGGTGGAGTCCTTCTGTGCCATTAGAGTGCTGTTACTTAGGCTACACGAAGGGTTTTCCAGTCTGTTAAGTGATCTTCACAGGTCACTTACCGGTGCTACAGTTCTGCCTTCTTGGTAAGAAAGAAAACCAAAGTATCCCAGTTCCTGCCTTCTAGACCAAGTATATGGCTTTGACAACTGAGTATGTTTGTAATACATGATGTCTGAGTGTGGGGCAGTTTCTAGTAAAGAATCTAAGTTTATGAAAGGTTTCACATCAGCTACCAGAATTGTTCCTGTGAAACTAACAAAATTGAGTTTTCTTATTGTAATTTCCTGTTGTAGGGAATGGGTGTAAGGTTCAGATTTTTAAATTACTTATTTAAAGTCGTTTTCCATGCATGGGTATCGAAACTTTCTTTTGCATGTGCTGCTGATGTCCTGGTGAGAGGTGTGGGAGGCTGGGAAAGTGCTGGCAGCCTACAGGCCCAAGGGGAAGCTGGATGATTTGCTTTGGGGATCCTGGTGCAACTGGATGGGTTTGTTTTTGAATGCAGAGTTAACGCTTTGTGATGGAAATCCAAGCAACGAACAGCATGTGAGAAGAGATGCAGAGTTGTGAGGACTTGAGTGCATTTTGATGCTCCTGTCCCCTGCACAGCTTCAGCAGTTAATCTCTAGCTGTGTTCAAACAGAAAGGACACATACAAATACGCTGACCTTGTTCTGCATTTAGAGTCCTGTGCTTCAAAGGAGAAGCTGTTCTGGATTCAGTTAAAAGGACAGATGTGTGGCCTGTCCCCAGATTAGCTCTAGGAGACACTTCAGGTTCGAGTCCTTTCCTTTCCTTAGATGGCACAGATCTTCACCGCCCTGCTCTGAGTTTTGCCATTGCTGCGCTCTCTGGCTGTCCGAGTGCCTAGGCCTGCAAATGGAGAAGACTTGGAGAATAGTACCTGACATAGATTTAACGCTGAGAAATTTCCTTGTTTTGTAAAGAAAGCTAATTTGCTCAAAGCTCAGAAGCCTTTGTGTGTGTTTGAAGGGGCTGTTGCCTTGTACTCAGTGCAGTTCTTCTTGACATTAGAGTAGTTTCTTAAAGTCCTCCAGACTCTAAATGGCTTTTGGAAAACAGCTCCCACCTCCTTTATCTTCATCAGTTATTTCATGTTTGCCTTACAGAGCTTTTTGGAGGCTCCTTAAGGCAACAGGATGAGAAATCAGTCACTGGAAAGTCAGCTTAGATGCTCATTTCTCTTGACATGTTGACTGGTGTAGAATGGCCTTGAGATTGTGCCTTTATTCCTGTTAAACTTTGTTGTGCTGTGGCAAGCTTAGTGCTTGGATGATCTTTTAATACGGTTTAGAGCTATTATCATTAGCAATAAAGCCCTGTTCCCTTACAGAAAGCATAAAAAAGCCAGACTCCGTCTGGAAATACTTAAAGTAATGTGAGCCAAATTAGCAAGTAGAATACATGAATCCTGGGGAAGCAAGGATAGTTCTCAATGCTGAGGTGAGCGTTAGGAAAATTCGGGAGGGTACACAGGGAGCTAAGAGATGGAGAAATCATTCCCTCCTTGGAGGGCAGTAAAGGCAGTGGAGTCCACAGGAGGAATGTATGTGTGAGGGGAAGGATTAGTATGTGCAGACTAGGGGCTGGGCCAGGATGGAAGTCTGGGGAGCTTGAAGTCAAGGTGGAACCGGAGACTGGTTGAGGCGGACGGGTGGTCACCACAGTGTAAAAGGAAGAGCTTGTACACACATCATAAGTGCTGCAGGACACTTGCTGCCAGAGCTCTGCCGAGGCCACGTTTCAGAGCTGTGACATGTTCAGTCTGGGCGCTGTGCTTGCCTGCTGCCCCATCAGGGTATGGGGTGCCTGTGAGGAGCTCGTCCTCTCAGTGTGCTGGGGAAGACACTGTTCACACAGAAGGGTGTGGTAACTCCCTGTCTTTTCAATGGAGGCACAGAGGGACTAAAAGAGCTGTCTTGTTACGCTCTGGAGATGTTGAGATACTCAAGTACAGTTTCACTATCAGCAAGTTCAAGCTAATGCCGTAATCACTGGATCATGCTAGCTCCAAGAGGTGTCTTTCAGGTGCTGCAGACAGGGCAGGGATGCACAGACATGTGTGGGTGTTTAAGAGGCATTTGGTAATATGATACTATTTGAAAGCCGATTGCTCTGCTTAAGACTCTGGAGGTACTAGGGGCAGGAGACTCATGAAAACTATGTTCTGGGGCTTAGTGTCTGGAAATGAACTCAGCTTCTGCTCCACTGAGCTGATGAGGCTTTTTATCCGGGCTGTGCTGCGAGGGTGAGACAACAGCTGGGTCTGACAGTCTCGATGACCAACTGTGCAAAAGGCTGGCCCTTACTTTTCCCATGAGGCAGCGAGGTTGAACATATCTTTGGGGGATTCATTCTTTGTGTTCTGCAGGGATAACTGAATATGTCAGACTCACAGTATTGCCATTGAGGGGTGCCTCATGCCCTGTGAAAGAAGGCTGCTTGTGTCTTGTGGGTGATGCAGTAGGTTCTTTAAACCCCAATGCTGGATCCTCTTAACCTCAAATGAATAATCTCCTTTTAGCAGCCATCAGTTCAGACTATGTAGTCACCAGAAAGCAACAGTTTGCCAGTGCTGGGGTGGAGAAGTCTGCATCCCCAGTTAGTATCTGGAGCAAAATCACTTTCTGGGAATAGATTATGCCATTCTTTTTTCTCCAGCAAAGTGCATTTCCTGAGGCCACCTCGTCATACTCTGAAGTATCTTTTGTAGTATGTTTTCTTCTTTGAAATAGTCAGTTTAAATGAGGTAGAATTTCGTGGAAGTCCATTAATTGCAGAAGTATTGGTATGAATGGATATTTAAAGAAGTAAGTGGAAACATTAGGATGGCTTTGGGAAGTTGGGTAAAACAGAGAGAGATGCTAACTTTGGATATATTTGTCTGATTTTGAATAGAGTAAGATGGATGCGCGTTTCCCATTGACATTGTAGAGCCAGGTTGGGGCAACGATGAAGAAACTCAGCTTCTGTTCTAAGAAACAGAAGGAAGTTTTGTTGGGTTTGCAAGGCCAATACCTGGCAGCTGTGTCTGTGTTCATGGCCAAGATGCAGTAGTGCGGTTATGACCTCAGTGAATGGGGAATTGAGTTCCCAAGATGAAGATCTGTGAGGTCATTAACTTCGCTTTGTTCTTGTAGTCAGAAAAGGAGAGTATGAACATAGAGAAGTAGCAAGCAATGAAGACACAGTGAAGCAGCAATCTCTTCAGCTCTGCCAAAAAAAATTTCAGCCCTTATCGTGCAGCCCTTAACACTGTCTTCTGCCCAGCTAGAGGACAGCAATAAAAACAACATAAAAGAACCCAGATGTATTTCTGAGCCAGTTCAGATAGTTGTGATGTTCACATGCGGTAACTGAATGCAAGGCTGACCCCAGGATAGCTATGTGCCATCTTTCTTCTCCTAATGGCTTTTCTCAGCCCTGCTCACAGCTCTTACCATGGCACTTTGCCACTGGCTCCCTCGTGAGCTAATGTGGTTGCAGCACAGGTTTTGCTACTGATAGTGTCTACAGGAGGAATTTGCCATCTAAATCAGTTAGCTGTCACGTTTGCCTTTAGTTCAAGTGTCAGTGTTTTGACTGTCTGGTGACTTTCTGCGTTGCCAAAGTCCATTTGGCTCCCCTTGAAGAGAAGCTGGACTTTGAGGTTTTTAACATTATCTCTTCTCTTCCCCATTATTGTCTCTTCTCGTTATTTTTCTACACTCTTCAGCCAACCTAATGCCATTTTTTTTCTATGTATTGTTTTGCAGGAGTATATTGATGCTCATCCAGAAACCATTATCCTAGACCCTCTCCCGGCTATTCGTACGCTTCTGGACCGATCCAAGTCTTACGAGCTAATTCGGCAAATAGAGGCATACATGCAAGGTAGGCCAATATCTGCTCTCCCTGGAGGCTTTTATTGTGACTAGGGAAGGAAGTAGCTTCCTTCTGGAGGCTGGATGTGAAGTTTGAAGTAGTGGTTTTGGGCCCCTTGCGTTGTCTCTCCATGGGAGCAAAAACACTGAAGCATTCCTGTGTCACAGGATTGCCCTCTGGAATTCTGTGCTCTTCTTTTTCCATATACACAAAGGAGGTTTGTATCTGATTAAAAATACGATGTGGATTTAATGGGGAGCATATTTACCACAGTGAGCACTCTCAGAAATCTTCTGGAAAACATTGTCTTCTTGTGTGTGCTGGTAAATTGAAATGACTGTACAAACTCAGCAGCTTGTAGTAAGAATCCTGAGGCCTGAATTGGAGGGAGTAGAAGAAAAATGGTTTTTGGAAAGGACCGAAAGAAACTAAAGTGTAAGTAAAGCTAAGGTCTTTGAGAAGTACTGGAAGCCTATTGCACAAGCTAATTGCCAGGAGGAGCATAAATGCACTTGTGGTGCTGGCTTGTTACCTGACATAAACTATTGCCCTTAACTGGTATCATTTGAGTTGTATTCCCATGTTTAGAAGTCATGCCTTTTCAACCTGAATAATTCTACTACCTTCTCATTTTAACCATTGTAACTGTTGGGTTAAACTGGTCTTTCATTCCCTTTCTACTTGGGAACTGTCATGTTCTTGAAACATTTATTGGCTTTTGAATTTAAGTCTAGAATAGCTCTGAAGTAACTGTTTCATATGTTAGATGACTGTAGTGGGGGGAAATTGCATTTCTGAACTGTGTTCTAATGGGGTGTTATTGGAAATACCGTTGAGATTGTGTTATCACTGTCTTGATGGGCAGGTAAGAAGCTCAGCAATTTGTATTTTTATAGTTGTGGATTTATGGACATATTATTTGCATATAACCTGCCTGGCCCCACTGGCACCACCTTTGTGTAAAGATAAGACTAATAATTCACAGCACTCTCCCTTGTCTTTTGTAATCTCTTAGGAAGAAAATGCTTGATTAGTTTAGAAGGATTTTGTTTTGGAGTGGTTATTGCTGTTTGTGAGTGGGAGAAAGGTGCTGAGGAAAACCTGTGCTCTGAGGGAGTGGTTGGGATTTTGTTCTAAAAGCAGAGAGATTCAGTAGGGTTTGTTCTGGTTTTGTTCTTTTTTTTTCTTAAATTGCTATCAGTACTATTGTTATCCCTGTGAGAACAATATGTTTGGGAGAGCATCCAGTTTTTGCAAGTAGTTTTGTCTTCCACATATTTCAGCCTCCTTTGGTCAAACTGATGAGAAAAAGAAAGAAATGCTTAAGGAGGAAAAAGAAAAAGGAAATTTGTATTCGGGTAAAACTGACAATTTTAGAAGAAGCTGTTAATAAAGTGGAGGAATGAAGTAAGGAATGGCATTAGCTGTTGTCACTGGCTGCTGCAGTGTTTGGTGACCATATTTCCCCTGACCCTGTGTCCCCCTCCCCCCAGCACTTTCCTCCCCAGTCTCATCTTATTTCTGTCTCATAATCAGAAATACCATGACCAAGACCTTGAACCAACTCCGTATTTAGCAGGGGAAATCTCAGGAGAGATGAATAATTGTCCTCTTGTTCTGCCCTAAGTAGATCAGCCTCTGTATTCCTGCACATGACGATCTGCAGTAAGAAAAGTTACACCACTCTAGACGGTGCTGCGGGTTTTTCCCCCCCTTCCTTGTTTTCACCTGCTAAGTTCTGTTTTCTCTGTTGTGGCTGCCATCTCGTATCCCAAGGCCACGAGCACTTAGAAAACTCAAACAAGAAGTAATACATCTGTGAATAGCATAAACTCTTAGGAGCCACATCTTTATTGTTCTGGAATTTCATTATGGAAGTAACTACTAAGAAAATAATATCCTGGTCTTTAGCTGTAACTAGAGAGCCCTTTTTATCATGGGATACAAAATTAATGTGATGGGTTAAGTTCAGTGCAAGGGATTATCTCTTCCAAAGGAGTGTTGTAAACTCAGGAGGGTTGAGTATATATGTAAGGAGAAGCCTTCTGCTATTCGAAGTCTTTCAAAAGAAAATTCAGTTTTTATTTACAGACCAGTTTTGGATTTCAGTGATTATTGCCTCTATTTGAATTATGTTTTAAAGTAACTATAAATGAAGTATAATCCTTATTTATGATCCCCAGTTTACACTTTATTTCAACCCTGTAGACCTTACAACAGCTGTACAACTGAAGAATTGCACCAGTTGGGTTAAAGAGAAAGTGACCACATGCTCTGCTGAGGTGACTGCATTCTGCAGCAGTAGGGCCCCATGGCCTATAAACAGCTTGATTTTAACTCTGATTATTTTTCAGATGTCCAAGTCACTGTCCTTTTGACAGAGAATTCTCCATGCTTCCTGAAAAAGGGAATCCCTATTTGAAGTGTCTAAACTGGGCATGTGGACGTTGTCAGGCTTTCTGAAAGTCCCGTATCTTGCTCTTTCTGGAGTCAGGTGTCTGAGTGACAAGGACTTTGATCCAGCCTCCTGAGAACGGGTTGCTGAGACACTTTGTGGCTGAGACACTCCTTGTCTCTGCCACCAGCCTGTGGCCGCTAAAGGAACCGAGAGGGAGGAAGACTAGTAACTAGGCCAGGGTTGTACCAGTGGTCTGAGGGAAAGCACGGGTTTGAGCCTGGGCTTTCCGAGTCCTAGTCTGACACAGTAACCACTCAGTCCTTGTGGAAAGAGAAGGTTCACAGACTTGCCTAATCACTGAAGTTGGAAAAGGCCTCTTGGGAATAAACAGTCCAACTCCCTGCTCAAAGCAGAATCTCTAGAGCAGGTTCCTCAGGTCCATGTGCAGTGGTTTTTGTGCTTCTCCACAGATGGAGACTGCATAACCTCTGTGAGCGACGTGCTCCAGGATTCACCTTGAACCTGGTGTGCTAGCACGCTACTAGCAGTGCTGAGGTGATTTGCAGGTTGTTGCTTTATTCAGTATAGACAGTGATATCTCCCTTGAAAGGAAGTAGGACTCTCTTCTGGGGGAGGGGGAAAAAAAAAGCTTTAGGAGATATTTTAACATTGATTTTAATGGATTCTATTTTGGAATCAATAGTCTGGCTGGGGCGGTGGCTTCCTCTTTTTCCAGGTCTCTGTTATTTTGAGTGCAAGCTCTAAAAGAGCTAGTTATTCTGCAACCTGTGCTTCTGAATCTTTTTAAAAAAAGATTTGGAAAAATAAAGGTTGCGTTCCTAGCTAGTGTCCTATATAGCTGTCAGGTCTGTGTTGAAATAAATCACTTAATAGATTTTTTTGGTGTCACAGTTGTTCTCTCAGCAGTTGTATTGCTTTGTTTACTTACCTGTGAAGAATTGCTTCTTATATAAAAGTGCTCTTGATCAGTTTCAGTGATGTTTAGTGAAAGATTAGGAGCACTATTTAATGAAAATTTCATTTTTAACAGGGTATTGTATGGTTGGAACTGTGTCAGCCTTTTTAAAGCTCTCACCTAGTGAAAATAACTAAATTTTCTGATGCTGTGTTGAAAACTTGTGATCCTTCAGGTTTGAAATTCAAAATCTGGCACTTAAAATCATGCTTAAGATGGTAATGGATGAGCACTGTGACTGGGCACTAACTAAGCTTTTCATATTACATTTTTGTTTAAAGATTAAAAGCTTTTGAAATTCACTACCTGTCTTACAAGTAATAATCCAAATTGAAGGAACTTAAACCAAAACTGAAGTGAACGTGCTGCTCACTCAGTGTGCCATCTCGTTAGTGTTCCCATCTGCTGCTCAGCTTCCTCTGCTGTCTCAAGTGACTTACTGGTTTCTCTGATAATGTTTGAACTTGCAGACCCTGAAGTTCATTTCTTTAACCACTTGCTCCTGGCTTTTTCTTCCATAGTTTAAAATTCTGTTGTTCTTAAATTCTTAAATTTAACTCCAAATCTAAAATTTGTGCAGACAATAGTCTTTGTGGAGCTCTCCTAGGAGAGAGAACTCCTGCATGAGCTGAGCTGCAACTACTCAATTTCTCTCTTTGTAGCAGTCGTCTTTGAAGTATGGGAGCTATTTCTTCAGGACACTCTAAACAGTATACACCCCTTTAGCTTTTATATTTTCATTCTGGCATGTAATCAAAATCATTTATGTTTGATTGGTTACTATTAAATGAGATGCAGTTGCTGCTGTATGTGCTCCTTTCTCATTTTGGGGCATGTTACAGAACAGATCACAATATCCTTCTTTATTCTGTGGATTTCTTTTTATCAGATTCTGTCTGCCTTAGAAATACTCCTCGCACAGCTGCATGTATCTTTTGCTGCTGGGAGGGAAGCTCAGTGTGATGTAATGGGTAAGCATTTGGTTTGGGGCTCAGGGTTTTCTGCTTGGCGCTGGTTCTGCCTTGCTGCATGATTTTGGACATAGTGTGTCACCCCTGCGCATCTCTTTCTTTTCCTGACACTCACCTGCCTGTCAAGATGCCACATTGTTTTGGGCAGGAACTCTTTTCCAGGTATACACACACGTCCTCTGGCACAGCAGTGGCTGTGCCAAGCAGGCTGAGTAGGTGTTGTTTTAACAGAAAGTGTGGCCCTCTTGTTGAGCAGAAAACTGCATCTACAATTCAACACCAAAGCGGATAGTCAGGGGTGGGTTTTTTGGGCATTATGGAGCGTGTACATTGCTGGAGCAGTGCATACTTGGAACTTCTCAAAATCAGGCCACCCAGTTAAAAGTGCATGAAAATAGCTGTATATACATAGCTTTAGGCATTCACCTTTTGAAATTGTAGCATCTTTTCTCTGTGGCCTACTTTTCAGGGCAGTTTTGGTCAGAGGGGAGAGAAGAATAGTCACACAGGTCAACTTCAGACACCTCTGATTTTTATTTGAAGCTCCTATTAAAGTGAAATCTGGCTTCAATTTAAAGCCTCTTAATCACCCACCTGGGACTCACTTCTTCATATAGGGACATATCAGTAAAGTATCTTTAGTTAGAGGGCTGATGTCAGCTGCTGTAAATAACCACGCCAGTTTTTGGGTGCAAAGTCTCCCTTGTTGACAGTGTGTTCTCTTTCCAGCAAGAGCACATGCAGAAAGATGTCTTATTACCTCACTCAAAATGTGTGGTGCATGTTCACTCCCTGGATTTTAATTTCTGTCTGAAAACTAGTACACCTGTGTGGAAGGAAGGAGTTGGAATGGAATTTATACTCTCTGTGACTGTAAACAGCTTGTCCAGAGTGCCTCAGCTCCCAGCAGTGTCACATGTGGCAGTCCTCTGTAGCCAGCTGCCAGCACTTGGTAGGTCTCCATCCTGCTCTGTGAAACTGGAAACACACTGGGACATTTGCCCCAGGGAAGTGTCACCTGACAGTTTTCTCATAAAAGCTCATTCATTCATCTAGGAGAGGGATAACAAAGACACATCAGCCTGTTGGTGTTATGATAACAAGCCCTGGCTTTGAAATTAGAGGAGACAGCTGCTTCCAAAGGACTAATCCTGTCCTGAGAGAGGCGGCAGGAAAAGAAAGTGGGAAGCCCCGAAAGGAACCTGGGATCTTCTGTCTTGTAGCACGTCTTACTCTTGTTAAAGTAGTTTACAAAAGGATTTTCCAAAGTAAGACTGTTGAAAGTTGGCCATTTCAGAATCAGAACAGGCTCTCCATTCCCTTCCTGCCTCTCCTTTTCCCCTCCAGATTTTCGTTATTTTGAGCTGTGATCTCTGTCCCAGCATAGGTAGGAGGGAGCTGGGGGCCTCTGTGGATGAGATGGGCACAGTCCCTGTTCTCCCAGCCGGGAGTGGCAGTCTGCTGGCCCGCTGCCACTGGCCTCCTGAGATCCATCAGCTTGAGGCTGTTCAAGTGGCTCTGCAGGCCAACGGGCACAAAGCCCAGAGAATAATACAGAAAACATTTTTATTGTTTTGTCTCACAGTGTGCCAGTCAGAACTCCTTGAACCAACAAACAATCTTCATCTTGGATCCTAGTCGTCGTAATGGCCAATGAGCTTTCAAAATAAGCCTGCCTGTAAAGTTCAGATGTTATTTTTGGGTGCACTTGGGTTTAATCTTTAACTCTCATGTGCTTTTTTGACCAGATATGGGGAAGCTGCACCCCACTTTCACTCTCTTTTGTTTATCTGAATCAGAAAAGAAACAAGGCTGGACCCTTTATCTATTTATTGAATACCAGTGTTGGAAACTTTTGTTGGAAACTTTTGTTTTACATCTACATGCATGATTTCAAAGCATTTTTCTACTTGATAAAGCTGAAAAAGTGGAAAAGTTTACATCTATTTAAGTGAGAGCTTCTTTGAATTTTGTGTTAGGGGCTTGGGTGGATCTGAAGAATGACTGAATCTGCATTTTATGGGGTAAAGATATAAGCCATGACTGCACTCCGTGATCATCGGGCATTCCTAAGACATCTCCAGTTTGGGTTTTATGACCAGAACATGGATTAATTCTTGAGGATTATTGTCTCTCTAGAATTAGGAAAAGAGGAGCAGGGATTCTTCTTGTCATGATGAAGTGTTCACTGAATAAACTAGATGTTTTAAATTCCAGCATGACTGTGTTTCAACTTATTTTGATCCTCTTGAGCAGAAATTTCCTTGGCTGACATTCAAATTTCCCAAGTATCTGGGTGCTGCAGTAGAAAAAGTAACGAAGGAGCATTGAAAGATAAATTGCTCAAAGTATCAATGTAAAATTTAACTGGGAATACTTTTTGCAGTAAGTGGCTTTTCCCAGTGTTTCTACTCATATTGTCACAAGATCAAAGGTCAAGAAATAAGTCTTGAAAAACAGGACCTTTCATCTGAGTTGGAAACCAGGACTTGGCTGATAGAATATTACTCTAGTTCTGGTGTAATGTGTTTGTGTCACTTTTGCTGCTGAAGAAGCAGTTTATTCTGGTGTGGACAAGAAAAGTAGCATCCCTTACATTTTCTGAGATAAGTATCTAGCCAACATGTGCTAGGCCTGGTTAGATTCTAATCTCTCCTCATGTAGAGTCCAGCAGGACCTTAATGCTTGTCAGGGTTGCATGGAATCAGCTGAGGTAACACTGCCTGGGAGATCCACATAAGAGGATGCTTTCCTTTACCACTGGGGCCACTAACATCCTGTCTGAAATCACTGTTGGCTCCCATTTTGCTTATCTGCTGGCTTTGTGCAAGTGTCCCTGCTGAGTGTATCAGTAAAGAAAATCATGAAAGCTTGAGTGCATTTCTTGTTCCTGATGTCAGTAATTGGGTCTGTCTCATGAATTTTCCAAATGGCTTTCAGAAATTAGAGTGGATGAGGCTGAAAGTGTAAAGGTTGATGAGAGGGGCTTGAAATGGTATGAATTTCTTGAACAGTTTATGACTGAGTGGAACCAAACCTCTACGGTCAGTTGCTTGATAGTCTTCCTAGACAAGGTCATTTACTTGTCGTTGTCATTTGATACACTACACCACTAACATCTTGCTTTTCTCTCTGGGGTACCCTTTCTACAGTAGTGCTTGGAAAGTGCTGACATTTTGATGTGCAAATGCTGCATATGGGTTGGAAATAAGAGATCCCGATGCATTCATGGGTTGGTATGGCTGTATGGAGACAGCTGGCACTTCTGGAGTGTCAGTAATTGTGGTTCAGGTCACTGCATTTGTGTAAAGGAAACAAAGCTGATTCAGCAAGATACAGCTTTGCTCCATGAAAACCAAAAGATGCTATTCTGAGAAGAAAAAGCAGCACTGTCACAGCCATGTGTTGCATCCCTTCATACCCTGTTTGGTGGTCAAGGTGTACATGGAGAATGTTTCAGAACTCCTGGCATTTGTAGGGAAATACACAATCTGTTTAGTTCTGTACACCGAGAGTGAACCACTGCTTGTTAAATTGGGTTAAAATAGTCTGAATAATAAAAATCGTGTATCCCTCAAATGGCACTGTCCGTGTTGCTCTAGTTGCCTCCAGGCCTTCTGGCCTATTAGAGTTCCTGGAAACTGTCAGCTAGAAATTGGATAGCTGGACACAAGTCAGCACATGGAAATAACTTTAAAAAAAAAAAAAAAAGTCACTCCTCAGAGGGCAGATCTTAAGTAAACTGAAGCATCAGAAAGTGCTTGACAGAGACCAAAGACATGGAGAAGATAAAGAAATTCCTTTCAATGTGGCAAATCAAGCATCCCATACTACCCATGCTAGTGGCATTTCGGGACTTTTGTTATTAACACTGGAAAAGGTGGATGAACACAGGATATCCAATTTTTTAGATATATCCACATTGTTTAGTGTTTTCCAGACAAAGGGAGACAGCAATATCAGACAGGTTTACCAAAAGACAGTGAAGAGTCAGCATAATGATAGATCCACTTTAGTGTAGTCTCTTGGGTCTATAAAAATAATATGGACATGCATTGTTGACTTCTACATTGACTCACTACTCTGGAAAGATCTCAGTGTCACACTGGGTAGCTCACTGGAAACTTCTGCCCCCTCAACCTCAGTAGTCAAAAGAGAACATGCCAACAGAATCAAACAAAAAGATGATGGTGGCCAAAAATAGCATTGAAGACACTGAGCATACAGTTGTGTAAATAAAGCACTTTCTTTTTCCCAAAGACTGTTTTCAGTTCTGCTTTCCCGAATTTAAAAATGTGCATTAGAAGTGAAAGGAATCCTGGAGAAAAGGGACATGGTCAATGCCAAGAGACAGCCACACAAGCGAAGAGCAAAGTCAATCTCAGGCTAGCAGAAGTGGAACAAAACCTGAGCAAACAAAAAATGAATAAATGGAGAAATGTTCCCCTTTTTTCTACCATGTCAGAGGTAGAGTTCCATTGAATAGTTGCACAGTTGCCATAAAATATCAACTAAGATCATAGCTGGACTGAAGGAGGTAGGACACATTCACAACTAGGTTTGAAAGGTTTACAAACCACTGTGGTTGGCGGTATATAGTACTGACTGGTGGGTGTGAAAAAGACACTCCGTGATGAACTCTGAACTCCATAAGTTGGGATGTGTTGGGGGACAATATATATTCCCTTTTCTTTCATTTGAAACCCGCTGCCAAGTTGAAAAGATGGAGATGACACAGTATCAGCTGAACTGTGTTCTCATTTGGTTTGATAATTCCAGTGTTCATTTCTCATCTCCAGGGAAGCAAGAATGCCTGAAAGTGCAGTGAGGATATAAAGCACTTTCTCTACTCCATAAGTTTAAAACCTCATGTGAGCAGTAAGGCTTTAGTGTTTTTGCTGTCCTGTGAATAAAGTCTTGGTATTTAATATAAATCATTATGAGCACTCAGCACGTTAAATGGGAACTCAAATAGAGCCAAATGTGTTAAAACTGTTATTCTTTCAGAAATATGGCTGGATGATGTGATTATGACTTTTTTCTTTGATAGCTCTCTCTTCTGCTGTGTTAAGACCCTGCAGAGCCAGACAAAGGAGTCTGCTCGTGAGGGGACACAACTGAGGCATTGTGGGACAGGCCCTTGTAATACATGACGAGGAGGGAACAGTACTGAACACCCCTGAAGAAGTTTTTCTATCAGGTTTTATTCCACTAGGGGATCAAGGAGGTCACCCTCCAGATCACACTGGTGCGTTGTCTGGGACAGGGTGTTACTTTACACACTGGGACTTTTCAACTTTTAAAACATTTTGTTTCATTTCCTCTCTTGCTGCCTGGCAAAATCATGAGGAAGGCTGACCAGTTGCAAAATTTATCTCCTGTGTAATTAGGAAAATGACTGAGCAGATGATGTTTCACAGTCTCACCCACCTGCCCACCCTAACAAGCCTACTCCATGATCAGAATAACTGCAGCTTTTTCCTTGCTGCAGTGCAGCTGCCAGCTTCTGTAGTGTCTGCCGGGGCAAGGAGGGAAGGGAACTCTCAGCTGTTACTGACTGTTAACTTTAGATGTGGCATCAGGTTTCCTCCACAAGGGAGTGTTCATATCCCGGGTCCTTCTTAATCAGCTTGAGGATGCCATGTGGGTGTTTGCTCTGTCTCTGATTGAGTGCCAGCGAGCAGCCAGCAGTGAAATCTTTCCTGCAGAGATGCAAAGTGTCAGTCTTGCAGACATGTACCCACCACCCATCTGCTGACAAATGAATATTCTGAATGAGGTCCTTTTTTTGACAAGTGACGCTAAAGATACTATGAAGGCGATGGAGGATGTTAACATTCAGGAAGAGCTTTATCTTTTCCGATCTCTATTTTCTTTTAGTGTTTGAGGGTCCACTGAGATCTGAGGTTGTGTGGGACAGTTGAGCTTCACTGAAGCAATTTCTTCACTTAAAACTGAGAGTTTATTTTATCACATCCCCTTGCTAAGGCACTGGTGTGTTGACAAGACACCCATCCAGGTAAGCAGCAGGGACACTGAACGTGAGCCCCATCCCGTGCTAAGTTCTGGTTTGCATGTAATGCAATTAATCTACATGCAGCGTTGTGGGCAAGGCAAAGTCTCTGAGATTCAAAGGATCTGTAATCATAGAATCAGAGAATGGTTTGGGTTATAAGGGTCCTTAAAGATCATCTAGTTCCAACTCCTCTGCCATGGGGTGGGCAAGAACATGGGGTGCCTGCAGCGGCACCTTCCACTAGACCAGGTTACACAAAGCCCTGGCCAACCTGACCCTGAACATTTCCAAGGATAGGGCATCCACCACTTCTCTGTGCAAACTGTTCCAGTGCCTCACCACGCTCACAGTGAAGAATTTCTTCCTAATACTCTACTATCTTCTTAATTGTTGAGATTCAGGGCTTTGACAACAGCCCTGCTTATTCTCTCGATCTCTAAAATGCCAGCCAAACCTCCCTGCTCCCTCAGAGGAACCTTTTGTGGAGTAGTCAGCACTTGGGAAGCCTGTGAATGTGCTTTTTAAACACTGGTAGAAGGGGTAAGTATGGGTAAGGTTTTTGCTTGCAGGGCTGCTGTGGTGCTGGGGCAAACTGACGGGGTAGTTATGAATCTCCTGTACTGGAGGCTTTGGGAGCAGACTGGATAGGAGAACATCTGCCAGTGTTGGTGTTATGGGCATTTTGTCTTCTCAGAATGCAATGGGACTGGGGGCATAGATAACCCGGTAGCCTTCCCAGACCAGTACTTCCTGATGCTGATTGTCCTTCAGAATGAAAAACATCAACTACTGATAGTTTGAGCCAGGGATCTAAGAGTTAAGTCTTAGAACTTAAGAGAAGTCTTAACAAGAGAAGTCGTGGGCTTCCACTGAGGCAAGGTTTTCACGGGTCAGTGCAGCCAGGCCTGGATATGGTGGACTGTGCTCCCGTACAAAAAACAACGTTTCACCTGGACATAGTCCTGTTTCTCTGGCTATTTGACTTCCGGGCCACAGAATGAATGGCTTTATTCTGCTTTTTACGGATGCCGAGAGAGGAGCAGTGGGCTGGCTGCACCTGTTCACAGGGATGTGGTGCAGCAAGAGCAAGCATTTCCTCCTCAGTGGAGAAATCCGTGGAATGAGTTTGTCACTTGCTTCACAAGGGTGAGGCAGTTGAGCGATGCATTCCTGAATCAGCAGGCTCCTCTTGCCTTGGGCGTTCTTCGGCAACCGCACATTAAATCTAAAGCTATAAATTGTATAATTTGCATAAGATATTAGACAGAGAAGCACAATGGGACAGACGCTAATTGCTGACTTGGGAAGCCTCACAAGCATTTGCTGGGAGATAAACTGCAGTTACCTCAGTATTGGGCAATTAGTGTTGGTTTTCTAAAAGGAGAGAAGTGTATCACACCAACTGATTTCTTGTACTGTGTAATTTGCTGATTTCATTGTTGCTCTTGGGGACAGTTTTCTAGTTCCTTTTTAAGACAATATTTTTTAAAAACTTGCTATTTTTGACAAGGAGGCAAATGCAGTTTGGGAGGGGTATTCCCACCAAGAAAGTTCAATTGCACACTCCTATTTTACTGCAGGAAAATGAATTCTGCCAAAAATTCTTTGGCATTTCATAGTTCTGTCCTAGGTTGCCATGCAGGTGCACCAGATTGCAGATTTGAGGGTTTTGGTTGATTTTTGCTGCCTTTGCAACCCAGAGTTTGGTATGATTTTTGGCGTAAAATTTATGCAGGCATTTTATTGCAGGTATCATTAGTTTCTAATCAGCTATCAGGCTGCCAGGTAGTTAAACAGCTAAATCTTAAAATGTGTTCACCTAGATAGCAGAAGTGCTTAGGGGAGTGTAGAGCTCTACATGTGCCCGGTTTTGTAGTCACTCTGAGTGTTGTGCCTTCCAACACTGCTCCACAATGTTTGTATGCCTTCTGTTTTATGAGCTGGTAACAAAATGCAGGCAGTTCTCTGAGTGCGATGCTTCCCCTCGAGGTCCTGCACTGTGGGAAAGTGAATGTCCCAGACGCTAGAGCTGATTGTAATTGCTTTTGGTTTTCAGTATTTTGAAAGAAAATAATATTAGAAGAGATCTGAAAATATCCATTTTATTTTCCCTGAAGAAATTATCATTTATAATGAGCCTAAAAGGGGCAGTGGAGAGAGTTAGCATTTTTGAGATTTCAAAATTTGGAGAAGAAGAGATGAAAATAGCTCTTTTCCTCCCCTTTCTCTCTCCCACTCTTACTCCACAGGTCCCTGCCCCTAAAGTCCCAGGAAGAAAGGTGACTTGTTCTTTTGGACACTTTATTTGAAGTGGAAGTAAACAAGCTTTGCTTTATGTTTCACTGAAAAGCATCTTACTTAATGCCTTTATCTGATAAAAGTGCAGTTGCTTGCAGGCAGTTTGGGCCCGTCCAGTTGTTTTGAACTTAATGTTAAGGACTAGTACAGCTGTAAACTAGTTGTGTATAAAAGTAAAACACAAGCTGCTCACACCAGTGGGAGTCTGGATTTACACGAGTCCCATATAGGAGATTCTGTGGCTTGTCTTCATTAGGTGTGTTGCTTTTCATTCCTTCCAGTGAATGACAGCTCTGATGAGGATGCTCTTACACAACTTCCTGCGTGGGAGGAGGGATGAACAGTCCCAGAAGAAAGCACCTTTATAGTCTGTATAAGTACATCCATGCAGGTGTTGGGGCAGGATTACCATTCCAGATGGTAATTGCACCTTTGGCAGTAACTGCTCCGTGGATGCAGCTCTTTGCAAGTGCACGCCTGTCCCAGATCATGCGATGTTTTGCCTCTTCCCTCTTGCTTTACTCCTTCAGAGTGATTATTTTCAAAGTCACTGTTGTGAATTGGGAGAAATTCTTTGAGAAACAGGCTGAAGATGCATAGCATGTATAACTGTATAACAGCCATCATTTAACTGGTTAGAAAAGCTTTTAAAATTATGTAACGAAATAGCTGAAACTGTAGTGGAACCTGTGCCAAACACAGGCATATGTTGGTCTCTGGAGGCAGGTATGGGTGGAGGACCTTACACGGTTGGTTTGTGAAGGTTTGTCTGCCTGGGGTTGGATTCATGCACTGGATGCAGCAGTAGTAGCCACCTAAGGTATTGCAGAGGTGAGGGGGAAAAAAAAGGAATAGCTGAGAAAGCTTCAGCAGGTGGTACATCTGTGCCTGTGAAGCTGTCTCTCTCCCCCAGAAGAGGAAAAAAAGAGAGAATGAGACAGACAGACTGGTTGTGCACACCAAATCTGCCTTTTTTTTGTTCTTCCTGCAAGGAAATGGTGCTTTGTTAGTTCAGTATCCAGGCTTATCAACAGCATAAGCAACACAGCCAGGATTATCGAGTCCTGGCCCGCCTGTTCTAAGCATTTTATCATCCAGCCCATTCCAGATACCCAGGGTGAGCCAGTGAAAAGATTAGCCAGGTTTTCTCCTTCTCCTCACCTTGTCAGAAACATGGAAAGGACCCTTACAATTGAATCCATGAACCCAGCACTACCAGGCCCACCACTAAACCATGTCTGTATGTCTGTTAAATAACTCAAGGGTTGGTGACTCCACCACGTCCCTGGGCAGGCTGTTCCAATGTTTGGCAAGCCTTTCATTGATGACATTTTTCCTAATATTCAATATAAATCTCCCCTGGAGCAATTTGAGGCTTCTTGACATATGAGTTGTTACTTGGGAGAAGAGACCAACTCCCACCTGGCTACAGCCTCCTTTCAGGTGATTGTAGAGAGTGATAAGGTTCCCCCTGAGCCTCCTTTTCTCCAGGCTAATCACCCCCAGCTCCCTCAGCTGCTCCTCACAAGACTCGTGCTTCAGACCCTTCCCCAGCTCCGTTGCCCTCAATGCTCCAGCACCTCAGTGTCTTTCCTGTCATGAGGGGCCCAGAACTGGACACGGGATTCGAGGTGTGGCCTCACCAGTGCCAGGTACAGAGGGACAATCCCTGCCCTGGTCCTGCTGGCCACACTATTGCTGACACAGGCCAGGATGCCATTGGCCTTCTTGGCCACCTGGGCACAGCTGGCTCATGTTCAGCTGCTGTCAAATGGCACCCCCAGGTCCTTTTCCACCAGGCAGCTTTCCAGCCACTCTGCCCCCAGCCTGTCATGCTCTGTGGGGTTGTTGTGAGTGACCCCAGGACCTGACACCTGACCTTTGTTGACCTCATACAGTTGGTCTCGGCCCATGGATCCAGCCTGTCCAGATCCCCCTGCAGAGCCTTCCTGCCCTTCAGGAGATCAACACTCCCGCCCAGCTTGGTATTGGCCGTGAATTTACTAAGAGTACACTCAGCCCCTGTGTCCAGGTCATCAGTAAACATATTGGATAGGACTTCGTCCAGTACTGATCCCTGGGGGGCACCACTAGTGACCAGATGCCAACTGGATGCAGCACCATTCACCACCTGTCTCTGGGTCTGGCTCAGCCAGTTTCTTATCCAGCAAAGAGTGCACCTTTCCAAAATTATCAGCTCTGGGATTTTCCTCAGCATCCGGGTCAGGCTGACAGACCTGTAGTTCCCCAGATCTTCTTTCTGGTCCTTCCTGTAGGTGGGCAGCCCATTTGCCAGCCTCCATTTGTCTGGGACCTCCCTGGTGAGCCAGAACTGCTGATAAATGATTGAAAGTGGTTTGGTGAGATCTTCCACCACCTCCCGCTGTGCCCTCGGGTGGATTCCTTCCAGCCCCACAGACTTGTGTGTGTTGTAAGTGGTGCAGCAGGTTAATGACTGTTTTCCCTTGGATTAAAGAGGCTTTATTCTTCTCCCTGTCCCTGTCTTTCAGCTGACAGGTGGCTCAAGAGCCTGGATACTTATACAGCTGAGAATCCCTTCTAATTTCAAGTCCAGGTTTACAGGTTTACCCACAAAAAGAAGTAACATCTTGTAACGACACAAATTTCTGTCTGTATTGGCTGTTTTACAATTTGTTGCAGCCTGAACATGTGCGCAAAGAAAACCAGCTCGTATTGAGACAGAGCTGGGTTCAAAGCATAATGGACATTTACTGCATGAGAATCACATCCAAATGTGCACAAACTTCTCTGAAGCTAGCAGTGCTTGTCTCATCTTCCCTACTTATATATCAGATTTACCACAAGAATTTTATCTTAAGGGAAAAAAGTGTCATAGTTCTCTATCTAATCCTATGATCAGGGTGGTTTTTTTCCCCTTCTGATTTAGGAATAGAAAGGAATCCTTAAACAAAATTTATCTCCTAAATATACCAAATTTTAGGTGCATTATTGACCTTTTTCATTAGTGAATCGCATTGGTTCATTAGTGTTTGTTTAGTTGCAATGAAAGTCAAAGCCTGCCTGGAACTGAAGAATAAAACAAATGCATTTCATACTGAATGTAATGTGTATCATGACATGCAGATGGTTTTGATCCATTTCCCTTTTGCGCTCTCATTCAGTCTTTGTTTTCTATATTACTTTGTCTGAAAGGATTTCTTTTAATAACTTTCCATATTTGGTTAGCCTTTATAGGAAAATTAATTTTTCCTTTTGGAAAGGTAGATCTATGTGAACTGAATGTTTGCTCAGGCTTACAGGGAAGATTTTTTTTTCTTTGAAACCTAAATGTAAGGAGGCTTCCTCTTCTTTTTTGACTTGAGAAAAACAACTGATCTTTTCAAAACGTTTTCTGTTTTGTGCTCTGGTTGTGTCATTTTTTTTTCCTATACACACCATGTACTGCAACTTCTAAAGACCAAGTGTCGATGTGTGGTTTTAATGGCTGTAGGGCACATAGTATTAATCTAGGAACAGCACTATCATTATCTTCATTAAAGCAAGGGTGTTGTGTAAAGAAGGTGCAGAGAGACACTGAAGCTGTTAAATCTTGTTAAAGAACTGCACTGTACTGGGACTTGGAAGGCTTGATCCTGTTTCAAGACTTAGTGATGGTGCCTGAGTAGGTATTAATCTCTCCACCTCCTTGTGTCTTCATTTCACACCCCTGTCCTTCATCAGTCCTATTTGGTTTGCAGCTTCTCTGAGGGGGACACCACCTATTATCACGTGTTTTGCACAGTGCTCAAAATACTCAATACCACTGCAATACAAACGATCCCACAGTGTTAGGGGAACATGGTAAGGCTTCTGTGGTGTCCACATAGCTTTTAATTGTAACTGTAAATAGAGGAAACCCTTTGAAACCGCATTTAGTGGAAGCTAAATTCTGAGCTACGACCTGGTTTCTTTAAACATTCAGGTTTTGTCATTATTTTGAAGCCTTCAGTATCTGATGCTAAAAATACACTGTACTGAGCTTCCCACGTGTAGGTAGTTATATAAATCTTGCCATAAATAATACTTGTTCACTCGATCATTATAGAAATGTCTCGACATGCAGTTCATAAGGGATTTGCTCAGAGCAAACCAAAATTGAGTAGAAAAACACAGATTAGAATAAGAATTCCTAGACCTATTTCGATCCTGCTTTTATAGCATCATTTCAATCATTTCATAGTCTAGTTTGTCATTTTTCCAATATCTAGACGAAGCTGAAGAGCACTAAGGAGAATCCTCCTTAGTTCTTCACAGTCAGCTGTGAAATGTGAAGGGCTGGTACTGCACCTTTACAGTTCCACATCTTGAAAAGGTTGAAGTTAAATATCTTAGTAGTCTGACATTGTTATATGAGTAGAAGCATAGGGTGGAATGCTGGACTTCACAGCCATTTTGTAGAAAAGTTTGAGACTATAAAACTAAAACACTGAGTAGTGTGAAAGTCCTGGTTGTTGATCGTTATTGGAAGAAAATGTGTTTTATAAATAGGAGGGGAAAAAGCATAGATGAACTGATGGTGTACAAGGCAGCACTCTTCAGCCTGGCAAGCAAAGTCCAAATGGATTTGAACTTCAAAAAAAGAAAGACCTTATAGGAGCCTTTCAGTATGGAAAGGGGTCTTCCAAGAAGGCTAGAGATGGACTTTTCACAAGGCCATGTAGTGATAGGATAAGAACGGCCTTAAGCTGAGGGAGAGCAGGTTTAGATTAGATAATAGGAAGAAACTTTTCACTGTGAGGGTGGTGAGGCACTGGAACAGGCTGTCCAGAGAGGTTGTGGACTCCCTGTTCTTGGAAGTATTAAAGACCAGGCTGGATGGGGCTCTGAGTAACCTGGGGTAGTGGAAGGCGCCCCTGCCCATGACAGGGGCATTGGAACTTGATGATCTTTATGGTCTCCTCCAACCTAAAGCATTCTGTGATTCCATGAAAAAAGATTGGTGCTGGAGGGGGGTTATTTGGACAGGTGGCAGTTACAAAAAGCATCTCCTAGGATATCACGTATAATTGCAGGTGTTAGCATAGCAAAGCAGAGATCAAAACCTAAGTGAAGGTACAAGCTTGTACTAAGCAAACTGAAGTGAAATCTGAGATGGGAGCGAGTGGTGCAGTTGAGCTCTGAAAGAGTGTAAGTAGCAAGCATATGTCAGAAATTCTGACTGGAATCTCAGGATTGATTTAATTAGGAAGAAAATGTTTTGACTTAATTCTCAGAAATGAGCAATCCCTACTCGCATGAATCCCAGTTTTGCCTTAGGTTCTTCTGTCAAGTGATGGATGTCATTGGTGCCCAGCCTACCAGTCCCTCAGCCCGATCCATCGCCTTCATGCCTTCTAGTTTGTTCCTGCACATCCTGCTTCAAGTTGAAAAATAAGATTATGAAATCATTGTACTAGGAACTGCTGTGAAATTTGTTTCTGCAAAGAAACAAAATTGCGGTTTGTTAGACCTGTTAGGAACAGCCGAACTCTGCAGAACCTAATTCAGACCTCAAAATAAACCTTGAAAGGGAAGAAAATTACAGTGTACAGAACAGCAAGGCAGAATGCTCAGACAGCTCTGGGGGCGAGAGACCTGTCTCCCATGAAGAGTGGATGGCTTTTGGTGCCCAGCTCCTTCTATCCCTGGAAAGGCCAGCCTGCCTGCTCCCCAGGACCCCTGCAGAGCCTTTGTTGTGCTAGAGCCCTGGAGTGGGAAGGAACATGGAGAGATTTTGAGCAGCAGATGGACTGTAGTGTTCACTTTAAAAGTATGTCATTTTTTTTGTGGGTCCCAGATCTCATTTCTGTACATGAGGTGAGAATTGTGCTTAGCTCTGCTTTGAGTTACCCCTGTTCTGGATGCAGTAGGGATGATTCGTTGTGTTGCAAGTGGAAGATGAATGGAATTACTCAGGTCATCCTGGTTTACCTCCAGCAGGTCTGATCCAGCTCCTTTGATTCTACCTCATATTTGTGGGTCAGATCTGTGAGTTCACTGCCTTTTGATGTAGAATGTTGTTGTGAAAGAATTTCAATTTTCTGACCTTTTGTTGTTCTCTCATTTCTCTGCCTCCTTTTTTTCATTCTGGCTACACGATCTATGAATGTAAGATTGAGCAGGGATCTCTTTCAGGAGGATGCTCATTTGTTTCCCTTAAAAAGCAGACAGGGAACATGAGTGAGAGAAGGTAGATTTAGAAGAATAGGAAATTGAAGCAGTGTAGTGGGCTTGCATTAATAACCATGAGAATAAATTACACTGTTTTTGAAAAGGATATTGCAAAAGAAGGCAGTAATTAATATTTCGGGAGTTCGGGGTTTTTTTGTGGGGCTATTTAAAACTTATTCTGCGGAGTATTTGCTATAACTTAATGCAAGTTATTACAAAATAGTGAGAGAACAAATTTTGAACCATGAGAATTTTCCTGCCAGGACATGACAGGAAGCAGTTAGACTTTTAGGAGAATAAACAGTGAAAAATATTTTTTCTAAAAAATCTGCTTTTTCTATTCATATCAAAAAACATGCTGAAAGAGGATACCAAGAGCAGATGAAGCAGTTTGTGATTGTTTATCTTCAGGTCCAGGTGACATCAGTGCTGGAAGCAGCTCTTCTCATACTGCAGCTCTCTTCTCACCTAGTGAGAAGAAAAACATGATTAGAGAACAGCTGCTCTAGTTCAATGGGGGCAAGCACCAAACAAGGTTATTTGCAAGAGAACCTAAGGCCACTTAATTCTAGGTTTTACACATGTATGAGACTAGAGCATGAATTCCACTGGAGAGTGCTTATTCTTTGGAAAAACACCCAACAAAATGTTCCAGTATGTGAATGCAGTTGCCTTATCCACATGCTAAATCTGGGTGTGGAGCTTGACAGGTACTGTTTGTCTTCTAAGCATCTGGATGTGTGTGCTCATTTTTCCCTTCCCATTTTATTAACTCTTAGTGGTGCCAGGGCCCTCATGGGGAGGATTTCTGACCTGCTCAGTATTTGCTGGTTTAAAAGCATGGTGAGCATTATAGCACAAGCCTTGATGGACTGATAGTGTTTAATAAAATTTCGGGCGTTACTTTTAATCTGTGTCTTAACAGAAAGTGGCTGGAGTGTACCTGAGCTGAGGTACCTAACCACAGATTTCTGTGTTCAGGTCATCTGGGGTAAGACTCTTACCAGAGTAAATACACAACATGCATGTGTCCTTCCATACCAGCAGGAGATCTGCACTTACTCTGTAGCACTGTATTATGCCCGGTCTAATGCCCAGGCTTTTGATTTTTAGTAATTCAGACAGGGATGTTTTTCTCACCATTGCAGAATACTTCTGACAAGCAAGAACAATGAAAAGAGGTAATATTTAGGCTTCAGATCCCAATGTCTCGGAAAAGTAGCCAGAACCTAAATCAATAGGTTTTTTCCCTCTCCTCCTCTGTCAACATCTCAAAAATTGCAGTGTCCTATTCTTTTGTCTCTAGAGCCCTTCACTATTCAATTTGCCTCAAGTGAAGTAAGAATCTCAAGTGTTTTATATGATGTAAGTGGTCCAAGAAATCTGGTGGGACCCCTGGCTACCTATTTTCCTCCATCTTCTGTTTTCTTAGTCTTAATTTAAGGCCAGTGTCAGTGCTGGGCTTTTGTTGACTGAAGAGGGGTTATGGAAATTCGGTATAGGCAGTCCTTCAAGTCATATAAAACACATTTAATAAGAAGAGCCACAGGGACTGACTGTGAAGAAATTTGTACAATGAAACACTTTTCTTACGCTCACTGTCCACCTTAACTCACTCTCCTCTTCTCTGCTTCACCAGCTAATGTCCAAAAGTAGTTGTGGGCTTTCAAGTTTGGTCAGATTGTAAGGAGCAGCCTCTTGGAAGAAGGGATCAGAGAAAGATTAACACTGCTGGGAACTTGGTGTTTACCATGTTAGTGGTGCGATTTAACTTTCTCCTTTATACGGATTGTCATAAGGGTTAAATAAATGTCATGGCTTTTAAACACAGTACAGAAGACTGACACTGCTTTGTAGTTTGAAACAAAACATGTCTTTGGGGCTGGGCAGCATATCCAGAGTTGAGATATCATGGTAATTAAAATTAATGATAATTTAATGTAGTGATCCTTATCCTGTAGGAAGACTTGTTTGCTCAAAATGAAGTATTACATATGCGAAAGTCAGAGTTTGATGTAGGGGAGTAAAAGTCTGTGGGCTGGCAGTATGACACCAAATGGAGCTCAAATAAACCAGACTGTATATTTGTGTTTTAATTAACTTAATAGATGTGTCTGTGAAGGGCTGCAGCTAAACTTTGGTAGACTGAGTTGACCAGAGAACTACTGTTCCTAAAATAGGATTTATTTGTTATTTTTTCTATTACATTTACCATTTGAGACATCTCTAGCTGATGGCTGGGTAAGATTAACATTGGGACAAGCCTGCCATTTGTCACAGGGCTTCCTGAAGTGTCTTTTGCCAGTACTGACCTTTATGGTACATAATGATGATGTCCTTACTGAAGGATTTTTCTTAATGGGAAAATGCCCATCAACCAAATTCTCACCATCATCCTGTGAATGACTCTCCTGAGAACCTCTGATGTAATTACTAGTTCAAGTGCTGTTACTGAGATTAGAGACATCTGTTTACTTTGATTTTTGGTCTCACAGTGCCCTGAAATACCATGCTTGGGTGGAGTCAGCAAAGCCTGAGCAGCAGCAGTAGTTGCCTCTGCTCACCGTGCAGAGCGTGCCGTGTGTTGCTTTGCAGGGAACAGGTTATTTCTGTGTCACGCTTGTCTCTAGCCACGGGCATTGCATCCTGCAGGAGAAACTTACTTTTCTTCCAGACTGTATCTTTTCCCAGTAATGGGGTAGCCCTCATTGACAAGTATGTGCAAGCTCAGAATTATAGCAGCCTCTGAATTGACTCCTTTTCAGAGTGAAAGGAAGAAGATGGGCTATGGAAGGGTGCTCCTCAGATCTGATTCCTTTAACGCTGCAGGGACTAGGGATGCCTGTGTAATCAGCTGAACACATCTCTGCTGGGAGGGGGGAGAGTGAATGTTGTGTGGAGTTTTCTGAATTCAAAACCAGCATCCGAGCATCTTTCTTACCTCTTCGAGCTGAGCCCCACACCAGACACATCTACTGCTACAAAGCAAATACAAAGACCCCAGCCAAATCCAGCTACAAAATCTGATTCTTGATTTAAAGTTAACCTAAACTTCAATCTTATTTCCAGCTATATGTTATTGTCTATATTCTCAATCTGAAAATGAACAGAACATGTATAATAGGGCATTTTAAATTTTAAATTAGGTAGGTGGTTTTTGGTGGGGGCAAGGGTATATGTGGTGTATTTGGGTGGGGCTGGCATTAAGCAAGCTGATTCCCTGCAGGCATCTCACTTGGATATTGTGCCCTACCTACCTGCATGCTAGTCTTTGCAAATTCATATCCGGATGCAGTTGTGGATGGAAGTCAGAGTCTGACCAGCACTACCAAATTCTGAATTGGGCCTGCAGTGGTTTTGTTGGAATAAGACTCTTCTCCCTCCTCCTGAACACAAGGGTGGGAGGATTTACAACCTGACTTAACTGCACAGATAGTACATAATATCTCTTTGATGATGGCCCCTGATTAGTTTTCTAAGTCACACAAAAGGAATGTGGTATGTTTAATGCTCTGTAACTGCATAAGCGCATTTTACCAGCTTCATTGTAACTCTGCTGAAATGCATTCCCTTCTGATCTAAGACGATCTAAATTAAGAGCTATTTTTTAATTATTTCATGTTCTTTTTAGAGCAGTTTCCAGTTCTTAATAACTAGATTTTTTGGTTTAGGGCACTTTAATATGAGAGGTAGGGACTTTGTGTAGGAGACTGTGTTCAAAATCTGGCCTGCATCTACAAGCTTAGTATTCTCTTGCATTTCACCAACCTCTTCCAACCAAGTATCTCGTTTTGTTTCGGGAAGTGGCTGTTTTAACCTCACAAAGACTGCATAATAACCTGGTACATTGAAATACAACCTAAATAGCCTAAAGTCCCAAAGCAAGCTTACAGAAGTATGGTTTTTGGTTTTTTCTCCAAATCTTCCACATTGAATACAAAACTGTTTGATTGCCTGTGCTGTAAAGAATCTCTACTGTAGACTCAGCACAAGTCTTTGCAGGCAAAAGTCTAAGATTTTTTGACAGAAACTTGCACTGTGTTACTGAAATGCTTCATTATAGCGGCCAGACTCTTTCTTTTCCATCCTCAGTACAGCAGCTCCACTGGCAAAGGATTTAATCAAACTGAAATGCAGAGTTCAAAACTTCTTGAAGCAGCTGAGAGGGGAGGGAGCACAATGGAGGCCTGTGTGAATCGGGAGCAGCATGCTGATGATGAATGGGAACAGCAATGTGTTGTTTCTTCTGGTAAATATGAAAGTAGTAGGTGGTAAGCTTGAAAAAAAAAACCCAACATTTTCACTATCCTACACTGCATAGCTAAACAAGGAAATTCAGTGCTGCAGAGTGCTGTGAATGCTAATTTGTGTGCGTTCAAAAAAGCAACTAGATTCATGTCAGAAAAACCTGTTTGAGAGCAGATAAACCCTTTACTTTGCAGAAGAAGTCCCTAAAGGGCTGCTGCAAGGGGCTATGACAGGGACAACGGCCTTGTAAGCTTTTGTGGTTTCATACTCTCTGCTGGACGCCTGCCACTAGTCTTTCTCTCTGCTGATTTGTGCCATTATGATCTGGCATTGTCCTGATACTGGAAAAAAGTTCCCTTCAGTAAAGGATGCTGAAGATCTCCTTGGCAAAGACTAAAAGAAAAGGGAGGGGAGGAACCTAAAGGAAAAATAAAATACAGAGAAACAAAATGAATACTAGGAGCAGCTTTCATGGGAGAGTGTGAACACGTCCCCCATCACTACAAATACGCATCTGAGTTTCCACTTTTTGGAAACACCACAGGGCTCCACAAACCTGGTAGTGCAAAGGATTAGTCTTATCCTGGGGAACAAAAACACCTTTGTGAGCCTGGTTGGATGAATCTTTTTTGGTCTCTTAAAAAGACTAGCAAACCTAAAGCTGGTTTGTTTGATGCAGTGTTTAAGTCCTGTCCCCTGTCATTCCCTCTATTGGTCACATTGCAGTCAGACGGATGTTCAAGTAAAAGGACAGCTGACATTTTTCCAGGCTTCTCTGATGAGAAGCTGGAATGAAATAGATGTGAAATTACTTTAAAAATGTTGGTACTGGTGCCTGCAGGTTGTACCTGCTGGATGAGGTGGGATGCTGCCTGTGGGGATCCCACGTTGTGCTGAGGAGCAACTTTTGAGCCAGTCCCGGGCTGTGTTCTCCTGAAAAAGTGGTCTGAACTTTGGCTGACTGCAGTTTAACCCTGGATTTTGGCAGCTCTCTGTAAGGCAGAACATAATGATTAGGCTCATGCCGCAGAATATAAGTGCTTTTGAAATGGGATGCAAAGGTTACAAATTAAATGAAATTAAAATCCTTGGGTATTTTTTGAGAGAAGCTGAAGTAAAATGAGTAGAGGAACTTGTGAAAGTGATCATGAACTGTAATAAATGAAAATCCTTTAGAAATCTAAAGTCACTTCTTAGAGAGATACATTATTAAATGTGGTCTCTGGGATTTCCTGCTTAGTAGGATAAACAGAAAGGGGAGAGGAAGGGTTGGTAATTTCATTCATACCTCACTCAAATTCTTGCTAATGAAGAACCGATAATTTCCCAGTTGGCAACTACGTGTTTGAAATGCTTCATTTTTCACTGTGCTACATGAACATCTGTCCTGCTATTTGCCTTTCATACAGAAAATTAATTTCTTCTTGTCTGAGATAAGCTTGCAAAATATTTATGGGGAAAAGCTATGAAAGTATATCAGTATTAGGGAAAAAAAACATGAATGTATTGGTTCGTTGGCAGGGATATGTTTATAGAATATTCTCTTACTCGAGCAGACTTAAGAAACAGGCATCGAAGACAGGGTATTTATTTCAATCACAGACCAATAACTATTGCCAAAATGAACATAATTACTGTTTCATGGTACACAGGGCGGGGGTCATCCTGCAGATTTGAAAGGAAATTCAAATAAGCGTCTAGCTCAGCCTCATGGTGAAGAATATGAACTGAATAAAGTACATAGTATAGAAGAGTTACAGTTTCAAAAGATGCTGCGATATCAGCTCTGTGCCCTGAGCATGCCTGGCTCACACGTGTCTTCTACTTTGTTTCAGCCAGCAGAGGCTGTGGCAGTGCCATCCTCCTTGGGTTCTCACTGTTTGCCTTTCATGGCCACGAGGTTGAATCCACCTAGGAAGAAGGCCTACCTCTGCTTTCCTTTACAGTAGGATTCAGTCCTGATGCCACAGGAAGATGAAGCTTCCAGCTCCTCCAGCAAGGTGGTTGCATTGGTTTCCCACTGGTCATTCCAGTGGCACAGCCACATGCTAATTGCTGTACTGTCATGGCTTGCTTATGACTGAGTGAGTGTGAATGTCACGAGCATTCTGTTGGGCCCTGAACTGTGGGAGGGGGCTTGCCTTCTTCACCAGCCTCCCCCTAGAAAAATGCAGGTGAATGATGAGGGTTTGTTGGGAAAGAAGGGGCATTTCTGGTTTTGTGGTTTCCTCATTGGAATGATACCTTCCATGAGTCTGCTGGAGTGTAAAGCCTGTGTCCTTGTGCCCCGAGCAGGGCTGCCGGAAGGAGATGAAGGAGTTTGGTTCCACAAGGGTGCATTTAGTTCGAGCAGCCCTTAAAGTCCGTAATGACAGTATTAAGTGCTGTGAACCAAAGTCATGTCCTCAATCTCTCGTTTAGAAGGAGCAGCAAGCCGTGAGTTCAGCAGGGTATGAGTTCTGCTACACTTTGTTCCCTCTCTCTTCACAACTGCCCGTTCCTGCCTGGAAGTCTGAACCCTTGCTCTTGGGAGAACAGAGCAGACAGGATGCCTCCCTCTTCTGCGGATTTGTATGAAAGTGCTCTGCAAAGTCAACCAGCGGCAGTGACGTATTCTTGCACGAGCGAGGCAGGCTTACCTCCACGTGCTCTTTGCTGCTATCCCGTCGTGTTGGATGTGGCTCCCTGGCACTTTCAAAAGCTGTGATAGCCTAACCGCTGTCAGGGTCACAGCCATCCCTTCACGGCATTACACAGGGCACGATCATCTTTTTTCACAAGAAACTTGGCGTGTTCTCTGCTTCCCCTTTTAGTAAAGCACCGAATCTCCCGATGGTTTCCTGCTTTTGTACTCTGCTGTGTGCTGTGCAGACAATTCCTAAGGAGCCTAAGGAGACTATAATTAAACACTTGATGGAGAAGCTTGAAATGTTGATGTTACATGCCTGAAGACTGGAAAATATTGACACCTGCTGTGATTTTCTGGTTCTGAACACACTTAGGTTTTTCCCCATTTTTTCAGTTACACAGCATAACTGACACTCGCAACGTCTCTTCCTGTGGAGACGTTGCAAGGAGTCCTCAGGGCATTTCCTCCTCTTGTTCTGCTGAAACTAAGGGTTTTCAAGGACAAGCATGTTGTAAGACTGAGCCGTGGTACATTCCTGCCTGTTTTCAGGTCCTGTGTTGCCTCTGACTCCTGGTACATTTTTGGAGACAAAATGTCACCCCTGCTCTCGGAGTGAGAATCCCCTTCTTTAACTGACAGCGTTTTGTATTTTGGCACAGGATGAATGTGTTTCTGGAATTGCCTGTACAAGTCTCCTATGTCTCACTACAGCATTTGGCTGCTGCAGACAGTACATAGATGTGACTAATAGTCAGACTTACTGGAACAAAACAAATGCTGGTACTGCCTGGGTTGGTGTCCCGGTAGGGTGCTAACATGTCCTTGTTTGGCAAAACAGAGCATTCCTTCCTGAGTGCTTTCCCCTTCTTGCTGAGCTGAACTCAGCAGCACTGAGAAATAACAGCATCCTCCTCCACATTCATCTCAGAGAGAAGCCGCTGAGGTCAGGTTTTGGAGGCTGTTCCCCAAGAGACCAAAGGTACATCATTCCTGCATTTTAACACAAGTGTTGAATTTTACAGCACCTTGTCTGCAGTGGCCTAATGTCTTCTGTTGCCCTTTTCTCTGGTAATGTGAGTAAATTATCCAGAAAAGATGTATGTGCACTGCTTTGCTGCCTAATACGTGGTACTCGGGTTTTTTTTCTAACAAATGGTGCCAGTGCTGGCCTCGGGGAAGAGGAAGGAAAGCTGAAATGTTCTTGTCAGGGCACATTCATGGTCTCAGAAGTCCTCTGTTTGCATAATTTCACGTTCTCCAAATGTGAGTTCAAGTCAAGAAGAACAGCCTCTCCACCTCAGAGAACTGATGTGTTTGTACAGCCCGTGTCCTGCTTGTTCCTGAAGTGCTTTGAGCACTGATGTGCAGATCCTCGTGTTTGAGAGCAAGCTGGTGGCACAGCTTGCACTTCCATAAAATCATCCATGGGCACAAGGACCAAAACAAGCAATCACTAATCATCACAGCAATGCAAAAGCACAAAGTTGAAACCCAGCAAATGGTTAGGGATATGAGCTTCCAGACACATGAGGAAATTTCATATAAAGCTTCAGCAATGTGTCTGTGTTACGTATCTTTGCAAATCCTGATGTTATTTGGGATCACATTCTACATTCTTGGAATAAGCTAAAATGCTTATGCTCTCTGTGATGTTGATAGCTTTTATAAACTTTTCCACTGCACTTTTTTACTTCAGTATTTTTGCATCTCTGTTTCCTTTCTCTATATTTAAGTGCCTCAACAAACATTGTTCAGCTGTTGCATTGCAAGTGGCTGGCAATTCAGAGCAGACTCAGAACTGGTTAAGCTCTTGGTTCAGATGGAGTCAGGCACAGAAGATGAGGTTTTCCACCCCTGCCCACAGGTTGTCTCTTGAGGAGCCCTTCTAGGGTTCTGTCTCTTGCTTTCACTGCTGTAAAATGGATCGGTGATGAGTGCTGCCTTTGTAAAAAGGGAGAGATCTCCAAACAAGGAGTGCTGTAGGAGAGCATGAGACAATTGCAGGTATGTCCTGAGCGAGCCTGCCACCAAAACCCACTGTTGCTTTGGTTAGTTCACTGAGACTCTGCTTCAGCTTCCCTGGCAGTAAAATGAAACTGCTATTGGACAGTGCAGGAATGAAGGAAGAATCTTTGATGCATGTGGAACTTCATGTATTTGAAGAGGTTTATATAAATAAAATGTACATCAATGATAGTAGCATGGATTTTTTATGAGCATTCTTTCATCTGCATTTAGCTAGTTGAAAAGTCTAATCTTAGTATATACTCTGTGTTTATTTTGTTTTAATCTTTGCAAATACAAGCTAATTATTTTCATCTAGTAAGAAGCAGATTAGTAAAGTTTTGACTGAAAGACATGACCACATGTCTCAGAAATCTACTAATTGCCCTGGAAGTATTTAGCTTTCCCAGACTTACAGGTACGTTCCTCATTTTGAAAGTGCCCTGTCTCTCAGTGTCTTCTGTTGCCCTGACTTTGTTACAGCATTTTCAGTCTGTCAAAAAGAAAACGAGTACCCAGATTCCCAAAGCCTGGAAAAAGGTCATTAAATAGATCAGACGAAAAGGAAATAGCATGTCTACTAAATCAGAGATGTTTTATACAAACCATGATGGGTCACGCTGAGAGCTGTCTAACTTGTTGAGCTTAGCAATGTTTCTCTTCCTGAAAATTAGCCAAGAATTTAGCTCTTTCCATAACTTTCTAATCCACCTACAGAGCAGAGTTCAGATACTACAGCTGGTATGGTATGAATCTGGCATTTTTCTGACTGGGTAGTCTGTAAAATTTCATTGATTACAACATGATTAAGACTAGAGTTTAGCCTGTGATTTTACTTATCTTGTTAGTTACTGTTAAATTCTTTGGTGCAGGACTTATTCATATTGTAGAGCATAGGATTTTGACATCTCTTTGCAGCATTGACAACCACCAAAAAGTGAGCTGGAAGACAGCAGGTACAAATCAAGGTTTTGCAACTATTTACTTCTCAAAGAAGTGCATTTTCTGAAGACACAGGACGTTCCTTTTCCTTTGAGAAAGGATCTGTTGAATACTGGGAATTGACACTGAACACATGGGGAACTTTCCTCTTCACTGATCTCACAGATACTCTGAGCCACAAATTATGGTGTTGTTTTTTTACATGGATGTGTCTGTGTGGCTCAAGGCATCTTCTGTGTCTGAGTCACTGTCATGTGTCCTGTCACTGGCTGTTGTGAAAGGGAAAATCCTTGTTTTACCAACTTATAGGGCTCACAGCTGTTGGACAGCTGAGGGGTGGATATGATATAGTCTGACCTTCTAGGAGTCAGCATCCCCTGTATTTCTTGGTGTAGGTGCACCACATCTAGGGACTTGGGGACGGTTGACCAGAATTTTGAAGAGGTTCCTACACAGCTGCCTGCACTCACACAGCTCCTGTTTTCTAAATGATCCAGTCTGCAGCTCTGCTATACCTCGGTTTTCTTCAATCCATCCATGATATTTGAGGCTTCTTCCTCTTGAGGTATTACTTGGCTTTTCCATATGTACTTCACTGAGAAAACTAATAAATGTGACACATTTCTTTACAACTTTCATTCGTTAGATCGGTTAATGAGGAGAGATGTAAAATGGATCCAGCCACCAGGGGAAAGGAAAAAAACTATAAGCTTGAGTTTTGGCAAAGGGGACTTGAGGAAGGCCCTGGTTTTAGAAATGTCACAAAAGGAGTTTATGAGAAAGCTTGTGGCAAGATGGCAGTGTGTAGGTGCACATGGGAGGGTCAGGGCTGGTGGCACGGTTGAGTTAGAAGAGGAGGTGGGACTCAGTGGTGGACAAATGGACAACGAGCAATGTGCTTGAAGACCTGTGGGCTGTCCTCTAACTGAAGGACCCGCCAGGAGGAGAGGGCCTAGACGGTGAATGTTTTGCTGTATTCATCAAAGTGAGGGGATAAAGGAGAGAGAAGTGGAGACATGGTCATGATATGTAGAAAGCACAGAAAGTTTTAGAATGCTTTAACTTTTAGGGAAAGCACCTCCCATGCGCCTTCAATCCTGACTAATTGGAGATGGCTGTTATAGCAAGTCTTAAATAGATAAACCAGTGGGAAAAAAAAGTATGGCTCAGTACAGCTGCTCCTTGTGTCAGCAGATGGGAACTACTTGCAGAGGCAGGTACAACTCCTCCAGCCCAGTGCAGTACAAAGAGATAAACTGAAAAAGATTCCCCTCACTGCATGAGGGGAACTCCATACTAGATAGATAGGAGAGAGCAGGAGGTGTAATCCAGGGCTCATAAGTTGCTACAAGCATGAGATTCCGGAAGCCAGCAGCAAGCCTATGCTGAGGAGCCCAAGACAAAAACAGAAACACCCCTACAGGCAGGTGGTCCAGGGCAATGTTTGCACTCCATTTTGAACAAGTAAAATTGCACTAGAAAGTTTATTTGGGAACTAATGTTTGCCAAAGTGGAGAATATGATTCAGGATTTGTCCTGGCCAATGTTGCTGCATACAAACTAAGGAAACTTTTTGAGGGCAGGTAGTGATAGGACAAGGGGGAATGGCTTCGAACTGAAAGAGGGCAGGTTTAGATTAGCTATTAGGAAGAAATTCTTCACTGTGAGGGTGGTGAAGCACTGGAACAGGTTGCCCAGAGAAGTTACGGAATGCCCCATCTCTGGAAGTGCTCAAGGCCAGGTTGGATGGGGCTTTGAGCAACCTGGTCTAGTGGAAGGTGTCCCTGCCCATGGCAGGGGAATTGAAACAAGATGATCTTTAAGACCCCTTCCAACCCAAGCCATTCTGTGATTCTATGAAATAAGCCACAAGTTCTCTGTCTTTTCTGGACTTCATTGCTGGTCATTTCTGTGTTTGGACATCTCCTCCACCCTTGCTGGTATACTTGACGGGAGACGGTAGCAAGTTCGTGAATCAGGAGTCAGTGTAGTAACTGAAGCCAGAAAATGATAGGTATTTCTTTGTGTATTCAGACTATACAGGTCAGCATTGTTCCCTGCAAGACAGGAATGCACATTTCAGAAAAACAGGAAGATTACTTTGCAGCAGCAGTTGTCGTGAAGGTAATTGTCTGGCAGCAAAGGGCAGGCCATTGCACTTCACACTATCTAGCTAAAATTTGCATGTGTATGCAGTACTAGGAGTTTGCAAACAGTGGGTAGAGATAGATATGTCCAGAAGTTACTAGTTTTAAACTGCTGAATGTATAAGGTAAAATCACTGGTCAAATGTGCCTGTGTCCATTGGCTTTGCTGGTACACAGACAGCTTCCAGAAACAAGTTGGCTGGAGCCATGTGAGATGAATTCCCTTTTCTGTCACGATTATTCACTGACACACAGCTTTTGGGAGCTCACAGCCAGACTCAGGAGGCTCCTTGTTGCTGCCACGTGTGCTGGCACATCAGTCAAGGACTCCATTCTGGTGGAGTTGTCTTTCCTCCCTCTGCCTTTTTATGGCCATCTCCCTCCTGCCCAGGTGTTATTGAAGGAGATCAAGTGCTGGACTTGCTGCTTTGAAGCACTGAGGTTTTCATGGAATAAGTGTCTTCTGGCTGCTGCTAGCTGCTTGACATGCCCAGTGTCAAATCAGGGACACAGGCATTGATTGCACCAAAGATGCAGCCAAAGACCTAGTCTTACAGTGCCAGAGAAAACAGAAACAGAAACCACCTTGTCCTGGATTCTGCTGGAAGTCTGGCATCTTAGCAGATGACATCCACAGAAATATCAGGCTTGGGCACATGCCCCTTCTGATTCAGCGGCCACTACCTCTTCTCCATGATGCCGGAGAGAATCATGCAACACAGGATTTTCTCCTGCAGCCTGGCAGCGGTGTGGCAATAGCATCAGTTTCCTACACCAACACAGGTTTCAGGATGGTAGGTAAGGACTGCGGGTCCTTGCCTCCCGCTAGTTTTTTACAGGTATTGCAAAGTGTTTTGATGAGCGTTGGGATCTGGTGTGGGAAAGCTGTTCCATGGGATATCTACCCAGAGTGCTTTGCAGATGTTTATGAAAAGATATCACAGAATATGCTGAGTTGGAAGGGACCCATAAGGATCATTGAGTCCAACTCAGTGGCACAGCACAATCCCCACGAGTCACACTATGTGCTCGAGAGCATTGTCCAAACACTTCTTGAATTCTCTCAGGCTTAGTGCTGTGACCACTTCCCTGGGGAGCCCGTTCCAGTGTTCAGCCACACTGGGTAAAAACCTTTTTCTAATATCCAGCCTAAACCTCCCCTGACACAACTTTAGTCCGTTCCCTCAGTCCTGTCACTGGTCACCAGAGTGAAGAGACCAGTCTCTGGCCCTGCTCTTCCCCTCACGAGGAAGTTGTAGACTGCAGTTATGTCTCCCCTCAGTCTGCTCCAGGCTGAACAGACCAAGTGCCCTCAGCTGCTCCTCATATGGCTTCCCCTCAAGGCCCTTCACCATCCTCATTGCCCTCCTTTGGACACTCTCTAATAGCTTAATATTTACAGGGCTGTCTGAAAACTTTTTAGCAACAGAAACGAATCCAATGTAAACAACATTGTGTGTGTGCATTCCTTTGCTATAGTTATACTAACATAATTAGAACAGAAAAATATACACTAACAAAGCTTTCCCATGTAGATAGGTCTTTTTCTTTCTGATGTTTAAAATACTCATAGCTTGTTTGTCTCAACAGTTATTTTTTCTCATTGATTTGGAGTGGGCCCAGTCCACCTCACTTGGGAAAAATCATCAAGTTCTACCATTCTCTGTAGTAGGCAGCAGCCTTGGTTGGTGTGCCCTACTCCAGTTAAAGCATCGCACACAAGAGCAGAGCAGAATCCTTTAAGGCCAGAACCAGTGTTTCAGTTACATTTTTCCTAAGTGCTTCAGGATTGTCTATATCATCTTCAATTGAAAATACAAAATGTTTCTGAATGAAGAAACCTGTTCATTTGAGTTTGTTCCTTCCATAACACAAAGTGCCAGCTCTGAATGGTGAGCAGCGTAGAAGGTAAAAGTCCTATGTAAAGACAGTGTTAGGGCAGGGCAGTAGCTTCTTGTTTCCCATACTGCATGCAAACCTGGGACCATGATCATTGGCTCGTGTTGTTGAGTTGATAATTAAGTCTCTGCTTAGGTCTCTGCAAACAGTTCTTTGCACTGTTGTTACTGAAATGCCACATGCTTGCATTTCACCTGTGGCACAGGAAGAAGTGCATTGCAGTTGTGTAGTTGTGCTCTGAGTGGCTGCTTTACACAAATGAACTCAATGGTCACCAAATCTCTGGCAAATCTGTTTGGCCTCACAGCACGGGGATGGCCTCCCAACAGAGGTGAGAGGAGGTGCCCAGCCACAGGGCTGGCTGTCAGCCCTGCTCAGCTGTGCAGTGGCAGCGATGTGCCTCTCCCGTCATTCAGTGCTATCCCAAGATCTTGCTGTGTTTTCTCGATCTGTGTGTAAACTCTTGCACTTACTTTGTGTTCGCATACACGTGAGTTGGTAAAGTAATAAAAGGCAGGTATTCGTTCACATTTCCTCTGTCATCGCTGGTATGGTTTGGAACAGGAGCCAAAGGCCGTGTTCTTTTCTGGCTCGAGCTGCAGCACAGGTGCTGCAGGAGTCCTGCTAAACTATGGGGGCTTGATCTAAGCAGTGAATGATACTGTCAGAGCCCCTTCCAGTGTGTCCCTGGGATACCTCCCTGCCTCGGAGGGAGTTTTGTCACTATTTTGTGCTCCTTGTGGGCTGCTGTTTTGCCTCTGACACAGCATGTGTAGATTGGAAGTGGTGTTTGCTGAAAGCCTGGGACGTGCATCCTCTCCCAGGATTTATCTTCCAAAAGCTCATTAAACTGATCTGGTTAAGGGCCATCAACCCTCTTAGATTAGAGATATAAAGAGCTTCAGTGGACTCTACTCATCTGGGTGCTCTAATATCTTCAAATGGGCTCCATCACAGACAAGAAAAAGCTGCCTACGTCATGTCTGTCATCATGCCCCCTGCACGAATGCATTTTCTATTTTATTAGACAATGTACTTTGTATAATGCAAGGAAAGACTGATTCTTCAGCTGAGAGGAACTAACTGGTTTAAGTGAGTAGAGTTACATACAAATAAGTTCAGTAAGGAGTTCAGCACTGGGTCTTCACAGCTTACCTGGGATTCCTGGGAATGATGAGCAAACTGGTGCTCTCTCTGCCGTCAGTTTCTCAGTGAATCAGGTGGTTGTGAGGAACCTTGGAGCTGTGTATCTGTTTAAGTACGAGGGCCCTGGTGTTCACGTCTTTCACTCAAGCTCCAACATGTAGTGTATAACAGTATGTTTGCTCCAAATCTGGTGGTCCCTGGCCGTTTTCAAGCTCTGTGGGTGTGTACAGGGCAGTGCACAGCACTGTCTGTTCCTGTCCACTATCTAGGCCAGGGGGATGCAGACCGACACCCCACTGACTCCTGTCCTGGAGCCGTGTAGTTTGCAAGTAGAAGCTTAGCTTGGGAATTGTTTTGTACTAGTCTAAGTAATGTCTTAGCTCAGTATTTGGGAGAGGGAGCATAAAAAATCCTGCATTTGGGCCATTATATACCTTCTGTATTTCATGGGAAAGAGTCGTATTTGGACACTGGCTCTTGGTTCTGAGACTCCTTTATCATTCTGCATAATGGGGTTGTCCATGTTGGTAAGAATACTAAAACTGGGGACTTTTGTCGCTTGAAAATGGCAACACTAAGTGTAATTCCTGTATTTAACATACATAGGTAAGCATATGAAACAGCAGATACAAATTACTGTTTAGAGACAGTTGAGTTGGTTTTAATCGGGGTTTGGGTATTCACACCGAATCTGACATTTGCATTTTAATGTCGAGCAGACATGCAGAGTATATTTTGCATAGTCTGTCTTCTTGAAAAGCCTTTGGGGTTTTGCAGATACCAGTACTTTCAATGCCAGTGTTCTGAGCGGAACATTATTGGGATAAAAATGCAGAAAAGACTTCTTTGAGTTTGTCAGACAATCCCTTTCATTTTTTTCCTTGATGAGGGAAATTGCTTTCATTCTTCCTGTAACGTTGGAAACACTCCTGCCTGTAAAACGAGTCCCCAAGTTTTGGTACAGCTTCAATGCTCTAAGGAATAAATGTTACTGTTTCAACAAATGCTATTCTAGCAGGTTTTCTCCACCCTTTTTCATTACTTATAAGAGAGTTTTGCCTAACATTCTTATCTACAAAGAGTCTAAGAAGCACCAAAAGGTTTATTTCTTTCTCCTGGACAGCTAGTTCATTTGCCTCCTTTTTCTGTGGTGAGGTGTGTTTGGTTTTTTAAATTCAACTGTGAAGCTTCCTGTCCCTTGCATTCGCAAGGTGGTGGGTAACCACTTTTACCTGATGAAAAATGAGGCTATTTGATGATGAACACCCATCTCCCAGCCTTTACTCTGTCTCCTGAATGAGATAATTTTTCACCACTGAAACTGTTGTGTGGCCGTGAGCTCAGTTTATCAGGCTGTGTCAATGCCTGTGTTTCCCCACAGGTCTATTTTAACTGAAGGCTGGTCTGCAGCTCTGCTCCTCTGCTGTCGGTTGCCTCTGAGGCTCCATCACCACGAGTGAGCAGAATGCTTGTCTGCAAAACCTGCCTCATTCAGCCTGAGCACCCAAAGGATGACGTGAATGCCTTCCTCGGGAATCAGAAAGATTCTGCTCACTGAGGAAAGTGGGCATAAGATGAAAGTCTAGACCTAAAAAGTAAAGGAGGATCTGATACAGACCATAGCTTTGTGAAATGGTTGTCTCTGAAGAGTTCATCTGGGAGAAAAAATTCCATCGGGCTGACTTTACTATGACCTTTGTCTTTATTTCTTCTTTGTGGTTTATACTTTCTCTTCAGTCTAAGCTGATTTCATCATGTTCAAACCCCATAATTAGCACTCCTAAACTGCATGGAAATGACAAGTTATTGTGAATTTTTTCGAATAGTTTCGTATTTATATTTAGTTGTGATATCTCCTCACTCACTGCCCAGATGCTTCAAAATCACTACTTTTTTAAAAACCAAGGCTGTTGCTCGATAGATGTTCCATTTAACACAGATATTCGGTGTGCAGTTCCTTGTATGTCAAGCTAGGGTAAGCTTGAAATTGTGCCCTCAAAGCTGAGTCTGCTCTGCCCTCTTGTGTCTTTGGAATGCGTTGCCAAATGCTCCCCAGATACAGCTGCTTTATCCTGAGAACTGGAATTTTCCCCTCACAGCCTTAAAGAGAAAGATGCAAGCACATGGATATTCATATATGCGTTGATTTTTCAGTGATGAGTATAGATCAACATATGTTTGAACTAAATCTGTTCTGCCAATGTTCCTCATGCACATGCATTTCTGAGAGGAAGGGAAAACAACTTGAGAGTATTTTTAATACAGCTCAAAAGTTCTGAAATAAACCTGTTAGAGTTGCGGGGTTTATGAATAAAGTTTTTAGGTTTATGAAGCTTCAACTGAAAAATTATCTATTGGAGGGAGGAGTGAAGAAGGGGTTCTTCCAGTTCATAGGGACTGGGCTGCTGTGAAGTTGGGGTTGGCTTGGCTTGACTGACTCCTTGATATAGCAACTTTTGACCTTAGCAGAAGTTACAGTCCAAAGCTATAAGTGTACAGTCATTAAAGGGATTCAAATGGCAAAACCCTCTGTCGTGTAGTAGTTTACGATACCTTTGAGATAAGATTTAGCTGTATGCTTAAAAAAAAACCCTTGCCAGATTCTCTGTGTGGTTGGGTTTTTTGGTTGAAAATGAACTCAGTAGGCAGGGGTGAGCTGGAAGTTCAGATTTCCTCCCCTTAATGTATTAGGAGAAAAAGACATTGCCCTGGCTGTGTGTCCTCTCTATTCCCACAGGAGCAGAGTGCCACAAGCTGGTGGAAGATACGGTGAAGCGCAGTTTACTGAAAATATGTTTATTTTTAAGGAGTCTTAAATGTTTTCAAATCATAGTGCAAACTGTTCTTTTATAGAGTGGCTTTTTTCAACAAAGTAGGCAGTTTAGCGTTTGTTACCATCTGCTGTAAATCTTTCTGATAGTTTAAGGTTTAACATTTGCTCCATGAGTGTTGGATGATGAACGGCCTGAGCCAGTCCTGATTTTGTCATGGATGGTTTTGTGCTTATCTTAAGGGTGTTTACACCAAAGACCAGCACTTTTTAAAGCAGCTTTGTCATTTTTCTCCATAATGCATTGTGTGATGAGGAGGTCGCATACCCAATCTTTTTAGGAATAGTCCTGACAACCTTTCCAGGCACAGAGAGCAACTCAGGCACAGCTGTGCTCCATTTGGAATTGCTAAGCAGAATCGGGGGATCTGGGTGTGCTAAGTCTGTTACACACCTGGGGGACTCCAGGCCTCCTCTTGTGCTCCTTTGACAAACTGCATCTTCCTTCCACCTGTTTCACAAATTCACTGTACCAACTTCTTTTACCTTTCCCTTGTCCTCAGCACACTCCTCATTTGGTGCTTCTTTTACCTTCTGTGTGGAAACAAAGAAGGTACCGCTAATGATGAGTATTGAGCCTGGGCAAAGGATACAATATTCTTCAGTAAACACCTTCTGGTTTATGTTTTTCCAGTAACACTCTCAGGATTTTGGTTGATGATGCTCAGACTGAAGCTTCAAATAGGTAGTTTGTTCAGCTACTGCAATGACCCCAGTACCATCAAAAAGTCTTTTTCCTGGAACTCCTTAAAACTAGAGCCAAAAAGCCCTGCCTGGCCAAGGGTAGGTGAAGCCTTCTCCCCACTTCATAAATGGAAGCTCAGACTGTGTTTGGTGACTGCATCGTGGTCTTGTGACAAGAGGTTGGTGGTGCTGATAATAAATACTCCTTTTTCAGCCTGTCTGCTGCACTTTCTAATCCCTGGGCTAGGTAATGAAGAATGGCAAACTGTGAGGTAGGGAAACATGTTTAAACAGTAAATCTGAAGTTTAATAGGCAGTGGCCTTCTCCCTGTTTGTATTTCTTTTCTAGACACGGGTTTTGAGCTATTCTCACATGACCATAAATTCTCTTTAAACTCCTTTTCTGAAGACAAGGAAATACACTTTGTTGATCTATGAATGCAGAGCATTGGATCTGTAATCTGTTATTTGTTCTCTTACCTGTCCAAAATCATAAGGACCAAAGAAATCCAAATAGGTTCTTCTTCTCTTATGGTTTATTTTTTCCCCACAGTCATCTACAGCTGCCCACTGTGTTGGTACTTCTCAAACTTTTATAGTACAAAGACTTTCTACCCTCATCAAAAACCATCCTGGGACTGTCTTGTACAGCCCTGTCGCAGTAGTTTCCATTTATTATTAAAATTTGGCTCAAATGGGAACAGTCATGTATTACTCTTATTTTTCCTCTATCTGTTTTGCCTGGCTGCTGAATGGGAGTGTGTGTTGAGTGTTTGGCCTCTTGTGCCTTCTTCTAGAGGTCTGGGTATCCTGTGACTGTTTGGCAGGCTGTCTGCAGGCCACCAGGGTGCCCTGAGTAGAGAAGCATTACTCAGCATCTCTTACTAAAGCAAGTCCTGGGCACAAAAAATTCCACCAATTCTCACTGCCAGAAAACTCTTTTCACCCAGCCGGTTTTTAATCGCATCTTCCCCATCTTCACATCCCATTGCTCCTGTCACTATTGTTGAACTTCATCTGGAATAATCCCGTCCTGGCACCGACACCCTGGTTTGAGTGCTCTTTCACCTCTCTGCTGTGGGTTAGCTGTTTTACTCATCCTGTAAACTGGCCTTCATCAGTCAAGCCCTCATCATAATGTTGTTGCTCCATGGGAATGGAACAATGCTCTGACAAAGCTCCCCCCACAGCAGGGTGTGCCAGGCTGGCTGCCCTGGTGCTGTGATTGCTGCCTGTCACCTCTTAGTGACCTCTCAGTGCCAGCTTCCTCGCTGTCCTCGGGTGTCCCACTGCAAACACTCCCCCTGTGCTTGCCATGAACACGATCCCTCCCGCCATGAGCTCCATTCAGAGGTGATGGAGGGATAGAGTGTAGGTAGCACTGAAAGAACAGAAATAACAGTTGAAAAAATGAACAGCATAGATGGGAGATGGGGATGGGAGTGAGAAAAAATACAGAAAAGTGAGAAAGAGGAGAGAGAGAGAACTCCCTCTGAGATTAAATAATCTTGAAGAAAATGGAGAATATTTAAAGGAAAATATTTAGCACAAAGTTTGTGCTAAGGCCTGCAGTAAAAATGAGGACAAAGATGGGGGAGGAACAGAGTGAAAGAATTTTGACTTTTAAATTTAATTATAATATGTTGTTTTTAACAACAAAAGTGCTGCAGATACTTTGGGTACTTGTCTAAAGTGAAAGCTGAACACCTTGATGTGAAGAATCTTTCCTTGCTGCTGTTAAGTTGGCAGTTCTGGACCTGACACGGTTCACCTGAAGTCCTGGCCATATTTCAAAGGCAGGACTCTCAGACACTACCAGGTGCTTAGAAAATAAAGAAGTACCATTCTCTAAGTGTGCACTACAGCAATGTACAGAGTCTGAATTCACAGCAGTCTGTAGACTTATGGACAGATTTTTCCTGCTGATATCTTCAGTTCAATGCAGACTGCATGAAGGAAGACAGGGTTAATAATTGTGGTCATCTCCTTATTGTGCGATGCAGTGTATGCACCTGAAGGGAGGGAGGAAGTGCAGGAGTTTTAGTTTCAGATCCAATGTGAAAAGATTAGAAATTGCATATGTAATAATCTCTTGGGATTTAAGGTCACTTGTACATAGCCAAGGATGGAAGATGAGGTGGAGTCTTTTCCAAACTTGATGTTTTAGAAGAAGACTCTTCCACTCAGCAGCATCTCAACGCACGGCACAGAGCTGAGGACTGATGGTAGAAAAGCAACAGCATGAGCTCCTTGCACAGGGTCTGGGTTGTACCAGGTCTGTGTCCTGACAGGGTCACTTCTGCGAGCGGTGTATGGCCAGTGCAGCTGCACAGGAGAGGTGGCGTGGCTGTGGCCTCATGCTGCAGTAGTTCTCAGGCTGCTTTCATGGAAGTGCTTTGCCCACGCTGGGCTTTCAGGTGCAAATGAGAATATTGCCTGGTTTTAGACTGGAGGGTTGGGCTGTAGCATCAATACAAAGGGTCAGCAGTGGAGCCAGAATCATGACGCCCTTCTCATCTCTAGACTGTTGTGTTTACTTGTTTGTGTATGTTTGCTGCTGTTCTTTTTGGCAGTGGTTTCCCGTGGTGTCTTGTCACTGCTGGTTTGCAAAGAAGCGGTGACAGTGCCAAGGTCCGGCACCTGACCACAGCTCAGTGAGCTCACACTACAGCAGCTTACTCGGCAGGAGGGGAGGGGAAGGTTCAGTGTGCCACTGGGGGTCATTTGCACTATGTGGGTCGCATGGTGTGGTTCCAAGCTGATGTAAATCAATATTGAATTGACTCTCAGCCGCTGAGTGGGGTCTGTCCTGGACCTCAGCAGAGACTGCTGTCACTCTGATGGCGGGAGCCTGGTGATGAGAGAAAGCTTTAGCATGTGTTTGAAGGAGGAGAGGATGATTGCTGGCAGCTGGAGGACTTTTTTTTTAAACCTACAGCTATCTTTAGAATTTCAGCGTGTGCAATTAAACTCAGAGCAGCAGTTTTCTAGCTGTAGGCTCCACTGAAATCTTGTGTTGAGTGAGGATTTGTTTGTCCTCAGGTCTGGCTGTGAATTAATGGTTTGTTTTAGAGGTTTCAGTGGGCTAGAATTGCCTTCTTGGTAGAGAAAATGCCAGTGCTGTGCAAACTCAGCAGGAGCACTTTGAGATGCTAAGAGTCTTCTTTGCTACTTTTTGTTGATCCAGGTGGTCTTTTCTAAGTACAAAGTCAAAGAAATTACTGTTTGCCTCTTCCTTCATCTCCCCATGCAAGTGTCATGCAGGCAGCAGGAACACTGAATCCTCCCTGTCTCCCATTCCTGTTTGCATGAGAGAGAAACAGAGGGAAGTGAGATGGAACCATACGTTCCTCTGCATCTGTACTCTGAAGGAAAAGTTATTTGTGAGCCTTAAGCATGTGGGTGGGAGAGCTGCCAAGCCAAAGTTGTTCCCAAGTATCTGTAAACTAAATCTTATTCCCTAAATTCATCCAACTAAGGAACTTTCGCTCTGGCAAAGGCTTGTAAATATTACAGTACCTGTCACTTTTGGATGCTGCTTTCTGTTTTCATAGCAGCAAATTGAAAGCTTTGAAATCTGGGATGTTTTGTTTAGTTTTGTAGAGGTTGACCTCAAAGCATCAATCTTTCTGCTCCTTTTAGAAAGTCTGAAAATAGCCTTTTCTCAGAAAACTTCTTGTAGTGGCAGCACTGCTAATGAACGGAGTTCTCGGATATTCTAAAAGCTTGGGGATGTATTGAGAAATGTGTACCAAAACACAGAGAGTTTTGCATCCCTGTTATTTTCAATGATTCAGTTTTCTTTATATATATATATACTTACAGTGAAGTGAAAAGTATTAATCTAAACAATGTTTATGAAGTGATTTCTGAATGCGTGGCTGTCTCAGAGTTATGGTTAGCTTTGCTGGGGTTTTAGTTCACATGTACTTCTCAGTTTCTGCACCATCTGCACAGCATGGCCTCCACCTGTTTGGATTCAGCCATGTTTTGCTTATTTTCAAGACACGTTGCTGGTTGATATAAACCTGTGACTGGAGTTTGCCAGATACAGTTGCTCCCACCATTTGTGCTTGTCTCCAGTTGCTTCTTGGAGGAAGGTGTCATGCTGTTTCTTGTGAAATGAGTCTGAAAAGCGAGTCTTGGCAGACCCGTTCTGAATTGTGTTCAGTACTGTGCAGCTAACTCAAGTTCTAACTCATTTGTGGCTCCAGAGTTAACCTGGGCACAGCTCAAGCTCCTTGAAAGTAGTGCGTTTTTAAGGCTGTGCTCACTGAGGAGGTAATTTGAACAGTCGTTCATACCTGGGTGATGTCCTTGATTTGACTCTGTCAATATTGTCAACATGCACACAGCTTTTGTCTGAAAGCCTGTGGGCCTGCTGACCTGTCTCAGAGCTATGGCTGAAGCCAAGGTTCTCTGTACACTCGAAATTGCAACCCAGCCCTCTTAACCGATTTATGCTCAAGTCCTATGAGTCCTACAGTGGTTTCCGCCTTTCCTGCTGCATTCCCAGGGGAATCTCAGTTCTCCTGCAGTGAACAGGAAGTGAATGCTAGAGCAAGTCAACTCCTCGAGTCACTGAGGGCTGGTTTTTGACTCCAGCCTTCCCACAACCCCATGTGAGCAAGCGCAACATCGGCAGAAACGCTCTGTAGCAGACGTGCTCTGTTAAGTTTTACCATGGTTCATTTTTCGCTTTAACTGGAGCTTGCTGAGCAGTCTTGACATGGTGGTGTCTCAGCTGTGCTCTGGTTGGCTTTGCCAGACCAAATGAGCCCTGCTTTCATGGCAGGGCCGTACCAGTGAACAGCAGAAAGTCCTGGCACCTTGTCTGAAGTAAATACACGCTGGAATCTGCCCCCTGAGGAGCCCTACAGGAGAGAAGGCTTTGTGAGACTGCCTACTCTCGTCACATTTGCAGACCATTCTGGTTTTTGTAAAATGCTTTAGAAAATTCTATGGAATTTATGCATTGGAAGGCATAAATTTAAGAGCTAGGATTCCAATTGCTTTTCACCTCGGTGGCGAAGTCTTGTGCAGCTACATGTTCCTAACCAGGTGATCATTTTTGCTGCTTGTGAAAATACTGGCTTTATATTTCCATTTAGATTATCTGAAAATTTGGTCTTTCGTCTTCTGAAACGTTTCCAGAACCCCAGATTCAGGCCTGGCTTACAGTCCTTCTGGGTGCTTTAATATAAGCTGACTACCAAGAAGCAGTTAGTGTGGAGAGAGCTGGTAATGGTGCAGCTGAGGAGCTAAACCCCTCATCTTCATTGGAGTCTTTCTATTTTCTTGCAGATGAGAGGATCTGTTCACCACCCTTCATGGAGCTGACAAGTGCCTGTGGAGAAGATACCTTGCAGCTTATAGAGAAGAATGGACTGGCATTCCCATTCAGTATGTACATGGGCTTCTCTTTGGTGCTTCCAGTAGGTTCTAAACACTGCACATGCACCCCCCGAAACACAGCCAACAGTGTAGGAGTGTGGGTTTCACTGCCAAAAGTGTCAAGGATGTTAAAACCTTCCTGAAACAAATGCTCTGAGGCAGTCTGCTTGGAATGTGGAACAAACCCCCTCCCTATCAGCTTTTACTTTGCCTTTTATTGATGTTCCTTACTTTAAACACCTCGCTACAGTAAACATGCATTCCTGGGAAATGCTAATAGTTCTAACAAAGTTAGCCTCTTGCCCTGAACTTGTGCAAGATGTTTCTCCTGCCAGCTGCATTCATTATTGTTCTCGAGAAAATCACTGCCTTGCTGACTGCCCTCTTTTTTCACCCACCTCCCCCTTTTGCTGGTCCAGGGTACAAATGTAATCTTAGAGGGTAGAAGAAAGAGGGTTACCACAGATAACAGACTCCGAGGGCCCACAGCTCAAACAGCTGCTATGAACTGTTTGTGCTTTTTAGCAAGTTTCGTTGTGGGGCTTGTGCTTTAATTCGTTCCTTTATTTGATTCCTTGCAGTATAAAGTGAGCAGGATCGTTAGTCGGTGTTTGTTCCCTTGGTGTTTGCCTCATTTGTAAGGTTCAGAGGTAAAGTCGCGTGGAAAAAGCATGTTTTGCCCTCCCTGCCATCGCTCTCCCAAATGAGGCAGGTCTCCTGACCTTAGGCTGTGAAGCAGTACTTCAAATCCCACTGAATGGCTTTGCCCTTCTCTTCACGTTGTGCTCTCAGTACAGACTGACTAGTCCTCCGTAGTCAGCAGCATATATTCAGGAGGTCTGGATCAACCCCACTAAATGACAATGAAATTACAAAATAGCACTGAAAATTAATATACCTTGGTATTCTGGGAGTGTTTTTTCTTTTTCCTGTCTCTATTTTTATTTTTTTCTTAAAAATGCTCCAGCTCTCCAGAGCATATGTCTGTGAGAGATCATAAACCACTTTCCAAAATTTCAAGTTACCAACTTATATTGGACCTTAGTGCAGGTTATCTGCCTTTCATAGCTGCCTGTCCTCTTGCCTGGCAATTTGATTCTTCCAACAGACTGCAAAGAAGTCTTGTCCTATCCACCCCCTCACTACTTACAAGTTTTCATCTCCTCTGCTTAACACATAAGTAACATCAGCTCTAGTCATCGTGTGGTTCCTAGGGTCGTCAGCTCTTCTCTGGCCTCATAGTAGAAGGAGCATGTTGTTTCTTTCCTCTTACTGTTTTTACTCCTCCTCCTCCTAATCAGGATGCCCAAGAGAACCAGGATATACAGAGCAGATAAGAAATGTGAAGGAGAAAGAAAAACTGCTAGGCTCTCTGCCTTTTCTGTCCCCCTCTACGGTTGCCTGTGAAAAATAAGTTATATCTTAGTTTGGTTCAGCCCATTACATTTCCTGCTCTTCCCTGAAAACAGGGAGGTAGGAAAATAAGTTGGTTTCCACTGTGTCCCAGTTCCTTTGTTTGAAGGACAGTGGTGTTTTGTGGTACCTGTAAAGTAGCTCTAGCCTCAGAAGAAAAATGACATAGTTGTGAAAATAGTCTCTGAGTGAACAGGATGGCAGTCCCGGTACTAGTACTAACTTCTTAGCTGATGCTTTGCAACTCTGTCTAGTCCTAATAATGGTCTGTGCTTGCACCTTAGTTACAGGGAGGAATTGAGAGAGTAGAGCTTGGAGCAAGCCAAGCTTTGCAGTGATTGAGGACACTGTTCCAGCAAAGATTGTCACTGGTGTCTGTTACAAGTCACTGCCTTGGTCTGGTGGACTCCAGTGTTTGCATGTGTGGGTGGGAACAGGATTGTAAAGGGTTTGTTTCAGTGTTTCAGTGGTGAATTGTTTTTTCTTTTTTATTTACCCAGTTTGTAAAACCAGAGTGGCCCATGGAACCAACTCTCATGAGGTGAGTTAGAAAACTTTGCAGTCTAATCCCTCTGCTTCCAGACGTGTCCTGTCCCCCACTCCCCCTGTGGTGGTTTGGCTGGTGATTTCCAGTCCTGTAGTGGGTAGAATGAGGGCTGTGCGCAAACAACTTCTGTTCCCCACCTCTCCCTTCATGCTTAATTGCACCATTATTTTTTCAAAAATCTGAAATGGAGTTAAATATGACTTGAACCTCCTGACATGGAAGTTATTTTTAGCAGTTTCTAGCTTCTATCATATTGTTGCTTCTAGCAGTTTGTAGTCTCCAGTCAGCTTTGTCTGCAAGAAATCTCCTTCAGTCTCTCCTTTGGTAAGAGGTCACTAAATGAAGTTTCCATCCCAGAAAGTTACTTTTCCAATATGTATGTGATGCAGATGAGAAGTGGGTTTGTGCTTCAGATGGAGCAGCTGGCTGCTTTCCTTGAGAGGAAGGGAGTAACAAATAGAGATGGTTTCCAGGCATGTTCAGTTGTAATAACACAGTGCGATCTGTGGGGAGAACAGGACTGGTGGAATTTATCTGCCTTCCTGTAAGGCAATTGCAGCTAAAATGGTTGTATATTCCTGGAAGGAGTGCATTACCTATGAGACTAGCTTCCTCTAAATTTAAGTGAGTTGAGTCCTGTTTTAATTCTTTTCCATTTGTGCTTCCTGCTTGCTGCAGATCAGTTTTGAGAATCCAGCCCTTGCCGCTGGCTGCATTAACTCCTGGCTTCCTTTGTTAACCACATGGTCAGCAGTCCAGGTTTCCCAGCTGCTCTTGAAACGTGCACTACGAGACATTGCTGCAGCGTCTCTGAGAGCTGAAGGCCCTGAAGTAAATTGTAAATCTAGATGAGCAGAATGGCTATGGCTGAAATCTTGACTGACCAGCACTTCCTTTTAAAAATGCAGTGAGATTTTTCAGGCAGGCCTTACCTCGGCTTATTTCACAAGCCAGCAGACAGCTCTGTTAGTTTGCCAGAGCAGCTGCTATAAATTTTTGCTGTCATTCCTGAGAACACTTGGAGACTGGATTGTTAATGAATTTAAGACTCCAGTTTTCCTGCTGATTTTTCTGTCAAGAATTCCTCTGCAACTGCAAACTGCAATGCATGAATCTCTCAGTACTTGTCCAGTTAGGCTTGGACTTTATTTCCCTGGCGAATCTTTCCTTGATCTTCTTTCATACAGTGCAGACACATCGAAGCCTTCTGCCAGAGCAAAAATTAGACTAAAATACAGCCACAGTCTGTACTTTATCACAGAAACTTATGACTAGAGCTTCGGAGGACCCCTGGAAAAAAGCCTGAAGTCTTGCACAGTACTTTACATAGTAGTAGTAGTTATCACTTTTGGAGTCGCCGAGTTCTCAGGCATGATCCAAAACTATATTTATGATCAGAGTGGAACTGTTTCGTAATTGCTTATGGTCAATAATTACAAAGGAAGCATAGGATAAATACCTGCTTACCGTACAGTGTAATAGATGGAGCATAGGTCTAGAAAGAAATTGTTGTCTGTTTTATTAATGACTCCTTGTCTGGCTTTTGGTAAATCACTTAATTTTTTGGGGATATATTTCCAATGCAGAGCTGACACTGAAACTAGAGCACTGACCAGAAACCTGCTTTTCTTCATAAGATGGCTGTTAAGAAAGTTCAAGTACTGGCTAACAAGGACAGCTGAAGGTGCAGGCTTGAGTTTAAGTTTGGTGTGTGAGTTTGGGTTTGGTGTGTGAGTTCGCCACGTGAGACTGGCAGACTCCACTTTTCTCATGTGAGCACGTGCTGGTGTTAAGGGGAGGTGGTGTCAGCCTTCCTGTGATGTCCCCAGTTGTACATGGCCTCTGCACTAGCAGTGGCCTCAGCAGCTCAGCACTTGACCCCCAGTTTGCCTGCGCCATTTGTTAAACTTGAATAGAGATGATGGCTGAAAGTTGTGCTTCCTGGCTGCCAGCAGGTCAGAACATAGCTAACCTCTGGTAAAGCTGCCATGAGAGACCCAAAGCCTGAAGAAATGTATCCAGAATTCTTTTTTCTGAGCATTTGAGCAGACAGGAAGGAAAAGGCAGAAAATCGCCATGTTCTTTTGACACTGAATTCCTTATGGACATTGTCAGTAAAAATTCTTGGTGCAAATGTTTTGTTTTGCCTTCAAAAGAGCTCTGCATTTATAATGAGAAATGCTCTTTGGAAATTATGATATCAAGTATTGTACCCACGTTACTGCCAGACACAGCAGGTCTGTGCTAGATGACAAAGAGCAAGTGCACCCTGCAAGCAAATTCTTGGAGCTCTATTCATGCATGTTAAAAACCATGAGACATAGCAGTGAATCGGCATAACGCAGCACCACGGGAGTTATCTGGGTTGTGTGCTGGTCCGTGGGGCTGCCAGCACTGAGCTGAGGAGAGAGGCTTCACGTAGCTTCCAGCGGTCTAGGTCAGCGCTGCGCTGAGAAGATAAATTCTGCCTTTCCACACTTCTAAAATAGGCTGAAAAATACCTGTTCATCTTATGTTTGTTTGTGGGAATCAATTAACTCATAGTGGAAGAGAACACTATAGGTACAGCATAGTTTTTGCCAGTGTGATGTTGTAGACACTATAATGCCAACAATCCACACGGGAGGAGGAAGAGAGCAATGTTTCTTGCCACCAGTAAGAGACAAATGAGTTATGATGTTGCTGCTGTGAATCATCTTGATGGATGATTCTGTCTGTTAGAGAAATTCCTTGCGCAGGTTGTTACCACTCAGAAATTCACCCTGTGCTGTGCAGTAGAGACAGCAAGAATATCAGCTGCGAGTAGGTATTGAATGCACGCGTCGACTTGAGCTCGGAAAATGTTAATCTGCTGAGTTATTGTGCATGTGTGCAGACAGTTATTTGATCTAATGTCATCTACCAGATAAGGAGGAATAAGGACAAAAATGTGCTCAGACTTTGAACTATGAATATATTATCACCACATCATTTACCACAGCCATGTTTTTGAAGAACAAAACCTATTATATTTGGTATTTTTTACAGAAACAAACTAAGGTGTTAGCAAAAGTTCAGTCAATAGTCAGATAATTAGAGCAGAGCTTTTTCAGGGCTCTGAGGATAGAGACCAAACCTGAGTGTATCTTCAGTATGATTTCATCACTTGTGCAAGAATGGTGCTTGCTGCTGGTTCTGTGCAGGAGCCATGGCACAATCCGTACTTCAACAAAAAACCTGCAGAATGGGGCACTATAATAATAATTATATATACATGTAAGCATGGTAATGGAGAGGCCAATGGAAAGACCAGTATAACGTGCTGAAGATAAGCTGTCTCATCAAAGTATTTCAGGGCACCAACCAACGTTGCTTCCATGCTGTTTAAGGCAGCTGCTGGTCATCATTCATGAGGGCCAATAAATGCCTTCCTTTTCAGCATATTTATTCCAGTGCCTTCAACAGGACTATCTGTTTGGAGTAATGGAGTGAAACCAAGCCAGGAAAATTGATAGGCCAGCATTTGTTAGCAGTAAGAACTACCAGAGTCTGAGAAATGTTCTCTGATGGTGTGGGTGAAGCCCTGGTGCTTAGGCTGTTGCAACTGGGCTGAACCAAATCGGGGGAATAGAGCTGTGGGGAAGAACTCGTGTGGTTAGTGCACAGAGCTGTTCCTTCTGTTGTTCTCATGATACAGGCTTGTTTTCAATACAAACTTTGTCATCTGTGTCGGTCAGATGTTTCAGCCTTTTGTTGTACCTGCAGTTGCAGTAGCTTCCCAACTAAAGGCAGCAAATGAAATTGCAAAGAGCTGTGAAGAAAATGTTGATTGAAAACGAAAGCTTCACTGCTAGCAGTGTTTGCAGAGTTGTGTGTCAGTTAAATGAAACGTAATGAAATAGAACAAGAATTCACACGTGGTCCATATATACCCACCAGTAGATGTTCCACCTTGTTGCTTGTCAGGTGTGGGTAAGCATGAAATTACTGCCAGCCCTGTGCACAACTGTGTGTGTGTGTTTCCAGATGGCGATCATCTTCAACCAGGAGGGCCTCAAAGCTGTTCGCCCCCCTTGCGTCATTCAGAGCTTCATCAATCATAACGCTGTGCTCTATAAAGTTTTCGTGGTCGGGGAATCCTACACCGTGGTGAAAAGACCGTCTTTAAAGAACTTCTCTGCAGGCATCTCAGGTATGTTGGACTGATTAAAAAAAAAAAGTCTGTTCTTGCAACCTTGGCAGGAGACATCTCCGAAGAAAATATCTGTGAAAAGACTGCTGAGGTGAAGTCAGCTGGTTCTGACAAACCATGTTTCCTTTTCTGTATTATTTCAGTAGGAAGGGAGATAACTCACCTGCTCTGGAATACGTACCAATGACATTCATATAGTAAATATTTATGTAGTGGTAACTTGAGTCTTACCTGTTAGACACAGTGTTTTATGTCATGTAGAATGGGGGAGAGGGAGAGAAGTTCCCTCCTTTCACAGTAAGTTCAGGTGTCATTTGTTCCGGAGTTTGTTTAAAAATCTGCTTTGCAGAGAATTTCCTGGATTCCATCATTTCAGAACTTCCTCTCCCTATTTTTGCCTTGAATATGTATGTGTGTTTAAATTAAAGATCACTTGTGCTCTTCCCTAAACAAGCCTCCCTCTTCATGAGAGGCCCAGTGTTGTAAATCTCGGTGGGAAGTGTCCTTTGGTTTGTAGATATACCAGCTGTGTTGGGGAGAAGGAAGAATGGATCTGTCAGTGAGGAGAGTGATTCTTCTGTATGTCACTAGAAAGCAACACTTGAAGGGTTTTCGTTAAAGATTACTTAGATTTCCTTTATGGAAAAAAGCTCCTTTCCAGAGAACTGCATTCTGTGGCCCACCAAAGGCATAAAAAATTAGCAGCACATGGATGGGAGCATGATCTGCTAGAGCAACTGGACAAATCCAGGAGGTGAGGATGGGATCAAACTAAAGGAGATGAATGAACAAATGCCAGCTTTTTGTCACTTTCCTTAGTGTTTTCTGCTGATCCTAACAAGTCCATGTATGCTCACCACACCATTACACATACAAATGTGTATTTTGGTAGTATAGGTGTAGTAGGATGCTGGCAGAAGTTCTTGTCTGTAGCTATGTGTGCCTGTATTTACATTTAGCTCTGCTCTATGTCCTGATCAAAGTAAGTAGGCCAGAATCTGTGTTCATATAAACTATTAGGACACTTGGTCTATACTTTTGCTGGAAGGGAATATTTTAAGGCATCTTTCTAAAAATGCCTTAGCTAATGTCTCATCTGTTAGTGTAAGACTTGAAAGTTGTCTGGAAGTCCACATAAAAATAAGTTTTGTTGGCAGATTAGGGTAAGTGTCTGTCCCTCTTACCCACATCAGGAGAGTTTGAGGAGGCCGTGCCACAGGAACCTGACCAGGCAGATCTGATGGATAAGCAGATCTGTGAGACACTGAAAGAGCTGAATGTCTGAAAGTACAAGATCTTTCTAAACAAGAGGAAAGACGAGAAGAGTATTTGGTGGTCAGACTGCAGAGTGGACTTGGCTTTGCTTTTCACAGCTTTCCTGTCTTTATTGAATGTGGCCCTGAGGCAGCTCTTGAATGTCCAGTCAGAGACCAGCAGAGCAGAAATACACTCTTGCTGGTGCCACCTGTGTGCTGAGACTTTGGTCTGGGTGTTCCTGTGCAGGTTGTCTCTATGATGCCATCAGTCAGCTGTGGTGGGAATCCTAGAGAGAGATGTGGTGGGGGATTTCTTTCAGCCGTAAAACCTCCAGCACAGAGGGAGCAGGGTGGGAGGTGCTGGTGCAGTTGTCCCCACGGTTTCCACTGTGGTTCGTTAGTGACTTCTGTCACCTCGGAGTGTCTCCTGCATTCCTGTGGTGCCTCCAAAAGAAGGACAGGTTCTGGCCACAAAATGTATTGCTTTCTGCCATAGTGACAGTGCCCTGCCCAGGTTCACAGGGATCTCAGTGTGCTCTGGGTTATCCTGGCCTACCACCTGCAGTGAGTGCAGCTTCTCCCTTCTGTCACACACCTTCCCCTCAGAGCTGTCCCCTTGAGTATAGCACATTAATAAAAATTAACTTCATTATCTGACTGAACTTAGTTAATATGCTCTGGTGAAGAAACAGAAACTAATTTCTGTTTACCCAGTGCATGGTTCTGTTTATCTGTGGTCTGAGGACCGTCGGTGATCTGTCCGGGGGTCCCTGCCTGTGCAGGCAGCGAAGTGCCAGCAGGCAGGAGAGCCCTGTGGGTCGGGTGGATGGTTGAGACCAGGACCAAATTCCCGAGGCTGCACTGCCACCTACTGTTCCTTGCATTTTTCCTTTGGAAATTAAAATCTGGTATAAAGTTATTGACAACCTGTTTTTAATTGCAGACAGAGAATCAATATTTTTCAACAGCCACAATGTTTCCAAACCAGAGTCCTCATCTGTCTTAACAGCGGTAAGTATGCTTGGTCTCTTTCCCTCTAGTGCAGCTGGAAACCTATCTAATCGTTTCTTATGGAAGTGTTAGTAGCTAGTGACTCTCTTTCACAAGCTGTCTGCTTCTGTGTTGCAGGCTGAGGTCTATTTGGTACCACGAACCAGCATGACTGTGTCCCCCTCTGGTTTTCCTTACCGAGCTCCGGTGAGGAAGAACTTGTAGCAGGGCTGTGCTGCTTCCCAAACTACCCAGGGCTAATCTAGGCAAAGGGAAGAAGGAGGTTCTGAATGCAAACACTTGGCTTTTTCCTGTCCAGAGAGATTAATAAGCATAAATCATCCTTCTAGGACTCAGTTCTGTGAGGAAAGACAAACAGTGAAAATTCAAGCATAGAAATTGAGCTGGCACAAGGTCACAGAGGGCCGGTAGTTGTCTGCCATATGAGCATGCCCAAGCTGTGACCATGGGACCATTTCTGAGTGTCCTTCAAGACCAACAGTGCCAGCACACTGCACAGTTTCATGCTAGCATTACCAGCCCTTTTAATAAGATTTGCACATATGAATCCTAACAAGTTCTTGGGCACTTGGCTACTGAGAAAGTCACTTTACAGCACTGGGTCCTTTCAATCTCTTGAGTCTTGAGATTCTTTTCTGTTTCACAAGCTCTGCTGGGGACTAGTTTCGTATTTGATTTTGAATTTTGTATGCAACACTGGTAGGCATGCTAAATATTAAAACTGTAATTGGGCTAGTCATAAATCCCTTTGTGGTTGTGTTGAGGGAGAAGCCGTTACTAAAAATTTACTTTCAGACTTAGAGAGTGTGCTCCTGTGGTTTACCTGGATCTCACTCATACACATACGTATTCCAGTCATGCTGCTGTAGGCATAACAGCAAACTTCCGCTGTGTAACATGTTGTTTAAAAAGCAGAGTGCATCCTCCAGTCACAAGTAACCCGAGTCACTCATTTTAATAAATACTTACAAAATAATTTATACATGAAAACCCACATAAAAGGTATGCTCTGCCCTTAAGATAGCAGCTGAGTTGTATTGTATGACTCAGATTAAACTAACAGCAGGAGTCTGTCCTGTCAGCCCTTGAACACAGACCTTGATCGACACTGAAATAACAATGATAGCCAGAACTTTTGCAGCACAGGGTTAAACATGCCACCTGTATATGTTTTTTAAAGGGTGTAGATCTGGTACTTAAAATAGTGAGTCTGATTCTCCATTCATTCCTACACTGCTTTGCTTCTCTAGCTGCACCAGTATGAAGAGGAAGAACTAGATGCTTTAGAGCAGATGAACTTCCAATTTAGGAAGGATTCTGAATTATGAAAGCAGTTTCTCTTTGGTGTCTTTCTCGGTTTCATTCCACTGGTTCTCTGCAATTAGATTTGGTGGATATGCACCTGGAAACTTCTGAAAATCAATCTTTCCACTAAAAAGGCTAATTCAGAGTCCCTTAGTAGTGTGTCCTTTTCCATTATAGCTGGATAAAATTGAAGGAGTATTTGAGCGGCCAAACGACGACGTCATCCGGGAAATCTCTAAAGCGCTGCGGCAAGCTCTGGGAGTTTCCCTCTTTGGAATTGATATCATCATTAACAATCAGACTGGGCAGCATGCAGTCATTGATATCAATGCATTCCCAGGTAAGAAAGGCCTTTCCACTCCTGCTTTGGGGAGCAAGTTTCACTGCTGTTGTCTCACATCATCGCTTCCCAGGCTGGGGATGGGACGGCAGCAGCCAGATGGTTCTGAGATCAAATACAGGTCAATCTGGGAAGGGAAGAACCCTAATCTAGATATGGAATTTGCAACTGAAGTATCAGCTCTTAGGAGATATGGTCAAATTTTAGTGGCCAGTTGTAACATAGCTGTCATGCCCTCCTCTGCAAAGGGAAGCTCAGGAGCTGCAGTGTGGGACTGTGTGCTGGGACCTAGTCTTTTTGGGCCTAGCCCTCATTCTCAAGTGAAAAGAATAGTAAATTCTATTTTAGGAGAGCCTTTAAAGATTACTTGTTTTTTTCAGGCTCTGTGCCATTAAAAAAGTTGAGGAGGTGGAAGCAACAAACTGTTCCCTTGAAAACCTCTTCCTGTGTAAATTGATTCCCCACAAAAAGACATTTGTGCACAAAAACAATACCAGGAATCTGAAGATGATAAAATTGTAGATGCACAGAAGTTGTTGTAGAGAGTTAGTATCCTTGCAGGTTCTCCTAAGTGTGTCCTGGAGTAAAAGGATGGATTACAGCAGGTAAAAACAGGTAAATTTGTCCTCCACTTTTTTTAGTGCAACATACGTCTTGGAAAACTAAACAAGCCCCTTGATCACTGGAATTGTTAAAAGGAGTTGTAAGTGTGAATAAGGGTGAGGCAATAATGGTCTGTCACCTGTGCTAAATTCAGTAGTCTAACCCAGGAAAAGAATACCTCATCTCATTTGATGCTGTTTTGCAGGGGGGGTTTCTCTCTGAGAATTTTGCTCTCATTACCTGAATGAGGATGTTTATTTCCTGAGACATACACAGGCTGTTGCACAGTTTCTGTAACCTGTCACTGAAGACTTTAAGTTTTCAATATGGCTGTGGTGTCTTTACATCTAGAGATCTTGTCCTGAGCTCCCAGTCTCCTCAGTTTTTCAAATCAGGTCCTCAGTCCTGCTGTCCTGTAGTGCCTTGTCTGTCTAGCTCCACAGTGACTGGCTTCCTCTTAAAACTCAGCTGTGCTGTTCTCAGGTCACTTTCCAGCATGGAAATTTCTACCTCGTGGTGTTATGCAATTTGCAGACCTGTGAAAACACTCTTCTGCTCAGGGCAGTGAAACACCTCTGTTGGGTGTTAGATGGAGCCATATCAGCTTTATGAATAGGATTATATTTCAGGCATTGGATCTTGAAGTCAGTGATGCAGAACATTCTTTTGCAATCCTTTATACTGCATTTGGTTTGTTGCTTCATGTTTTCAGTTTTGGGGGTTTTTTTTCAAGTATTACTTTGGATTCGGTACTTTGCACAGACTGGAATTCTCCTTTTCTTGAAATGTTGAACAGTCCACATTGGGGAACAGCGATGTGGCAAACATACATTTAGAGAGGACCAATGCCTTCTTGTTGTCACTTAAGTTTGCAGAACTGCTCTGCTGTAATTCCACCCTAAGGCAATAGTTTTCAGTATGAGGCTCAAGTCCTGTGTTTCAGTCTGCACAGTAATTGGTCTTTGAAGGGACTTTGAATTAATAGTGTTTTAGTCCTTTCAGGAGGCTTGAGAGCACGGGGAAGTTTCTTATGCACTGATCTACATCGTGTCTCACACAGCAGTTTTTTTGGTGGTGAACATGTGGGTCATGAAGGTAACTACTGACTTCATCACCATGGGATAGGTTGATGACCAGCTGGAGGATAGCAGCAGGGCCCAGACATATGGAAGAGAAAGCTGGGGAGAGAAAAAACTGCCTTCAGATTTGTAAAAGGTAGCAGAACTGAGAGAGAGGAGCCCTTGTTCTCAGGGGCTGCTGAGGTCAGAGAAGAAACCATAGGGTAAAATGCAACAGAAGCAAAGTTACATCTCAGCACAGAATACTCTGTTGCTCAAAAGCATGTTCAGCACAGGCAACTGCATTTCCCTCCAAGGGCCAGTATGATTAAAGGCTGAAGAGTTACAATGACCGACTGTTGACAGAGCCATCACCTTGCTAGTGAGAAGTTCAAGCTCAGCCCACCTCAAAAAAGCCACTGGTGGGCTGTATCAACAGTGGGCCCTGTTCCTGGCTCAGTGCAGTCCCGGGAAGGTCTCTACCTTGCTCCTCTTCCTCAAATCATCGTAGCCTTCAAGAGTTGCAGTAGAGCCAAACTGGAGCCAAACTGGAGCCAACCCTCCTGGGCGTTATCTCTGCACCACCGCTTGGGAAAAGGGAGGGGAAGAGGTGCCCTTTCAAGAGTATTCACAGCCTCTTTCATGGAACTCAAGCCACGGCTTGGGGTCAAGCCTGACCAAAGCCTTGTCCAGCTGCCCAGAGGCTTGCTGCCTTTCTTGTGTGCTGTCTTTTGTGTTTACCGGGCTCGAAGCTCATTTGAACCTGCCACTCCATGGATGTCATCTTGAGATGAGTTTAACGACAGAATTGAGAGCAGGTGTACCTGTAGGAGGATGTTGTCTGTTATCTGCTCCATTAGCACCAGCAACTCTTCAAAAAGATTTTAAAGATAAATGTCTGAAAGGCCTATTGTGTCTTTTGTTCTGTGGGAAACTACTGGTACTATATTTAGCAGTGGTTACCAGCTGAGGTATCGAGCTGTAGGCACAGTCACGTAGCATGTGGGAGTTGTGTTTGTCTGACCTCAGATAAGTGAGAGAAAAGGTTCCACATAGCCTGCTGTCCTGTGGTTGTGGCTGAGCTCACCCAGCCCCAGCAGCTGCAGGCTGTCACCATGCAGGTGAACTGCTGGCTCTGGTGAATCTGCACGGTAGCTGGAAGCGTCAAACCTGAACGTGCACTTTGTGGGTGTAAAGACATCGCTGTAAATGCAGGATATGGGCTGTCCATTTCTCTCTGACCAGGGGAAGATGCAGAAAAGCCAAGTGTGCCAGATCAGGGAGAGTCTCTGAAAAATCAGGCAAGTAGCGTCTGTAATGCTAGCTTAAAAATGCTCATAGCCATTTCTTGCCTCCACCAAAGCTTACAGAGGTGGGCACTTGTTTTCAGATGCATTGCTGGACACCTTTCCTATCCATGCTCAGCCAGAGGACTCTGGAGACTGTTTTCAGTATAGCAAAATTCAGGCATCTTGTAGACAGGCATTTCCAAAATGGTTTCAAGTGGGCAGTGCTAGGATAGCACCTGCTGGTGCACGATTCATGCAAGTTATGTTTTAGGCATGCAAAACTTATATCCTCCCACTGATTCCCTGTGTGACACGAATCCCAAATTCACTTCCAGTAGTCTCTGAAGGTGTAATTCAATCTGCACTTCTTGATTTTGTTACCGTTGCAGCACGGTGATGTCCCACAACTGACTTGTTTGAGAGGCCTACAGGAGCCCTAGGTGAACCAAGCGAGGCAATAGCCACAGTTTGCAGCCTTTCCCAGGTGTCCCGTGAACCAAGAGCTGAGACACCTCATTCTCTTCCTCCCTTCCTTGTATTTTTTACAAGTTTGTGAAGTTTCTTCTGAGTGACCGGGCAGAATTACTTGGGCGTTTCCACCCAGTGTGCAGAGGGCTTGCACAGACAGAGCCTGCCTGTTATGTACAGCTTCCTTTCACTAACATCTGCTGATTTCAGGACAGAATAACTGGCCATCTTGTTCCTATTAAACATTTAAAGCAACTTCTTTGTGAGTTTGCCAGGTGCCCTCCTACAAGGCTAGTTTGTTTTCATTGAGCAGACACAGAACACTCTGGGGTACTATGGATCTCCTCTCTGAATATTAAAGCTGTTACTATGGAGATGGCTTATTCCCGGGGTGTTTGAAGCACTCTGAGTAGATTTGAAGGCTAATCCCATGGCTTTTACATAAGCAAGAAAGCGTAACGAGCACTTCTGTCCAAGGGATGGAGATCCTGTTCTGACTCCCATGGCCAGCCCTAGGAGTCCTAGTTGCCCCCTGCCGACCAGTGGATTATCATGTGGGGCGCTGAGAAACTTGGTGTTTTGAAATGAGCAATTTGTTTGGTGAATCCCTTCAAGGGCCTTTGAGAAAGGAAAACTGTGAGCTGTTGTCTCACATTACTGGTGTTTTATGTGGCCTCTTAAGTATCTAGGAGAATTGAGACTAAGTGCAATAAAATCCAAAGTAATGTAGCAGCCTAAACAAGAGTTAATTGTTTGACATATGGCTTATAAACACACCAGAAACCCCCCACATTTATTATAGGTGAAATTATACTCTTACTTCATGTTTTCCAGGAAGATTTTTTTTTAATTGCTTAAGGACATTGGTCTTTACAGGAGAATGGAAATTAAAATTGCATCATTTATGGATCTGAGGAACTCTTCTGCCCAGTGATCACATCACTGAAAGTGTTTTAAAGTGTGCATTTACTTTGTGGTCTCTGGTCCTGCTCATGTGCTGCTGTGTCAATGTGTGCTATTCACATGGGTCCTTTAAACCTACTTATTGCTTCAGTCTCCTGTATTAATACCAGGTCACTTCCAGAATACTTTTATAGACATTTTAAAACAATCAGCCTATCCCATTAAATAACACTGAATGTCATATGTCACCTCTAAATACTAAGGCAAACTGATAACAATTTTAGGTAATGCAGTAGCAGTTAAGATCCATTTCAGGACATTGTACCCGTATGTTGCATGTCTGGTTCAATTTTTAAATGAAATGCAATGATAAAACTGTGCCTGTACCACAGTGTTTAAAATAGAGCCAGAAGCTCTGTACACCTACTGCCACCCTTAGTGTCACCAAAAACGTCATGTCTAGTAATATTTGAGCAACTGTTTTAACCAGGAAACTGGTTATTAAACTGCATTGTAAATTGTCTGGAATCACTTAAGAGAACATGCAGAAAGGTGGTTTCAGTACTGAAATAAATGCTTGATGTTTCTATCAAATACTGTATCATTGATATACATTTCCTGTCCCTCGGGTGTTTTTTCAGACATAGCGGCAGACACGTTTTAAGTGTCAAGATAGGTTAGGTTAGATGAGCATCACATTGCTTCTTACACTGTGGGGAGCTGCCTTTTCTGTAGGGTACAAAGCCAGCCCTGCTGTCCTCTGAGGTTTCCCTAACTGAGGGTAGTGCTGGGCAAATTCTGGAGAGGGTCCAGACCCTCAAGGAAGCTCTGCATTAGAGCTACTTGCCAGTAAACCTGGAAGTGGTATGGAAAAGACCAATGTTATACTAGAGAGTTTGTAACTTATGGAAAAGCCTGGACTTGGCAATAAATGATAGAATATCCCTAAAATCTACATAAGTATATATACTTGGGAGGAAAAAGAAGCAGCAACTCTGAAAGACAATAGTTTTTCTTGTTGGAAAAATATTTTTATTGCAAGAATCTCTGTTCCTCTTTATGCTGATCTGCTTCTGCTGTCACTTAAAATGATGTCATGGAGAAAGAGCCTTTTTATTATCAATTTTATTATCAGCCTTTTTATGATCAGTGGAGGGCAAGGACACTCCAAGAAATAAACTGTTAAAATAAGCCTTTCAAAGAACCTAAGGAAATGACTTAATTGCCTTTTTTTCTATCCCTCTTTTTTTCTCTTTTCAGGTTACGAGGGTGTTTCCGAATTTTTCACAGATCTGCTGAACCACATAGCTGCTGTCCTGCAGGGTCAGGTACCTGAGGTGACCCAGCTAAACCGCAGCAAGCTCCTGGCAGAGCAGAGCGGTGGGATCATGGACGAGCGGATATGCTGTGCTAGCACAGGCTGTCTCAGCGTCATGGGAAAAGACTCCTCCTGGATTGTGGAAAGTGAGACCAACAGCTCAGTAAAGCTGCAACACCAGAGACTAGGCTGCAACTCGGCAGTGTCCCCCAGCTTCCAGCAGCACTGCGTCGCTACATTGGCAACAAAAGCTTCTTCTCAATAACTTGCCAATGCCATGGACTGAGAAAAAGCCCTAGGGATACAAATTGTGGTCCCAGAACCAGATCAGGCTTTAACAATACAATTGAGAAAAAAATGGAAAAAAAAAACCCAACATAAAACACAACACACAAAAAAAATACAAAATAAAAAAAACCTTTCATTTGATTTAACCTAACTTGCTGATGAAACGGACTGAAAGGGGAAGAGCGAGAAAGTGATCCAGATCCATTTCATCAGATTCCAGTTGCAAATCTGTAGTGAGTTTACACACACATGTGTTTTAACACTAGTCCTTTCATTGTGGGAGGGTTGCTCTTTCATTTCTATTGTTCTTTGTAATCACTGGTGACCAGCATTTTAAAATCGGACCTCATCGTATCAAGAAGATAATAATGTTGAAACGCAGTGTCTGAATGTAACAGTGCTAGAGATTTTTGCCTAAAAAACTCCCCGTTCCTCTTTTTTCCAGGTAGACCATTGCAAAAGAAAGCTAAGACAACTTCAGTATCACTAAACCAAATCTCTTGAAATGTTGACCAGTGAAGATGTTGGCAGGTAGCTTGCTGTGAAGCCGCTGCACTTTGAGTAGGACAGAGCAGCCTGCTTATTCAGGGCACAGAACCAAGGTGACTACCCCTGTTCCAGCTTTGCAGTTCTCCCCCCAGGCCTCATTGCTTCACTCAAATCAGTTTCTAACCACTCTTGCCAACAGCAACACGTTTCACCCAGAGAGGGTGCCAGTATTTAGGATGAGTCATTTAGTAGATTAAATAACATGCTTTCAATTGTCTGCTAGTGCTGAAATCCTAGAAGAGTTAATGGAAGCAGCTCATCTCTTAGCAGAGCGTTTAATTCTCCCTCCATTGCGCTTGTGAGGGACAGCTCTGGGCAAAGGCTGGCAGAGCCGTGCATTTTCCTTGGAGCAGCACACCTGATCTGTATCCTGAGGGGTAACACAGTTGCTGCCTTCCACAGATCCATGCTGTTGTGCATTTTTTTCTGTAAATTAAATATAAACAAAGTTGTGTACCTTCATATGAGGTAGAAGTACAGGACAGCTCTAGCTTGGAGACCCCATAACTTTGTTGCAAGCTGCCGGGCGAGGCCATATGGTAATTTACAACAGTGCTTTATACTATTTGTAAACTACAGCACAGCCAATTTGTATCTCTTGAGAGATCTTTTAGTATGGCAGCATCTTCTGATGTTGAGAATTCCTGCAACTTTTGCCAATTCTGAACACTATATTGGAAATATCCAAGTGCTGAGAACAGAGACACTATTTTGGTAGAAGAAGTGGCCTTCTCTTCCCCTTATTAACCGTAAAATACATTTAAGAAGAGTGGTGTTAAGAAAATTTCCTTAGTTAAGCTCCTAGCTTGCAAATGCAGGAATTTCTGTCTTTCTATAGCACGTGTTCATAAAGCATCTGTCACTGCAGCATTTAACACCAGTTTGGTTAGTATCATGTGTTTGATGGCTATTCAAAAGGAAAAGATCTAGAGCTTAATGCCCAGGTAGATCACGGAGAGAGGATTAAACTGTATAATAGATGTCACCACCCTACCTGATGGTACCAGTCCTGGAGGGGAGGAAGTTTTGAGGAGTGTTATGTAGCAGTTCTTTTGTGTAAACAGTGCTTTTTCCTTAGGAGTTATTGGTCTTCTTCCCAAATGCCATTCTTGGGAATTTCCTGTATCGAGGATTGAATTTTTCAGGATGATTTACACAACAGCAGATGATTCCACCTCTGGAGGGATTACTAACTTTAAATTATTTCTATAGAGACTGGAAGGACCTTATGAGGTATCAGTGAGATCCCAGGGTGCACATAAGCACAGCCAACTTCCTCAAGTGTTGCAGATCAGTTCTGAGCTGGGCACGCTTCACAACCCTTGTGTGCTTTGAGGCTGCTGGATCCCGTGTTGTCTGCAGCTCGCAGGTCTCGGATGGCTGTGGTGTGAGTGAGTCAGATGTACATAGGTAAGGGTTTATAAAAGTATTCATGATAGACCAAACCTTTCATAAAGCCATGACTAAAATAAAATTGACATCTACAGTTTGGGGTTTGTTTTTGTTTGTTTGAAATAAAAAGTGTTTTTATGTTACATGTGTAACAAAAGATACCCTCAGGAAGGAACTTGCCAGTGCATATTTTTGTATGGTACTTTCTTGTAACCAGCTGGTGGAGTGTTTGTAGACTTGCCTATTGCTCCCTTTATTACAATGGCTTGGGCTTTTTTTGGTTTTTTGGTTTTTGTTTCTTTACTGGGTGGTGGGGATGAAGCAATGATGTTAGAACTGAGTTACTAACTCAAGACCTTTCAAACTAAGTATGTTTACATGAATCTGAGTGTTGGATCCAGTGGAAATGTCTGTATGCTGTTTCCTAGTTAGAACATCAAATAAGAATTTTATTTTCCTGGCTGCCTTCTGAATTTTGGTTGGCCTATTTTGCACTGCTTTTTTTCTCCAAAATAAACTACTGAAATATAATTGTGCATTTTAAACTTGTTTACAAATGATTGTTAGAAGTTTATTTTGTAATTCTCTGAATGCTTGCAGAAATACTATATTTAAATATTACTCCAGACCTTGGCAGTAACTAGAAGACAAGTTTAGGTCATTGGTGTGATCAGTGACATTTTTCCCATAGTCTGTAATTTATTTTTTATTTATCGAATGTATCAGTATCACTTTAATTTACCAGGTGCAGTTATGCAGGTACCTGTTGTGATGTGGCATTACAATAGAGTTTTGACATAAATTACCATGCATTTGCTGTACTACTATATTTCCTTGCAGAAATTAAGGTAATGGCTCGTATACTAGAATGTTGCTAAATCACAGGGGCAAATTGGGAGACCAATTTGTAAAAGCCAAAACTGTAAATTACCAAGTTTCCAGACATACAATTACATTATTGCAAAACATTCGAGCATGAGTATGTTATTAAGCTTGTGCTAAAGTGCTTTTCTGAATTGCTGCCTCATTTGGTAAGTTCAGGATAGTTTTGGTTTAAGATAAGCTTCACAGTAAGTTAGTTAATATTCTGTAGTCTTGTCTTTCTTTACAAAAGTAGAGGAGTGTAGTAACATTAGACCATACCAGAATGCCCTTGCTCTTAAAATTGCAGACAATCTGAGGAGATTTTCCATAATATCCGTTTGAATTCTTTTTATTGTGGGTTAGAAAAAGGTTCTTCTGTGTTTTCAGAGGCATAGCTGTTATTGCTGTGCTGATGGGAGCAATTGTATTAAAATTACATGGTCACCAGTTAGCTTTTTAGAGATTTATTACTGTTCTGCTTCACTGTTTGAAATCCACAAGAATACCATTAGCTTGACTGGAATTTCTCCGGGTTTTGTGTCAGCATGGTGGAGATGAGACTCTGGTTTCCACTGTAATTACATAATTAACTTCAACAGGTGAAGATTCTTCCCTGTTGAAGAGAACTTGAGTGGTATTACTGCTGCCTGTGATGTAAAGTCACCCTCTTCCCCCTCTAGCTGACTTGGCCGCGTTGTGCCTGACTTTGTAGCCTGTGCCAGAACATCCTGATCATTATGTGAAAGCCAACTGCAGAAATGCAACCAGACCATCAGCATCAGTGCTAGCACTTGTGGGTTGTGTAACGCAGAACCTCTGGGCCGGTGATGTTTTGCCTTTGGTTGAAGTGTCTGGCTGTGCAGCCTTTGTGCTGAGGAGCTGATGGACTGGGCTGGTCGGTAGGTAGGATAGCTTCATTATTACTATTCACACTGTTGGAATGACAAAACTGTTTAAAGATCTCCATCGTGGGGATGTTTCTGCAGAGGAGGTCTGCAGCAGGTTGCACAGATGGAAACCTACCAGTTTAATTTGTTTTCATTGTAGATGATTACAAATTAAGAACCCGACCTGGAGGCATCAGGAGGTAACGAGGATTGCTCAAGATAAAGCCTCAAGTTTTCTAGATTAACTGTGGGCAGTATCCAGCCAGGGAACAACCAGGTGCAGTAGTGGTTAGATAATGGAGGCAGAATACACTCCAAAGGCAACAGAATAAATGGGGCTAGAGGTGTTTGAATTGGCTGGCAAAAAAATGAATGAAAAAAAGGAAAAATGCTCCTGTTGTTTCCATCCAATTTTAAAAATCCAGACTTATCAGTTCCTAGACTAACGCTGATTTCTTGAAGTCTTTGCATGGCAGCAGCGACAAGTGAGTCAGGCTTTTCCACACTAGCTTGTAGCCTTGCTTTCCACAGCTGTGCAGAAAATCTTGGATTTTGGTTTCTTAGTGAATAGAGTCTATTTTGAGTTTGTAGCAGTCTCCCCATGCACACACTTGCAGGAGTTCACTTGCATTACCCTGCTAATTTTTTCCCCCTCTCTCCTTTTTAGTAAGAGATGTATTGATTTCTGTATTCAGTATACAATTACTTTATGGTGTGTGTTTTGTAATTAGAAATATGTGAAAATGCTTTGTGTAGATTAAACTATTTCCTCTAATATAATCTCCTCTCGCTTTCATAGATAAATGGACATGCCATTGCAGATCACATTGCTGATTTTATTTGTAATATTGCTTTAATATCTATTTCAGAGGAATGTAACTTCCAGAAAAGTACTTTCCACATCTTTACTACCTTTCCTTTCACTGTTCACCCTATGTGGATCCAGGCCATCAACACTTGAGCTTTTGACTGGATGGGTTTCAGATCCTCCATGGATTCTGTCACATTTCCATGACCACAGAAGTTACTAAAGATGGTTGAAGTTTGGGAGGATGCAGGTGTAAATGGAGATGTTGGAGCGATTCCTCAGCAACACAAGCACAGTAGCATTTGTAGCAAGCAAAGAGAATAGTTTTCTCTCTGTGTGTGCAGGTGGCTCTTGGGGTCTGGTCCACCCTGCTCTTGGGGCAGCTTTCCTGTGAAAATAAAAAAATCCATTGAGAGAAAAACAACCTGCATCTGTGATGCAGAAGGAGGGTAGGGCTTGGGAGTAAAACCCTGGCCAGTGGATATCATGATACCAGTTGTCCAGATTTTCACTCTGTGGGTTTTAGTAGCAATCTGGGGAGGTGTTTTCTTCCTCTCCGTCATTCTTACCCTGAATCCACTGGGGCTGATGATAGCAGGTGCCTGTGGCCCACACAAACTCATTAGCAGGTGACCTTACCCAGCATGCCATGAGTTTGCAGAGGGCTCCCGATGTGTTGGGAGGTTTTTGTTGATGGCCAGGAAATCTCTTGAAACTCCAGAAATAGCTGCAACAGCAAATAGAGTTCATGAAAATCAGGTCTTCCTCTTCCAGCATTTTTAAAGAAACCCACATTTTATTTCCTCCTTCATTCTTTACACAGTAGTTTTTAGATATAAATTATTTTAACTACTTTTTTTGTGTGAAAAGTCATATATACATATATAAAGTTATTAAAAGGTTGAGAATATGTTGAGTATAAAATAGTGACTTCTTTGTTTCAGATGTTAGCAGCCCCTAAAAATGAGTTGTCTATCCTCTTGTAAAGTCAGTGCTGTAAAAAAATATTAAAAAATAAAAGATGTGTTAGATGTATCTTTTATTATTTATTTCTGATTCAATATTTGATACAACTTGTGTATACCCTTGTGACAACCACATACTGAAAACACTGTCGTTCTTAAAATGGAGTAACAACAATTCCTTGGGATCCCAACAGTTTTGAGAAGATTGGCCCTCTGGGTGTGAATGGTGTTGGATATTGTCCTTCAGTCTCCAGCACTGCTCCCCACCCAGGCGTGGCTGAATCTCGGGGACCATTGTGTGCGTGTGCTCGGTTTCGGGAGTTCATTGGTATCTGTGTTCAAATCCAGCTGTACAGTGTTAACAAGTGTGTCTTGTGATTCGCTTCAGCCTGGTTCACTATGATTTCTGAAACATAATTCCCATTTTGTACTTAAATTTGTATAGAATTATATAAACCCTTAAAAGATCATGGCTTACTGTAAAACCCAAAATACTTGCTATTTGGCATCTTCAATTGCATGACTGATAAGATCTGACAATGGAGATGGTGCTTTCATCTAACAGCATTGATTTCAATGGTAATATATTAATTTTCTTTTTGTTTGCCAAGCACCTGTTTTGGACAATGTTTTGGTTTCAACAGTAAAGCAATATGCAGTAGGTATTGTGGCATTATCTCTGTAATTGTTTTGAAGAGAGAATTGTCCCTTTCCAACACATAATGAAAATAAATGCCTTATAACAAGTTCTAGTTTGCTTCCTCTTTGAGTGGCTAGGGCAGCGGGGTGAGCAGCTCATCGGGGGAGGCCTGTTTTCCTGGGAAGTCGACGTTCACGTCCTTTCCGAGTGCAGTCGTTTGCAGCCCCATGCTTAGGCCTTGAACGCCATCTTTCCCTCTGAAGAAAGTCCTTGGGCCCCAAATATTTGCGATTACTTGTCTATCCAACTAAGACAGTATTTATAGTAGCTCCATCAAGTAACGTTATTTTTCCTCTTGTTGATTTTGCATCAGGTATGGACAATTTCTGTCTGCTGCTGCCATCCTTTGTGAAAAAAACTTGTCTAATGCCTTTGGACGCGGCTGCATTTCTGTGGGGGTTGTTTGGTTTCTTGGGTTTGAGGCTGGGATTTTTTTTAGTGGAGATGTTTTGTTTGTTTTTGTGGCGGTGTGGTGAGGGTCTGAGGGTTTCTGTGAGTTTATTGTTACATGTAGTCCTGAGTTTGCAAGGAGTTCTGTGGGTGCTGCTACTGGCAGAGACTCTCACAAAAAAAAGGGAGGAACTAAATCATAGAATATGTCAAGTTGGAGGGGACCCATGAGGATCATCAAGTCCATCCCCGGCCCTGCACAGGACACCCCAAGGGTCACACCATGTGCCTGAGAGCATTGTCCAAATGCTTCTTGAACTCTCAGGCTGGCACTGTGACCACTTCCCTGGGGAACCTGTTCCAGCTATAAATACAATATATATACAATATTCAGATTAAAAATACAGTATTCAAATTAAAATTTAGGTGAAGATCAATATGTAAAATGTGATTTCTCCAGGTGGAGTAACTCCGGAATTGACATTTTAGTACCGTTTCTGTGCAACACCTTTGGTTTCACTTTGGTTCTTTTGTGTTTCCCTGAGGTTAAAGAGAGTGTGATCTCCTCAGGACAGAGTTGAAAGACTCACAACTCACTCCAGTGCAGTTTCCCCAGCCAGGCTCTTGCCCAGTGCCTTGTCCCAGACTGTGCCCTGTGCCAGGGCAGTTTTTGGGCCTTGGCCTCAACACCTCCTCTTGCCATGGAGTGGCTGCCCAGGGCTGGGGGCGAGGGCAGTGCCCACTCCTGGCCCTCCCTAGGGAAGCTCATCCCGCAGGGGAGGTACAGCCCTGGGCATCACACGCCTCCTGTGTCAGGGGACCCCGCACACCCACTCCCCGTGCAATGCACTCCACAGGCCCACAGCAATGAGGTTTTTTGCAGAATAAAGGAGTAAGTCGAGTTCAAAGCCTGGCAGCCGTTCCCTGAACATCTCAGCTGTTCTGTGGGCTGCAGGTGATGGGAGAGAACTGAGATTCAGACTGGGGAGTCTGGAATACAGCCCTGGCAGTGGGTGGATCTTTTCCTCTTCTGCCAATGCACATAGAACATCATGATCAGTGCTCAGAGATTTTGGAGCCAGCTTCCCCAGCCCAGGCACCACCCAGTCCTCCAGCTGCCCTGTGGTCTGTAGCACAAAGGATGGAAAGGTTCTGCCTGTAAGCGCAGTGCCAGCTGGCCACCACGGCTCCTGTGAGCCAGTGCACAGGAGGGGCATCTCCTCGGGATGGGCCTTCACCTCTGGGCGAGCACAGACCGGTAGTTCTCCTCCTGACTGGCCTATTTGTTACTTGTCTTTTTTCTAATCTACTCCTGTGTTGTCCACGTGGCTTGACTTGGTCAAGTATTGCCCCAGTGTTTAAACTTTTAACTGTTTTTTTTCTCTGTGTTCATCGATGAGCCTCAGATGTGACCCAGGTCTCACTGAAGCACCCAGGACACCCAGTGCCGGGCTGAGCTGTACCAGGGGCCCCTGGGTGGGCAGGGAGAGCCCCACAGTGCTTGGGACCACAGGGAAGTGTCCTCGATGCCAGGCCCAGAGGGCAGCAGCGCCAGAGCCCGGGTAAGGAGGGGAGCACTATCATGGTGTGCCTGTGGTGAGGGGAGCCCTCCGTTGCCCTCCTCTTTGCAGGACCGTACAGGCCCTGCAGCATGCTGACAACAGACACTGAAGCTGCCAAAACAAAGGGAGGAACCCACTGCAGTTTTATTTTTCCTTAGATAAATTTTTAATATAGAATATATTACAGTCAGAGTTCTCAGCTTTTAATCAAAAGATAACAAGTTATTGCAGTTTTTTACCCAGTGAAACTACCGGTGAAAGAACTTTCTAGAAAGCTGTCCTGTCTTTTAAAAAAAAGAGGGAAAAAAACCCCACCCAGACAGAAAATACACATGTAGGTTGCACTTGGCACCCACGGGCGCCCTGCCAGGCGTGTGGGCATCCATGTGGAGAGGGGAGCATGAGGTGAGGCAGCGGCGATGGGCACAACACTATGGCGAGGGAGGCAGGCCTGGGCGCTAGCGAGGTCGGTTCCTAGGCACGGTGCTTCTGCTCGGTTAATTGCTCTTAGATCAGGAAATGAACACGCGCTGGGAGGGAGGAGGGCGGCGGCGCTGCTCTGGCGGGCACGGGGAGGGCTGCGGCCCTCAGCCTCGCCTCAGCTCGTGCAGCTTGTGGGCGACGCGCTCCAGCTCGGCCTCGATGGCAGCCAGGCTCTCCAGCTCCTGGTCCTGCAACGAAAGCCCAGGACACGTGTCAGTGGCCACGGGTGGGCGGCCCTCGCCCCTCAGAGCTACCGAGAGCCTTGCCTGGGGCGCGAGCACAGCCTCGTCGTGCCCCATCCCTTCAGCCTGCATTTGCCCCTCTGCACAGACGACTGTGCACAACATCGATTACTCCTGCCCTAATGTTTAATTACTGCAGCTAGTGATGGGGACAAGACATGCAGCTGCCATCCTTCCTCAGTCCCCTGCCGGGCAGGGCAGCCCCCAATGGGTCTGTGCCTCCAGAACACGGGGTTGGAGGGAGATGGCTGCTGGGGAGCCAGAGCAGGCTCTGCCAAACAGCGCTGGGTGCTGAGTCCGTGGCCTCAAACCGGGATGGGCACTGGTGCCTGCCTCCTGCGGGGGAAGTGCAGCCTGTGCCCTGCTCATGCAGGGGACGGCGGTGTCCCCTCTCCCCACCCTGCCCCCGGGTCTTTGCTTCCACCTTCACGAGCAGAAGATACTTTTCCTGGGAAAACAGTGACTGAGGAAGCCATCAGTTCAAAGGCTCAAGCTGCCCATCTGTCGGTGGTCTTTCTATACCGGCTCCTGTGTATCTGTGCTGTCACCGGTAGCTGCTTTATTTAGTGCAGGTACTCAAACGCCTGACTGCATGGCTTTGCCTGAACTCAGGTCATATCCAGCTGTCTCTGCCTTGCTGCCAGCCCCAGCTCTGCCTGTCCCTCACAGCTGTGGTCACCGGGGCTTTCTGCAGACCATGCACTCGGCGCAGCAGCAGCAGGCTCTGTGTGAGCAAACTTGGTGCTGTACCATTTCCCATCGGCAGAGCCGAGGTGACAGCCCCTCTCCTGTGTGGAGGGAGCAAAGCCTTGCTGCTGCCTTCAGCAGCTGCCAACCACAGGTTGACACTGAGCCACTGCACTGCATGTAGCTGGTGTGAGAAAAGTAAAGGAAGTATGTAAAAATAAGTATTTTTTTTTCTCTTCCTGAGCTATTTTCCTGAACAGGGAAAAAAAGTCGCCCTGCCCTTCCACTGGGCCCTCGGCTCAACCCCTGAGAAAGCTCTGGCTACAGTAGGGTGCCAGCAGCTCAGGGTGCCTGCAAGCACCCAGGGTGCCCAAGCAGCTGTTCCATTTTTTTTTGAAGTGGGTCAGGGAGCAGCTCGCTGAGGCTCACCTTGCGGGAGGAGAACTTGGGCTGCAACTGGAGCCCCTAGAAAGGGAGAAAAATAGGTTCTGAAATCCTCTACAGTACCCAAAGAGCTCTTGGTTAGACCCAAACCATTGCCTGCGTGCTCTGGCTTGCTTCTGCCTGGCCCCACATGCTGAGCCCTGGAAAGTGCAGGGGACAGCACTCTCACCCCGTATTTGTGCCCACGCTGGCTTCACTGGCCAAGCCACGCAGCCCCATGGCCCAAAAAATGAAGAGAAGGAACAGGACAGCAGCCAGAGTCTGTGCCTTCCCTCAGTGCTGCGTGCCTGGTCTTGGTACTTCCTCACTGACTCCCAGAGGCCCTGATCTAGTTTAAAAAACCAACCAACCAACCAACCAACCAACCAACCAAAAAAGTCTTGTTGCAGCTGTAAACACAGCAGTTTTGCAGCCTCAGCAACCTCTTTTCCAATCCCCCTTTGGAGAGTGAGTCTGACACCTTGCAGACAAGGTGCACCCCAGAGCCACTGGGAGGGGCAGGTGGGGAGCAACCTCCCTGGGGGAGAGATGTGGGATGTGACCACACAGGAGTGAGGAGGCGGATGGGGCAGCCCATCCCACTGCACCCCTGCTCCGAGCGGAGACGTTTGGCTTTGCTTTGAACCAACACAACTGGAGATGCTCTCATGGGGGGTTGCTGATGGGCAATCTTTGGCCAATGGTTTGGTGCATAACTGAGGCAAGAGGAGTATTTGGGAGGCAATAGAGCCAACTGGCTTCACTCAGCTGCTGCCCCAGACTGTTTCCAGGCACCTGGTCATGGCCTGTCCCAGGCCCACAAAGCCCAAGCCCAGCCCCACTGCCCAGCCCCCTGCACTATCCCAAATCAACTCCTGTGCTGGAGCTGGGCCTCAGCACAAAGGTGAACCCACCAGCAGTTCCTGGCTGCTGGGGATGTGCTGAGCACCCAGCATCACTCAAGGTATCAGGGAAGGAGATCTCTGACTTTGGAAGCCTGGCTCAGGTGTATTCCTGTATCCATCAACCACTTCCACTCCAATGACCCCGGTCTCTCACCACAGCTGCAACCCTGATTTACCTCTGTAGGAGGTCTGACATTACTCACTCCAGCCCTGAGACAGGGAAAGCATTCCTTTTGACTTGGAAGGGCTTTGGGAGACAAGGACTACTCCTAGGCTCAGTTATAGCTCTGGTCACTATGTCCAGCACAGGCCAGTGCAGAAGTCCTGTCACTGGAGACATGACTCTGGGGGGCAGGGAATGCTTTTGCACTAGTGACTAAAACAAGGATAAAAAGCAAGGCGCAGCCAGGTGCAAATTTCAATAATACCTGAGGCTGAATGACTAGTAGTTCATTAAGCATCAACTTAATGTCACAGAGAACCACTGCTGGCTACATTAATGCCAATATACCATCCACATCTCCAAGCAGAGTTTGGATAACTGGGTGGGATTTATTTTTAAGCCTACATACACCAACCTCCGTTCTCCTGTTAGCACTGCCTTCCTCATCCTTCTTTTCTTCAGGCATGGGAGCAAGTGGAAAGCCTCCTTCACTGCTGTCCTCCTTCGAGTGACGCTTCCATGACCTTCTCACATCTTCCTCTGGGCTACTGAAGGCATACTTGCGGGACCTAAATGTCTTTTTCATGGACCTGTCTGGGTCTTCCTCACTATCGTTTTCCTCCATGCGCTTCTTTGATGTCAGCTGCTTGGCCAGCTCATCCATTTTATTCCATCTCTTGGTGTCTTCCCACTCCCTGGAGAACTCCTCCTCCATCTCATCGCTTTTGGCATCCCTGGGCTGAAAGGTGTCCTCTTCTCCCTGCATCTCCTCATCCTCCAGGCGATGCCTTCCTCCTCTCACTGCCCGGGGTCGCTCTTCCTCCTCCTCTTCCTCCTCCTCTTCAGAGCTCCGCGCATCTTTTCCAAATCCCAGCTCGTCATCGTTATCTGAAAGAGCAGTAAACAAAGCAGTGAACACAACTGTTAACCTGAGCCTTCAGTGGCAATGCCAGATGCATTTCCTGACTTAGGCCCACTTTCCCACGATTCCGGAAATACCCACTCTCATGTTGCCATGTCAGTAATGGGGCTCGAAGGCAGCAGTCAAAAACCCTGTAGGAAGTTCAGGGAAGATGAATTAGTTGTCCCCAGGAGCTATGAGAGCTGAGCAGCGAGGCAGCTGCAGGGCCTGTGTTACCTGCTGTACGTGGGACTGTGCATCAGGTGTTTGTGGTGGGGTCTGGGTGGCTGCTGGCAGGGGTGTTTCTGTAAACACAGTAAGCACCTGCCTCACCTTTTTAGCTTTGAAGCCTCTAACCCATCTGTCTCAGTGCTCTCAGCTCACCCCAGGAAGGTATCAGTGCAGCCTGGGATACGTACTGTCATCTCCCTGCGTCTCCTCAGCCTCCTCGTCCTCCTCAGCCAAATCTAGTGACCTCTCTGCTTCAGTAGGGTCCTCCTCTGCAGCTTCATCTCCATCATCCTCCCGCTCCACACGCTCCCCTGCTACCTCCTTGCTGTGCTCCTGGCCCTGCCTGGATGGCTCTTCTCCCTCATCCTCAAGCTCCAGGCTGTCCCTGGAGCCTCTGGGCTCCTCTTCATCCCCTTGCTGCTGCTGCTGCTCATCCTCATTGAAATTTTTGCCAATGTGGTTGTCCAAAACTTTGTTTCGATGGGTATCCTCTGTATCCCTGATGTCATTGCTCTCAGCTTCCTCCTGATCCTCTTTCTCAACAGGGTTGGCATCCTGTGGCCTGGGCTCCCTCTCCTCCAGGCTGTTTTTGCCCTCCTCTCTTGAATCTTCATTTTGCTGGGGCTTCTGTGCTGCCAGCTCAGCCAGGGAACTTGTGGGCTGCTCCTCTTCAGGGCGCTCCCCTGCTGCATCTACAGAGGGAGAAACAAGAAGAAACACCTCTGCTGAGAGCTCATTTCACAACCAGCAAAGCCCAAGCATTTCTTAGAGAGCTTCAGCCCTGCTCAGCAATCTGCTTAACCAGCCCATGGATCCTTTTGCAAGTCACTTCAGCATATGTTTGCATTCAAGCAAGGCAGTGCTCGCTCTGGTGCCTGCGCTCCTGGAGAGACTTGCAAGGCTGAAGTTGAACATATGCTGAAGTGTTTTGCTGCAGCACAGTCCTCATCACCATCTCTCGAGATGCCAGCCACGAACTCACCCTGCATGAAACCAGACTGCATGTAAAATGAAATTATTTAGGAGTGTAATACGGCACTCGCACAGCTCTCCCTGCTCTGAGTGCTGCACTCACATCACAGCCTTATTTCTCCCAGCAGGCTGAAGAGGCAGCCAGCCCTATTCGCAGGGTGCTGGAGGGAGGAGGGGTGTCTCTGCTTCTGCAAAGGAGCTACTCAGCAGGAGCTTAATATGGGCTGAGTATTTGCTCTTGCTCAAGGGAGACTGGCCTCTTTTAACATAATTAGCCAGAGAAAACACTTTGTAAAAGAAAAGATGGGGGTTTAAAAGCCAGAGAGTTATGGAAAGGCAGGTGCAGCTCCAAGGAGGGCTGAGGAGTGTGCCGGGATGAGAGGATGCAGAGAGCTGGTCACACAGGGCTGGTGGCCACCGGTGACACCGTGCTGGTGTCACCAGACTGTCAGTGGACCTGGATGGCCCATGTGCCACATTTCATCTTCACTTCAACTTCCTCCATCTCCACACTGCCGGAGCAAGAGTTTCAGGTCTGTCTTGGCAGGAGGGAGATGCAGTGCCACCATCCCACCTGTTGGATTTTGGCCACACTGGCTGCAGCAGCTGCCCCTGGGGTAACACTCCTCATTGCTCTAAGCAGCTTTGGCCTGGTGTCACAGCAGCGCTGTGCTGCTGTGGTCCAGCCACGTGCCCCAGAGCTGCTTGAGACCCTCTGTGGGGGTCCAGCTGCTGCTGGATGAGGAGTCACATCACCCCACATTGGCACTGTGTCTTCCTGACAAGGACAAGGGAAGGGGCCAACCCCTCCTTTCCGCTGAACTGCCTGTCTGTAGTAAGGCCAGAGAAACAGTGACAAGGGGAAATCCCAACTGAAGGTGATCTTTCCAAGATGCAGGTGTTTTGTATGGGTGTGTGCACTGTGTGTGTATCAAGTTCAAATTTCCCTTCAGACACTCATTACATAATATTTTAGATGCCTCGAAATGAGGGTGGGCAGGCACAAACCCAGATCCCCCTTGCCTGTATCACTGAGTCTTTCAGTGCAGGATTTCCCTGTCTGTGACTCATTTTAGTTGTTATAAGTGAGTGAAAGTGCCAGCAGCAGGGTGGAGAAGTCAGTATCAGTTTGGTAACGACCATCACCAGTTAACTATAGCTCAGAAAATACATGTTGTTTGAGCTGGTAAATAAGAACAAAGCAAACACCGGGTTGCTTGTGTGTGTCAGCAGCAGCATCAAAGAAGATGCCTAAAAGAGAAGCAGATGGACATATCAAGGCTGTTAGAAAGAAGATCCTTGTTTACAGCCTGACCTGGATTTCCCGGGGGTGGAGGCTGACACTGACCTCTCTGCTTGTTCTTGTCGTTCTGACTTTCAAGGACTTCGGAAAGTTCATCTTCAAAGCCACTGTTTTTCTTCTGCTGCTGAGTTCTCTCATTGGCACCTGTGTCAAGTAACAAAAAGTAAGGAAAGGCAACAGTCCCTCCTGTGTTTCAGAAAGCAGAGGCAGGAAATTTGTTCTGTGCCCTTTATATTTCCTACAGTGGAAAAATCTACCTGGGAGCTGAGAGGAGTGAGACTGGAGGATATGTGAATCAACTGCAGTAACAAAACCACAATCAAAAACATCATCTGCAGGAAAGAAAATGGTCTCTGAATAGAGAAGCAGGGTTGCCAGGAAAACTAATACTGATGGAGATCTAGGGAATAAGAGGTCCTGAACTGCAGCACACTGAGGCCAACAAAAGACTTCATCACCAGAGTACTGAAGGATAGAAATTGCCTCCTGCCAGATTCTGCCTATGCACCTCTGTTGAGGTGAGCTCTGAGAGCTCCCATGTCCTCCTGCCTGGTTTTGGGGGCCCCTCTCCCCTGAGTGCTGGGAGGAAGAAGCAGCATTCATTCCCACTGCAGGGGTAGTCTGGGGCTCCAAGGCCCTGCAGCTTAGCTCTGGGATTATGGAGCCTGCTTGAAAAATATAACACCCTGGAGAGAGGTGTCTGAAGGCAGCATGAGCTGGAGGTCAGACTGCAGCTGTCCTGGCAACCAGCACTTGCCAGGCAGCCCCGTCCCAATGGGATCTGCAAGCCAAACAAGCCCTGTCTCACGCAGCTCATGCCCTGCTTCTATGCCTTAGTGCAAGGGCAAGAGCCAGTGCTGCCAGCCCAGTCCTCTCTAGCCCAGAACTGAATGACGTGGGCTCTCCAGCCTGAGCAGAGCCAGCTGCAGCCAGCACAGAGGACACCAAGATAAACACCTTTGCTCTTCCCTTGGTCTACAAGACTGACCCACCCCCAGCCTCTGTGATCTGTAGATTAGATATCATTTACCTTGGGACTAAGGGGTGTGATGGGCTCAGGCCAAGGAAAGAGTGGAGCAAGGTGCACCTCCATGAAACGAGTCCCTTCTCACGGACTCCATGCTGAGTGGCACAGCCTGTCTGATACCTGAGTGCTCCTCCTCAAATCCCTGGTGTGCCTGGGCAGCCACATCCCAGCATACTGAAGAGCCCAAGGCTTCTTTCTTCTGGATCACCAGAGCATCCATGGAGTCCATCTGAGGTCACTGACCAGCTGGCCCCTCCACCATTTGGGTAGTGACTAAAATATGGCTTTGGGAGCTGCATGAGGCTCTTTCCCAATTCTGACTTCCTGAATTTTTCCTCTCCCTTCTCCCTGTTGCCTCTGTGGCTTCCTTGCTCTGAAAGATTTCTGGTGGCACTGCCTTCCAACCATCTCTGGCGGCACTGCCTTCCAACCAGACTTGCCACACAGGAGCAGGGCACAGGGATGCCCTAGTCATTGTCTCTCTGGTGGTGCCCAGCTGCCCTGGTTGCCCCAGGGAGGAGAAGGGAAGGCCGGGAGGTGCTCTCCCTGCAGCCTGGGGAGAGCCCTGTTGCAGCCTCACCCAGACAGAGGGATCTGGACTAGCTCTGAAGTAGCCTTGCCTGGGATCTGCTTGTTAGCTCTGGGCAACTGGGCACCTGAGAATATCCCTTTTTCCCCTCAACACTCCTTGGCACAGCTCCATCATCCTGCTGCTGCTTCTACATTGACCAGTGGTGCGCAGCCTGCACCTTTCCAACCCAAAGAAACTTGCATTCAAGTTAAGGAAGCCGTCAAAAAATACCCATTAGCTCAAGAACATTTTCACTGGGGTCTCTTAGGTGCAAGTCTTACTCACTGCTCGCTGGGGCTTCCCTGCTGCCACACCTGGGTTTAGTGCTAGACTCCAGCTACGCAGACAGTGGAGGTTTTCTTTCCTTTCATTCTATTTTGGGAGCTGGTGATCATTTGTTGAATTAAATTACAGTATTTCCTTTTAGAGTTCTCCCACCTCAAAATGTCTAGACTATGTCACCACCAAGTTACATTGATAGCTATTGAAATCATCAGATACATATTTGAGGTATTGTAAACAAAATTCCTGTCCCCACTCACACAATCTCTGCTGAAAATCTTGGACCTACATTTCCTAGGGCATATTTCTATGATCTCAAATTAATATAAAATAAAAAAACAAACCCAAAACCAAACAAGCAATGAAACTCTATAAGGGACTACAACAGAAGAAAATCATCATCCCTATAGTTACATTCCCCCAAAAAATACACTGGCACTGTACCTTGAGCAGCAATTTCCTGAAGTTCCTTCAATAAGTTTTGGTGGCGGAGGATAGAAATAATTCGTTCATCTGCAATAGGGGAGACTTAGTACAGAAAGCAGTCAAAGAAAACCCCCCCGCAACCCCAGGAAATGAAAAAGAACCCCAAATGCCACTCCTCCTTCGTTTGCTCTTTTCTTTCCCTTGGCCTGATTTGCTCTCGCATCTCTTAACCATGTGATTAAGATGACGGGGAGGTCCTATGAAGACCAGGCAGTTTGATGTCCCCCAGCTCCCCCGTGGCCACAGTGCCAGCACGAGGCATGGCCTGGGACAAGCAGTGGCGCCATCCCTGCTCCCGGGGCCCAGTGCAGCCCAGTGGAAGAGGAAGGTGAGCATGTCAGGGACCCCTTGACAGGGGTCCTGGGGCTAGGGCTCAGCTGGTCAGGGCAGGACCAGCCCCTGCTTGCCAGAGTTGCTTATGCTGATACCCAGCATTAAGTCTGAGGCAGTACCTCCTCGGAGAGTTTCTAGGCATTCCTCACTGATCGGCAGGGGGTTTGGCTTAGATAAAGTATCAGAGATGACCTCTACAATGCACTTCATCACCTAGAAAGAGACAAAAATACAAATTAAAGAACCGAGGTTTTGTCTTTTGTTCCTACTTGTTACCAAGGCTAAAATACAGCAGATGATGGCGCACATCTTCTTGCTTTTCTGGTCAAGCCAGAACTGAATGTTCAGTTCCTGTTCTCCCCAATGCAGGAACAGAAGGTGCCTCCTGCAACTGAGAAGTGAGCAAATGACACGTGACAATGGAAAGAGCTTCTTCCACATGACACACAATTCAGCTGAGGATTGCATGGCTTCGGACCATCCCAGAGTCTGGGCACATCTGGAGAGTAAAGGGTATCTGGATAGATACATAGAAAATCCAAAACCATCCTCTTTCAAGTCAATATATCTCAACCCGCATCTCATAAAAGGACTCAGTGGGAGGTTGTAGAGAGCACAAGTGGTCATAGCTGCTCAATAGATGACCTTGAAATCTTAAAAGCTCTTCAAACCCTGGGAAAGACACCATAGTTAGATTGAAGCCAGGCATGGAGGGTGAGGTGAGGCAAACTACTTTCAAACACAGATGAGAAATACTGCTCTCAAACCCTAGAAAAGGACAAGACACTCTGGAGAAGTGTTTGACCTTGTGTTTTGAGTGTTCAAACCATCTGTTATAGACCGGAAGAGCTATACACGATGGCAGGTCATCTGAAAGCAAAGAAGTTCTGACACAACTTCTCAGACAGGATGAACTTTGTGCCCACCCTTTCCAGCAGCCCTTTTCTTTGGTGTAACACCAGGAGCGTTCTTTATCTAAGTTACCACCTGCACTGAGATTGCAGGCATCCTTGCCGTGCCAAGACACACCACTGGGAGCCCTAGTGTGGGGTCATGGTAGCCCCAAATGGTCACACAGGACAGAAGCATTCACTGCAGTCTGGTGCTGATCAGTAGTGTAGAAACCAGGCTGCTTAGTTCTACAGGATGGCTATTTACAAAGCAATCTGGGAAGAATGCAGGGCTCACAATTGCCTGTGGAAAAAAAAGAGAGGCTAAATTGAAAAAAAGAATACAAGTAAGCCTTGGAGGCAAAAAAATTCACTCACTGAACCTCTTTCTCCTGATGATTTCAGCAGGCAGCCCTGAGAGCCCTGACCTCCCTCACAATGTACCATTCTCAGGAGAGTGGAGCACTGTGGCTGCAGTAGAAATTAAACACAAGTCAGCAGTTCCCAGTCATCCACAATGCTCTTCATTCAAGCAATTTGATATATTCACTGGACAGCTGGAATGGGCAAATTTTCACCCTGTCTAAGGAGAGAATTCTGCTTTTGCAGATCACAGCCATGAAGTGCTGAACTCCTCTACTCCTTACACAGTTTGAGGGAATTGCCTGATGGATTAAAAATGTTACAGAAAAGATCTAAAAAAAAAAAGTAAGCAGGGGAATTTCCCTGGTATCATTCTTCTATATCACAAGCAATCCATTAATACTGATTTTAGATTACTTTGAATCACTCTATCTTTAAATAGAATAAAAACCAGATTCTGATGTTTCCCTCTTGTGTTTCTCAGCCTCTGGACCCACTTATTGCAGCAGTATTTGATGCAGCTTCAGAAGTAAAGACTTTCTCAGCATGAGAAGTGAGAATCCGATTCAATGAAATATTCTATTCAAGCCTTTTCAAGACTTCTAAGCTGATCTAAGGTCTTTGTCTGAGCACAAAGAAACACATCAGTCGCCACAGAAATACATTCGACTCTGTGGAGGGACTTTGTAAGGTAATGAAATGAAGAGTGCAGTCATCCCACAACACTCTCCTTGTCTTTTTGTTAGAGGAGGTCTTGCAGAGTGAGACTTCACAAGGTCATGAAATAAAAGCCTGCATCAGGAAATGGCCAAGATCCTTTCCAAATGAATGTAATTAACCCAGCGCAGAAACTCAGACTGGAATTATGCCATAGCTATCATCTAACCATGAGCATGTAACTAGATCCTTAAGAGCAGCTCACAATGTCCCTACACAGAAATCTCCAAAGAACTGTGCCCTTACAAGGACAGGCTTTGCTATATTTGAGCTCAGCTATGCTCAGGCCCTCCTAAAATGTATGGTTGTAAGTGGGAAATAGCGTCCTTCAAGCACAAGGGTGGGCAAACACCAGAGACATGGTAAATGCTTTGGTCTTGTTCAGCTCCCTATGGAAAGCCCTTGGTGTAAGGAAAGTCTGATGAGCTGTCCAGGAAAGGCCTGCAGGTGCTGACTACCCATCACACAGCCCTGAGCCATCCCCAAATGCTGGTGGCAGAGAGCAGGGTGTGTAGGGAGAGCTGCAGTGCTCGCTGCTGTATTCATGTGATGATATCCCTGCGCTGATCTGTTCCATAAGACCAGGACTTCTTTCCCTGAAATGCTCTGTCTCAGAGGATGGTGAAGGCAGGAAAGCCCTAATGGCTTCTTCCAATCACAGCAAATTCACAAGAAAGCTGATTTTGCTCTCAGCTAGAGCCTGTGTCAGTGTAATGCCCAAGGAAGGGGGGAAGTCTTGGGAAAGTCCTTCCTTGGTGGAAGCATTTCCATAGAGTTGCACCAACTGCCACAAAAGTGCCATTTTTCACACGTTGAATGTATTAGGGAATAGACCTCACAAGGAAAATGGTATGATTCATGTATTGTCCCATCGGATGCCCACTTTGGCACGGACAGTTGAAGGGGTAAGTGCCTGTCCTGAGTCCCCTTCCTCAGCAGCACATAGCCTGAGGAAGGCACCCAGTGTCTCACAGCTCATGGCTCAGCCCCAGGAAGGGCTAAGCAGGCTAAAAGTCTTAACGAAGCAAGAGCTCTCCAGGCCCAGGCGCATCTCACAGGAAGCAGGGAGGCGTTGCTCGTGGCACGCGTCCTGGAGGTAACCTGCAATGGAGCTGAGGCTGGCGCCAGTGTGCCCTCCCCTGCTGCTGCCTGGGGAAAAGCATTATGTGGCTAGAAGGTTTTATAACATGAAACGGGTCAAGAAGTAAAAAGGAAAAAGGCTGGAGTTTCCTTTACAGACATGAATTTCCAAAGAAATTTTAATTTGGGCAGCCAAGAGATCAGCTCATCTGAAAGATGAGGAAGGGGGGTGGGGTGGGTCAGGGAATCGTGTCTGATGTAGATAAACACAGGCAACCCCCCCCCATCCAAGCATTTAGGTGCCAAAAGGCCGTTGGGAGCGCACGTTTGTGAAGTGCAGCTATAAATGTCGGAGGGTGTGACACAGATATGTGCACAGAAGCCTGTAAAGGAGGGCTGGAGAGGTCAGCCAAGTCCTGCACTGCTCGTAGCCATCCAGACAGGCTGAGCAGGAGCTGAGGATGGATTAGCAAGCTGAGAGTACCAGTTGCCTACTTTTCTGGAATGTGCATGTTTAAGTAGCACACCACACACATACAAAGTCACATGTATACACCCCCAAACACACACAGTTCCTGAATCACATTTCCCCCCACTCTCCCTTGAATCACCTCCTGTTGGGAGCTTTGAAAAGCTGAAAGTAGGAGGACTAGGGAGAGTTATACCCAGCCTCCATCTCCTCTCTAAACAAGCTTGCCTGATCCCTCTGTTGCATCCTGAGGGACTTCCTTGGCTGCCCAGAAGTGGATGCACAAAGGGTAAATTCTGTTAGGAAGGGAGCAGAGATGGATTCTGCTCTGGGGATCTCATGCAAATTCCTGGCACTTTCTACACGATATTTCAGTGGGAGCGGCCCAAAACCAACCACCTAGGTGGAGGTGAAACCTCACATGCTTTCTCTTCATTTGACCCTTCCACTACAGGCTCATCCTTACCTTGGTGTCGCCTTTATTCATGTCATTTGCCACAGGAAGGGAGACGGCTGTAAGGCAAGAGGAGGGGAAAAAAAAGAGAACATGTTATTCGTCTCATCTGGAAGAGAAGCAGAGAAACGCTGTTGTTCTAGAATGGGAGTGGAGAAGAGGGGCATCTCTCTCTGATGGAAGTGGTCCCTGGGTGCAGCAGCTGGACATGTGCACTGTGCAGGGAAGGGAAGGGAAGGGAAGGGAAGGGAAGGGAAGGGAAGGGAAGGGAAGGGAATG
>VZTA01020592.1:479348-536550 GCA_013398855.1 Mohoua ochrocephala
CGGGCCGGGGCTCCCGGGAGCTCGGGGGACACGGACCCATCCCAGCCCCACTTACCCGGCACGGCCAGGAGCAGGACGGCGAGCAGTTCTGGCCGGCTCATGGTGCAGGCGGGATGGAGGCAGGGAGAAAGGGGCAGAGGGTGACAGTGTCGTGGCGTGGGGGCTGCAGGCGAGGTGCCGGGGGGAGACCAGCACGGAGCGTGTGTATCTACGCCAGTGCCCTGGCTGAAGATCCCAGATGGGGCACTGCAGCAACCGGCTCATTTATATATCTCAGCCCTCGGAAATGGCGTCAGGAGGAAGCCACCTCCTCCTCTGCCCCCTCCCCTCGCACACAGGCTTCCCATCAGCCTCCATCACTCGTCGGGTGTCGGAGGAGCGGCCACACGGCAGCATCCTCCGACCTCCCCGGCTGCCCGTGCAAAGGTGTCAGGCTCTAGTCGCTCCATCTTCTCTCACTCGGCAGGCACAGGAGGGCTGTGAGGTGTGTTTCCAGGATACCACTTGTCCAGCACCTCACCCGACACTGGCAATCTGCAGTGCCACTGCACGTGTTCCCTCTCTGTACGTACTTGTAGACAACTGTGAGGCACCTCACGTGTCCCAGGCAGCACTGCCATCTGTAGATGGTTTTGCCCTCTCAGGGCCCCCTTGTTTTTCACTGACCACGGAAGTTTAGAACAGGGGCTGAAATTTTTAGATGCCTTTTAAAGACCTCCACAGAGGATGGGGGTGCCTGAAAGACTGGTTGAGAGCCAGGGAACTGGTCACCATGAAAAGGGCTTGCCACTGGACACGCTAGGTCCCAGCTGTTCTATGAAAGGTTTGTTAGTAAGATGTTATTTGGGGTAAAGATCAAAGGCTGGTGCATCTGCTGTCCATCTATGACTCTACAAAAGCAAAATTTTAATAGGCTGCTACCCTTTGTTCAGTGTTTTTTAACACTCTTTAGCAATATCCTACACTCCAAAGTTGAAGTAACCAAGATTACCTGGCTGCCAGTTTGTATTGACAAGGGAGAGAGAGGAAACAAAAAATTGTGTAATTCTCTTAGTCACAAGCATTTTCACACTTTTGAAAAAATGGCTGTCTGTTCTTTGGATGGAGCATCTGTCAGGTCAGCCAGCTGGATTCTTTATTTAAAGTGACTCCAACGCTGCTTTAGGACAACACTTCATTAGGAACAGCAGCTCTGCTACTCCATTCTATTCCTCAAGCAGTTTCAGAGGTCACAAAATGCAGGGACTTAGACTAGAAAACAAAATTCAGAAAAATGCACCATCTTGCTTCCCCACCCTGCCTTGCTCTGCTCACTGGGGAGCTCTGCACCCAAGGAATTAGGGGAACCTGAGAGGTCATCACTCATCATCTTGTCTAAGATGACAAGAACTTTTCTATGAGTCTAGGCAGTACAGACTGCGCCATCATTTTCCCTTTCTCTTTCCAGGTGCACATGGAAATGTGTTCCCAAATGTCCTCTAATATCTACCTGATTTAAATGCATGCTTCAAAAGGCACATTTGGATTGTAAAAGGCCATTCATACAAAATCAGAGCTCCTCTTGTCTGTTGCATTTTCTAGTTAAATGCAGAGAAAAGATGGGAATAAATTGATCTTCTGAACAGTGCTTTGTGGATGGCAGTGATGGATGGTTAAATGTTCATAAGTCTATGAAATGAACAACCGTGACAGTTCTTGTTCCATGGGGAACCTCCAGGAACAAGAGATATCCTTTCTTTTTGGTTGTTGTGTTGCTTAGTTTTGGGTGGTTTTTTTCCTTTTTTCTTCTTTTTTCAGGGTGCGTGTATGTGTTGTTGAATTATTTACTGGGAAGAAGGGATCGGGCCACATACAATGGCCTTTCCCTCGTTCAGGATACACCAGAGCGTTTAAGTCTCTGAGTCTGAAATACTGAGCATTATTAAGCTTGCTAATTCCTATGTATTCCTAAGTGAGAAACAGATTGATCTGCTTATCAGGCTGTGTTTCCCTAGTCAATATTTACTTGTCCTTACATACAAACGCTGATCTTATTAGGGCAATAAATTATCTCAGTTCTAATCCAGTTTCGTACATGAAGCCCTTTTCTTCCCTGGGGCCTCTTTTTGAGAAATTTTACAGGATATGCAGTGCCCATATCTACTTTTTTTCCTTCTCTTTCTCAAGGTGTGGTCTTGCAGCCATTAAGTTCATTGCGAAGGAGAAACTAAATGCTTTCCAGGTATGGCATGCATCTCCCACTGTAATACCATATGATGGATGGTGATTTTTTCTATTTCTTGCCCCAGAAAAATGGATATGAAACTGTTAATCCAGCATTCAGTACTTCTGCTATTGGAATTTGTCTCAGTACTTTGCTATTGGAATTAGGCACAGCTATATTAGGAACTGTCACAGGAAAGCATGTCAGAGAAAGATTTATGTCAAAAGAGCAAAAGTGATCAAATTAAAAAGTGGAAGGTGTTCTGCCACTCAGAGAAAGGCAATGCCTGAAGCAGACTCCAAGGGAAGAGCAGATTTGTGAGTCTCTAAAGTAGTTTGTGTTTTAGTTTAGGGAAAACAGGAGAAGATCTTCAGTGGGTGGCAAAGTAATGAAGATAGACATTTTTGACCACTTCCAGCCTTATTAAAAAAGCTGTTGATGTCTACAGAGAGCAATTCCATTTTTCCTTATAGCTGCACAATTTCTCGTGCATGAAGTGTGGTGGGACTGTGGAAAGCCATGGACCATTCATTCCCTGCCTGCAGTCACTAACAGAACATGTGCAGATGGACAAAGAGATATTTGCCTTCCCAGCCTAAAAGTGATTTGAGAAGATGGCAGTGTCTGGATAGATGGAAGCAGACACCCAGCACTGTTGCATTCTCCATGCTCTGTGCTGAGGGATCAAGAGGGTCAGCCTAAAAGCCATATTGATATATGATCTTTCTATGCATAAGGTCATTCGATTGAGAGATTATGTGGCTTAAGTGCTATTCTCAAGAGTAAAATATTTTTTGACTTTATTTCAGAATTCAGGAAATAAAACCAAAGGATCTTGTGTTTGCCTGTGAGTTACCTTGAGAGCTTTGCTCTCTAATTTCTGGCTGAAACTGGGTTAAGAATTCACTCCTCTTCTGCTGTTTGAAACACTGACACTGCATTTCAGACGGCTGTGATTTTACAGATCTGGGTACCGAGGCACATAAAGAAGAAAAGTGTCATTTTCATGAAGGTATCAAAACGGTTTGAAGCCAAGGTACAGCTAATACCACACCCTAACCAAAAAGACACTAAGCAAAAAATAGGCAATGATTACCTTCTTGCATATGAAATCAATTGATAACTGTTTGACTGAAAAGCTTGAATGTAAGCTCATTGCCAAATTACTAGCAAAGCCTATTAAAACCCCCACATCACACCTTTTCTTCTTTCCTACCTTAGTCAGCCACACTCGCCTCTCAGTTCCCTCATACGAGCCTTGCTTGTCTGCCTGTAAATAGAAATAAGCTTCAAAGCTCAGATTGCTGCTGTGAATACTCATCTGTGCTGCTCAAAGGCAGTCCTCTCTTCTTTTTCAGGTCAGAGGCGAAATGATGTTGACTTGCTTTGATTTTCTTAGTCTAGACTGTCCTTGCACCAACCTGAAATTAATTGATTTTCCTGCTGAAAGGTTTACTTACACCCCATAAAAGAGCCCATCATTGTGCCAAACCTGACAGTAGCTAGCTCTGCCTATCCATTTTCCTCCTTGCCTGGCACACACAGCTCTCACTGGGGCAGATGGAGTATGTTCCCTGTTGGAAGAAGAGACTTCTCTGTAGTGATCACAGAATACCATCTGGACACCCTTACAAATAGCTTGGATCTCAACATAATTGTTCTAAATGTTATTCAAACACCAATCTGGAAAATGTCATAGCCTTCCAATGCCATGGTCAGTTTACCTGGCACTTACAGAAAACCCTCAGTGATTCCCATGAGCTCCATTGGGGCCAGGCTAGGGCCTCTTCCTGCCTGTGTTCCAGCCTGAATCCCAGCTTCCAAGCCTCCCAAAAGCTGGGCACTGGCCCTGATATTTATGTTACAGTACTCCAGAATGTTTTAGTGTTAATTAGAAGTAGCTAGTTTGATTGTCCCTCTGAGAGTCTCTCCTCAAAATCGGGACCTTCCTCAGCCGTATGGCATTAAATGCCACAGCTTGCTTAAACACAGCAAAAATATCTCATCTGTTATTTTTAAATGACCTCTTATTCTATTCTAAAAGCTGAGAAAGACAAAAACTCTTTCTCTTCCCTAGTCCAGTGAGGCTTTCATGATATTTACATTTCTCTCTCACTCATGTCCTTTCCAGGAGAAACAACCTCAGTCATCTGGTTCTCATGAGGCTCCTTTAACCTTGGCTACTAGCCAACAACTCCCACAGGTTAATTACCTATAGCATATAATTACCTATAACATAATGCAAAGAGATCCTGGGGTATCCTACTCTCACTAGAGCACTCTCACTAGAATATTTTTAGTCTTCACTCAGTGACCCAGAAACTTTCTGGGGATACCTAAAAAAACCTGGTTTTCATTTTAGGAATGGCCATATATAGATGTCTCAGGAGTCAGTATCCTTGAAGATCTATTATTCCCTCACATAAAAGACATTATGGAGAGGACGGGGAGGATTTCTGGAGGGTTTAAGCAATAAACAGCAGTAAGTCAGTAGTAAAGAGTTGCCCCAGCCTATATCAGGGAAATGGCTCAGGCTGGATGAGGCAAAAAAAAAATTCCCACTCTGTTGGTCTCAGTTGGCACCTCTGTCCCTTCCCTCCATCCGCTCACCCTGGTTTGGGTCAGGCTGTTCTCTGCACAGCCTGAGCAGAACTTTGGGCAGCCTGTGCGGTGCAGATGGCTCCTACCTCAGATGTTCTGTTGATAAGGCAGTTTTCAAACATCAAATTGCATGTTAATGCTAGTTAATGAATGTTCTCTTTACAGGCACAGCAAGCCTTTTCCTTCTATACTAAGCAAGGAACAGGAGGAGGTAGCCTTTCAGGTATTACATTGCTTGAGAGCATCAGCACGGAGCAGCTTGAGGAACAGCCACAGAATCTTAAATTACTGTTACTGGGCTTTTTTTCAGCCAGCAGGAGCTCAGGTTTCTTACCTGACCAATGCTTTTTCTTCACAGGAGAGTAGGGTTTGCAGCGCCTGTCCTTGGGGAGCAGCCATTACCCTCCGCAGGGCAAGGGGACAGCAGCACGAGGCACCTTCAGATGCAGCAAAGTCTCGTCTGAGCCCACCTTGTCCATATGCTCTGCAGACAAAATAGTCCAGACAGATTCCTCCACATTGCAGGAGGAGCCCAAAGAAAATTTGGGGGATCCTGAAGAAGTCCTGCAGCTCCCAGTTCGCTCTGTTTGGAGGAAAGGGTTTGGGCCACTGACCAGCACTGACCTTGCAGAGATCTCCACTCTGTACTCAGCTGAGTTCAGACTCAGTCTCTGCTACTAAGTGCTTGGGAGAATGTTTCAGGACAAACCATATTTTCTACTTTGCTGGGGATTAAAAAAACCCAAACCAACAGGAAAAAAATCCAGACCATGCTTCTCTTTCTGTTTTTTTTTTTAGAGTTATTACTGAAACATCATCTGCTGACTCTCAACAGCTTTTTGTTTGATGGAGGCAGCTAGATAACTAGAAACATGGTGAAATCCTTGTGAAGTCCACATGTTCCGTGCCATGTAGGAGGCAACTGTTGTCGTGTGTAGTCCTAAAGGAGCAGAAATGGAAGGGCTTCCCTCAGGCAGAGGAGATAAATGGGTACTATGTTCACTTTGTGTTTAAAGCTGCAGTGAGTACGTGACTTTCTGTACTGAGGGGAACGTTGCAGCTGCTTGACAGATTCACATAGTGAGAAACTGGAAGTGGAAGGAGAAAATGTGCTATTTGCATTTCTAAGCAAATTGTTCATTGAGAGCCTGAATGCAAACATAGTTTAATAGAAAGACTTTTACCCTTTCTAGTAGGTTTTGGGTTCAATTCTAGACCTGGCTTCCTTCCCTGAGGTTGGGATGCATTTCCCAGAGGCAAGGATATAATTTAAGTGTATTTAGGCAAGGATTAAAGGTAATAGTGAGGATAACAGCTGTAAGAGGGAAGAACAGCTCCTCAGAGAAAGCCTTTTAAAAAAAAAAATACATCAGTCAATGTTGTTCATCAGCAAAAGTAGAGACAGGAAATCAATTTGTATTCTGCATGTACAGGGGGATGATCACTGCCCTGGTCCTGCTGGGCACACTGTTGCTGCCACAGGCCAGGATGCCATTGGCCTTCTGGGCCCCCTGGGCACAGCTGGCTCATGTTCAGCTGCTGTCAACCAGCACCCCCAGGTCCTTTTCCACCAGGCAGCTTTCCAGCCACTCTGCCCCAGCCTGTGGTGCTGTGTGGGATTGGTGTGACCCCAGTGCAGGAGTGACTTTCCTGTTTCCTAACCTGGCTTTGCATCACCTCTGTCCTTAGCAGCTTAAGTGCAGCCTTAACTTCTGACTTGTGCAAGGCCAGGGAGAGCTGTGTGTTGGTGCTCTTCTCAGCTCCTGCAAGAGCTGACCTCTCAAGGTAAGTACTTCTGCCCCTCCCTGCAAGGGTTTGTGAGTTCCTTGGCTTCCAGAAACCACCTGCTCCTTTTTAACTTGATTTAGTTGGTGCCAAGTCATACAGATGTTCCCTGTGATTTCAGAGGTCCAGTAATGCAGTTCTCACTTGCTTTGAATTTCTTGTGAAATGCGGAGAAACAGGTGCAAGCCTAGCAGTGAAATAAGTGTCCCAAATCATTTCTGTCGAAACTCTCTGCAGGATCAGTGCCTCAGAGAGCAATGCAGCTCTCTCCTTGGAAGTTGACTAGCAGTGTATTTTCCATGGGTTTTGATGATTATACAAATTGTCAACATCTATTCTGACTGTATTTTTAATAAATGAAAGCAGAAATTAAATGGGATCTTTTTTGTCAAACTTTTTTCTTTATATAAGGATGAATTTTTCAGACCCTTTGAACTAAAACAACTCTGGTTCATTGAAATATTTTGCAGAAACACTTCTCCATATTTTGATCAGCTCTAGTTATTACTGTGCTGAAGCCCATCTCTGCCACCATCAACTGGTATGTTTATAGCCATCTGGATCACAGGCTACTCATGTTTTTAAAATGATTATTGCATCTATGGATGCTTTATTAACCCTCTATAAACAGCAGGTGCACACTGTACGATAGCCACAATGAGAATCGGGAGTTCAGTCCTGACCTTTTGCTCACACACTTCTGGGTATCGCAATCACTCCAGTTTTATTTTAGTTGAGTTTAATTTAGTTTCATTTATATTTTATTTTATTTTATTTCATTTTATTTTAATATTTTACATGCAATTGCTTCAAAACATCAACCATCTGGGGTTTATTCCTTGACTTAGGCAAAGGAATGAATTTTTCATATTCTGAGAGCAGCTGCATTAATTGGAAGAGGTGGGTAAGCAGAACGGCCTGTTGGAAATCCACACTGTGATAGGGATCCAAGCTCAGAACTCCCTCCTGTGCTGCACCCAAGATGCTCTCGGGAAAAGCAGCAGCCCCGGTTGCCCCTGCAGAGGGCCTCAAGAAAAGCACAATTACACAGAACACAAGCAGCTGCTTGTGTTCTGTGGTTAAAGAAAGCTCCCCGGAGACAGCGTATTGCTGTCTGATTGGAAGAGTACTCAATTGTCTAATGAAGCTGTTATCCTCTATTTAGCCAGAGATGAGAAAAGGAAATCTTTATGTATCTCTCCTATGTTAAAAAAAAAGCTAATTAAAGAAGTCAGACCCTCAGGGGTAAAATGAAACCACCACAAAGCAAGGAAAAGATGGCAGTGAGTAAAAGTGAGCTGGAGATTTGGCTCAGCTATTCCAGCTGCTCTGTTTGCTCAACCCAGAGGCAGACACCCACCCTGTGCCTCACTTTGCCCCATAGACCAAGAGAAGGTACTTCCCCATTTTTGAGGGGTATTGATATTTTTCATTTTCATCTTTCATACCAGAAGTATCCCTTTAGCACCAGAAATGACCTTGGGATATGTTGACTAGTATTGCAAAGATCAGCAGGTGAATAATGAGAAGCTTATCGTCATATTTAATCTCCTTTTTTTGTTAAACCTTAACCCTCACATACAATCCTGATCTCAGTGGGATTCACATGGGCTTTGGAATGACCCAGGGACAGGCTCTTTGCTTCAGCAGGAGCAATGAGCTTTGGTTTTCCTTGGTTTTAATTGGTGCTTCTGCAAGAAAACACAGAGCTCCTCCATTTTACCGGGGTGACCTTGCATGGTGTTTCTATTGCTGTCATTATCCTGGATGACACCACTGTTTTTCTTGTATGGATTAATTTGAAACGTTTCTTTGGATCATTAGAGCTGAATGATGAGTTTGTACTCATGGGAAAGTTCATTTTGCAGTCACTGAATGCTTGCAGCCAATGGTCCCTGCTGCAGTGATAAATGGATGCTTTAAATAAAGAACTTCCCAAGACAGGCATTCATCCAGCAGCAAAGCCTCCATTCTACTGGCAGGGACTAAGTTTTATGAAGTGTTTTTTTACCCCCCCCCCAAAATATCAATCACACTGCCATTGTCTTTATTTTACTCCTCCAATAGAGGATAATATTTTACTTTTGAATAAGAATTGAGAGGGCATGGAGCTTTATAGGAGAGGTCTATTGAAGTGCAATAGGAAGGACGGGCTGGTGGTTATCCTCAGCACCTCAGGGATGTTGTGTGATACCCAGGGATTGTGCTGGTCAGGGACTGTCATACGCACACACTGAGAGGCTGCAAAAGACCATTCAAACCTTTCTGTTTCTTCCAACAGTGCTTATTATCTGTGTTTTCTTTTCTCCTCTCCAGAATATCCTGCCTGATCTTTTATTTGCCTTCTCCCTCGTATCCATCCAATTTTCTTTAAAACCCCTAGCCCTGTGTTTTTGATTTTCATTCCAAAGAGCTCGATTGCATCCTGCACTTTCTCTGAACACCGTGTCCTCACATCATCCTAACCAGCACCAGACAATTCTGATCTGCTTTCATGTGCATCTCGGGGTGCTGTGCTTTGCAGGCCTGCCTGCCATAGGTGTCGTCTCTAACCCACAGAACGGTGGGTGCCAAGACCAAGTATAGCTCATCCAAGCCTTCATTGGAGGTTTGCAGTGTAAAGGGGAACCTGGATCAGGACTTCTGAGCTGCAGATTTATCACCCTCTCCAGGAGACTCCACTGCCAGTCTGCCATCCCTTCTGCTGAATATCCACATGCTTTTCTGTTGTGCTTTGGCTGAAAAAGAGGTGTTTCAATAGCAGTCTCAGCACAGATCTTCATTTTCTGCTTAGAATTTCATTCCCTCTTGTCTTCCTGCTAGGCTGCACCAAGGCCAGATTTCCTTCTACGAGCACAGAACAGAGCTTCCGAGTGCCAGCCCTTACCTTCATGAGGATTTCACACTGGAAATTTTGTTCACAAGATTCCAGACAGCCTCCACCTCCAACACTGTGCATGAGACACAACTTATTTTATGGAATGAGATCTGCGTTTGCCTCTGGTTACGTTGCTGGAACTGCAGATGGTAAAGATACCTAGAAGTCAGTCTGTTAACCTAATTCTATGGTCTTTGAAACAGCTGCCAGAAACACCTGAGCAGCAGTGTTCCTCAAGACAAATATTCTCCCTTCCTAGTGACAGTCCAGGGAAAGACCTGCTTGACTCATCTCCCTGCTTTCAGAAAATTGCCTTCTATTTTCTAGCGAATCACACAGCTCATTTCTCCTTTCCAGTAGTCACCCAGACTTTGCCACTGTTCACCTGGCAGCCAGCAGCTCCCTCAGTTACTGCCAGCAGCCAGCTCGGGTGGCAGCGGCACCCGGCAGCAAATAGGTGCAGAGTTGTCAGGCAACTCATGGCATAGTTTGGCTCAAAGCAGCACTGACAAAGGTAGCAATGAGTTAGGTAATGGGCATGAGGAGCTGGGGGAAATGTTTCAGCCCGTCATAAAAGCTTGGGGACCTGGTTTCTATGCTCAGCTTTGCTATTCCCTTCCCACATGACCACTGCAACACATTTAACTGTGCAGTGCCTCAGTATACTCTTCATACAAAATCCTCTTTGTAGAGAGACCTAGGAAGGAAGGACCCAAGAAAGCACTGATCATTATTTTCTATTTTTTTTCCATTTTAAATGGGGTTCTTATCCTGTCTTTTTGGTCAAGAGATAAAGTGAACACAAAGAATTTTAGGGGCAATTTTGATATACCAAATGTTTCAGCGAGATGTCACTTCAGTCCTGCCGGCTTGGCTCAACAGCTTTTTGAACTACGAGGAGCTTTTCCAACTTGCAGCCAGCAGGATCCAGCTCCCATGGAGGAGAAAGAAGAATACCTAAACTTTTAACTAGTTGTACATTATCTCTTGCTGCTTCTTGTGCAGCCTGATTAATCTAACCACAGGCTCTGCATTCCAGCAAGCACCTCCATCACATTTCCACAGGACTCATGAAGCAGAAAACCTGCACATCCCTGGCAGGGCTCCACGGCTGCAATGAGTAAGCACAGCACCCCTGAGGTGGAGGGAACTTTGCCAGCAGGCTGCAGGTGAGGATTCACCCCTCTGGATTTTGAGGCTTGAGGACAGAGTTGTCTGGGAGGGGAGTGCAGAGCACTTTGATACGTATCATCTCTGACACCGCAGTCAGCCATCTGTTCCGAGTTTATTAAAAGTGATGTACTCTGCTGGGAGGATCAGGAAGCATCTGCTGGTGCATTTACATTCAAATCCTCACAGCAATCCCATCCGTCCTCCTTTTTTAATTAATCAAACCCACTTTTTGGTGAAGGCACACAGATAAATGCTTCCTCTGTAAATGGGAGCACATATTATGCTAATACCATTAAATAGCTAATACACAGAAAAACAATTAAGTGCAAGTAGCAGCATCTCTCTCAGGATTTAAGAAAGCTGTTCTGACAGAGATCATTCCTGTTTAAAGGATCACCATCTAAACCTGGCTTATGCGGCAGTGCAGTTTTGCTGCTGCAGAATTGCTAATCAGCTGCCTGGGACAAGAGTGAGCCCTGAGGTGATGAACTGAAGCACACACTCCTTGTGACCCCATATACAGGGGCTGGAGCATGCTGAGGGACACAAGACCCCCCCAGAAGAGTAGTGACCCAGGGAGTTTGGAGGCAGATGCCAGGGGGCAGGCGTGAACCCTGTCGGGGTGAAGGGACAGCAGTGGGATGCTCTACCCACCTGGCAGCACTGCTTTGCATTAGCACAGCTTCTTTGAGAAGGTGAAGGGCTGCAGATGTTTCTCATTACAATCAGATTCTCTGAAGGGTGAGGAGGAAAAAGGTGGTGGCAAAGCTGCTGGTGTCTCTTAACTCTGCTTGGCATTGGGAGCCCATGCCACCGTTCCTGCTGTGCTGCTGCCTGCACTGGTTGCCCCTGTGGTATCCTTAAGTGCACAGTGCTGCATGGGGCTGGCTCTCTGGGTTTCCTCATGGGTTCAAAGCTGGGCTGCAGTGGCAGGCTTGGCCTCCCAGGGTGCCACTGGCCAGGGTACAGCAGGATTTACTCAAAGAGTTGGAATCCCTGCAGCAGATCACGTTTAGCTCTTGGTAGAAAAACCTCTCCTGTAAGTGTCAGGATCTCAGCATCCTTCTGTTGAGAGGGGCACCTCCTGTGTGTGGGGAAAGGTGTCTGAATGAAAGGCAGTGGGAGCTGTTGGCAGAGGTTGCCATGAGACAAGACCATAGTAGTCCCCAAGCCAGGGTGGTTGGTCTCTAGGAACAGTCAGCATCCCCTTCCAACCAGAGAGACGGAAGAAATGGAAAGTTTGTCCGTTGTAAATCCCAGTCTGTGCCCAAGGATCATGCCTGACTTACACATAGAGTGGTAGAAAGCAGGTCTTCCTTCCAAAGCAGGTCTGAGACTCTGGGGGCACATAATGCCCCTGTAACCAGGCCCTCCGAGTGAGCGAGGGGGTTATGCTGTGCAGAGGGAGGGATCGACCTTCCCCACTACCCTACAAAAGGGATCAATAATGTCAGTGGCAGCAACAAAGGCACTGAAAAAGTGGGGACACTCGATGGTGAGAAGCCTTGGGGCTGTGGGTTTGAATTAGTGCTCATGATAGAATGTCATCTATCACTTATGTGGAGCATAAGGGGCAGAGGGGATTTTTGTGTGCTTGGAAACTATGTCAGTGTCTCTCTGTGTTATTAATAGACAGCTGATACATGAGTTCAATAGAAATCTTCTACTTCTCAGCATGCTGTTCCTCATCTTCTTACTTTGGATATATCTTCAAGGCCTTTTCAAACACAGCTAGTTATTTTCCAAATCCTCTCTTACAGTTACAAACAATAACATTGGCTGAAACAACTAGAAAATGGAAAGTGCAGTTGATCCTACCCTTCCCCAAACGCATGGCTTCTGGCAGGCCCTGCTTTTGTCATGAAACACCTGGTCCTGTGGCGAAGCCCTTCTCCCAGGGTCAGAGGCAGGAAGTTTACAATCCCAGCCCTTGTCTTCCGTTAGCAAACAAGGGAGTTGCAGATGCTGAGAGACCTTAGGAAGGCATATCTTGCTTTTTACCTTTTGTTATTGATGTTAAGTGGTTTTTAACTTACATTCTTCAATTGCAAACGTTGTTGATGAATTTGCAAGGCTGCAGCTCAGCTACTGGGCAAACTGCATTTGGGGTTGTTGGCCTCATGGTAACTGTGGAGCAAATAAATATGTGCATGAAGGGATATTTAGCAATTGCGGGGCTGGAAATGGAATTAGTGACAAGACAGAGTGATTTAAAGAGCATTGGGTCTCATTAGGCCCAGATCAGACAGCAAGAGATGTGCTGATAAGGACAACTGTCATGTGCTTTCCTCGGTGCCTCTCCAGAAGGGACTTGCTCCCAGCAGCACATTTTGAGTGAACAAATTGTTCTGTGAGCAGCAGAGTTAACAAAACCTGGGCTCTTCTAGTCCCCTCAGACAGCCCCAGCACATGGTCCTGACTCCAGAGTCTCTGTCACTGGCTGTGTGAGTGGTCCAAGTGCTGCTACAGCATCTGCCCCTGCTCAGGCCTGCGGCATCGGTGCGCTGAGAGTCAGCCTCCGCGGGCACCGGCTGCTGGCCTGTGTCACTGAGGGAGCTGAGAAACGTGCTGGGTGACACCTGGCTGCTGGGGATCTTCCCAAAGGAGTTTTCAAAAGCTGTTTTTGTGGGAGTCGTATTTTCAGTCCTGATCTGAAGCCTCTGATGGAGTAAAACTTGCTGGTTTTTGCTTTAGCCTTGCCTCATAGGTGAAGCAAGGCACGGAGCTTTTCTCTGTATGACCCCACTGCAAACTGAATCCTAGGCAGCGCTTTCAACTGGAGCTGTCAGAGTCAGTCAAACACTCCCCAGGCTCCAGGGAACTCCCTCTTGGCATGTCTACACAGCATTTCCTTGGGAAGACAGCTCATAGCACCAGAAAGCCCACTGTGTCTGCTGTAGTCCTGCATTTATTACCAAGAGTCCTTGTCTCCTCTGTAATTCATTTCTTGTGACCAACTACTTCTTCCTTTATTAAATAATCACAGGTTTAGTCAGCATTATGTATTTGAGTTTATCCAGCAATACATATTTGAAGTAATTTATGTATCAAAATAAGGGAGAAAGGATGGACTGGTTTTAAACCAAAGGGATTTAGCTTATGAATTTCTTTGTAAATTGGGCAAAGGATGTAATTACACAATAGTTGTATTAAGCAAAAGAGCTATAGGGTTAAATCCTTTGGTTGGAAGAGACTTCACTACCCCCATGCAGTTGTCAGGATGTCTTCCTGAGGACTCTCCACGTGTTGATTCCCACCATAAGCAGGCCTGTGCATGCTGAAGGGGGTACTCACACAAGACTCTTGCAGCTACTTCAGCTGGGCTTTCCACAGGATGCTGTCCCTAAGGACCAAAAATTTAACAATTCCCTGAAAGAAGGGAGTTTATAATTAGAACAGAATTCCCTAAGAAATGTCCTACCACTTGAGTCTTGAGGAATGTGATTTTCCTCTCATGGGGCTCAGCCCTGGTGCTTGGGTTTTGCTGACCCAGTTGTGGAGGCCTTGACTGCAGAGACTGTGACGGAGGAAGGCTAAGCTCATGCTCTCCTGGTACTTTAAAAGCAACTGCAAAAACACAGTGGCATTAGACATTATTAGGAAAACCAGCTGCTTTCTGCAGCCCCTTCAATCTCCCCCAGCATATATCTTCAGCTGATGGGTTAGGGATGGCAGGTGACACATCCCTAGTATTACCTTCTCTTTTTGCCATATCAGTGTCTGTTTCCTGCTGTCCCTGCATTTACTCAGTGCCTTCCTGTCTCTTCTGGTCCTGTGTGCCTCTGCCAGCTCCCATGGCAGCAAGCTCAGGAGCTCACAGCTGCTGCAGAGAACCCCCTTACTGGTTTAATGCAGTCTCTCAATGGTTACCTACAGGTCCTGACATCTTGTGACACAAGATTTGGGGAGCATTGGTTTTGCTTTCACACTGTCCTTCACACTCACGATTTTGTGAATACCACTCATATCCCCCCATAACCTTGGTTTGTCTAACCTGAAGTGTCCCAGCCTTTGTGTTTTCTCCTCTCAGGTGCTCTCTCCCACTGATGGTTTCAGGTGTTTGTCGTGGTTCAGGTTATTTTTCCCCCTAGCTGCATCACCTGCTTTATCTCCACTGAAACTCATCTGCCTCCTTCTTCTCCACTCACCAGCTCAGTGAGATCCCTCTGAAGTCTCCTGCCATTGGCGTGACATTTGACCAGCTACTCAAAGCAGCCCAGTTATCACCTGCAAACCTGGCTGTTTCACCTTCTGTCACATCTACGTGCACCTCCTTTGGGGTCTTGTTTCAGCCTTTCCTCATCATGTCTTTAAAGAAGTTTTGCAGCTGCTTGTGATGCAGCTCTGAAGATGTGGGCAAAACAAAAGCCAGTGAAGAAAGCAAAGCAGCTCCAGATGAGTCCTGCCCTGCAGGGACTCTGCCCCCTTCTCCGTGAAGGGGTGAGCAATGACTGAGAGTTGATGATCCCTTCTAAAACTCTTTACCTGACCAACAGGCGACTTCTAGCCTGTCTCTGTTTCCACAGACTCCTGAGGTAATGAGAGAAGAGGAAAAATCCATGTTTTTCAGGCAAACCCTACCTGTATTTGAGGGGGTAGTTGAAGTGTCTGCCTGTGGATGATGCTGATGCCTGTTTGGTATTTCCTGGGCAGCTGCTTGTGGTTTTTCCCCCTCATGACACAAACTGTTGTGGAAAAAGGCAGGAGAAATGTCTTCAGCATGCAGTGATTATTGAACAGGTATCTTTGATTAAAAAGGAGAAAAATTCCATTTTTTTTTTTCACAAACAAACCACATCTGCTGGAGCTGAAACCTTCCTTCAAAGGCTGCAAAAAGGTTAAGTGCTGCAGAATTAAAAAATATGGGTTTTTATGTAACAGGAACATTCTTGCATTATTGGGGAGCTCAAAGCTGAGAGCTGATGCCTGCTTCACCTTTCATTTAAAGACCCGAATAATTAGCAGAATAATCTTTTTAGAAATGCTCCAGTAGCAGTGTGCTGGTTGTTGGATGAACAACCTCCTGGAGGGGGAAAAAGCTGGCAGTAATAAACAACTGGTTGAGGGAGCAGCAAGGGCTGTCATTAAGCTGGGGGAACACTCATCAGCACATTCAAGGAATCCAGCAAGTCAGAGCTGTTTCACAGGGCAGGCTAAATGAGGAAAATTATTTATTAGGAGAGTGAACAGAGATCATTACATTCTGAAGCCTGGTGTTAACATCCACTGTGGTTTCAGTCTTGCAAACAATACAATAATTGTTTTCTCTTGACAGTCATTTACTGTTAAATCCTGGGTACCTCGTTCTCCTTCCAGGCCTCAGCCTCCCTTTGGGAATCTATGGAGGACAATGGCAGAGCGCTCTGGCCACGGGCACACCTGCTGTGCCCTCTTCCTCACACCCAGCACCTTTTTTTCCCCGTCTCATTTCAGTGCCAATTATTACCCTTCCAAAAAAATTTGTTTCAGGACTGAAAACTAAAAGGACACCCTGGGGCACTGGGCAGGACTAAGGTTAATATGTCTCTGAAAATTATTTCTAATATAATAATGCTTCAAACTCTGTCTGAAAGAAAATGATGAAAGCAGTACCATGTTATTGCCACCGGAGACCGAGAGCATATTGGATTTTTTACTGCCTGTGCACCTCTGGTGTGTGAACAAATTTTGAGAAAATACCACCTGGTACAGCTATGAGGAGCAGAGGAAGGTGGAAGATTCACTCTGAGTTCACTGAGATCTCTTGTAATGACACTGTCATGGCTTCAGGTGCATATCACCCAGCTTCTCTCTGATTTTAACAAGACTGACTCCCAGCAGCACCAGGCTGAGGGCATCTCTTACAGACCATTTAACCATCCAGGCCTTCAGGGTGGGTCAGGTAACTTGGGACCTTCCAGACTTGATAGCCATGAGGCTGATGGACACGTGAAGTCTTACACTTAAAAGAACTCATCTAAATGCTTGGCTATCCTTGTATTTTGAAAATTAAACTCTCTAATTTTCTTCTAGTTTCTATGCTCTTTTCTTCAGATGAGGTTGTCCAGCACGGGATGTGGAGGTGCCACCTCTGTGGCCCTTTGTGTAAGATTGCTCTCACATTTCCCCAGGCTGCTCCCCAGCCTTCTCCATTCTAAATTAACCAAGCCTCTGCTCACACTCAGGTATTTTCCAAACTTCTCATTCATGGTGCTGTGTCCTGGGTATTTTCCATCTCCTCTCTCTTCCACAAAGTGGAGTTCCCAGGCTAAAGACAGCAGTTCCAGCTGAAGCCTTGCAAGAGCAGAATCACCCCGCTATGTCTCACAGAGAAGCAAATGAAAGACATCAGCAAGGAAACTCCTGGGTCACCCAGACTGGGCCTGTGGTCCTGCAACCACCTCTGATAACTCTCTGCCAAAATTACTCTTTTCCATCTCGAACCCAGAAGGATTCTTGACTTATTCACATCTATTGGAAAGCTGTTTCAGATTTTCCTCCTCTGGTACAGATTCCAAATCAAGGGTTTTCACAGGTAGTTCAAACCCACTTCTTGATTTGTTTGTTCGGTTTTGGTTTGTTGGTTTTGGGGTTTTTTTGCAATTGCTGCACAGCATCCCTTTGTCCCCAGGTTTTTGCTGCTATTTCCCTTGAATTTTCTTTGTGGACCTCGTTGTAGCTGTGCATTGATTTCCCTTTTCTGCTCGCAGCACTTTGCTTTCCTACTTGTCCAATTTCATCTTGAGGATTTCAGAGCACTTTTCCTAGTCATCACAATCATTTTGAATCATGAGCCTGCCTTCCAGTGTCTTTCCAGCTCTAGCAGCTTGGCTTTATTCAGACACCTTTTAGCTGCATTCCCTTCCCCATCATCCATTCTTCCACACAGTGGCCAGACACAGGCTGAACACACTTGGTCTTGCAATGCTTTGAGCCACCTTTTACTCTTCCAATTTATCATGTAGGTGGATTCAGTTCTCCCAGTCAAGCCTGTACTGTGTTTCTCTGGTGCACACCTGAACATAGCCACCAGGAAAGTGTCCAAACTCCTAGAATTAAGTCTGTTTCCCTTAACCACGAGACCAAAGAGGAAAAAATGAAAAAAAAACTCCACAGTTTATTCTTGACAAATCCCTGCAATGTGTTTCATATCAACTGACTAATCTGTACCTGATTATAAATTGAGGGTTTCATAATAGGTTCTGGCAATCTTTCCAAGAATTAAAGTGAGGTATATTTAAATTCCTTGATTTTCCCTGCAATGCAGATACTAAATGTTCCCTTGTTATTCCTCTCTTATTCCCCAGCTACTCAAAAGCAATTGTTAATAGCTTGGAAATGGCTTTGGATGGTCCTTAAGCTCTCACAGATGGATTTTGTCTGGTTATGCAAGCTGGAACACATCTGACTAATCTAAATGTTCTTTAAGCTCTTCTTCCTTATTCTGTTCCATGGCTCAAATTCTCCTGTTGTATGTTCCAGTTGTCTTTAACATCTGGTTATGATAAAGGTTTTCAGGAAGTTTGAAGCAGAAAACGACAGTGGATGTTTCAGTTTCTGCTGGTGTCACCTCTCCAGAATACAGTTTTGTAGACTGTGGTGCCTTTAAGCCTTTCCCTATGGCTTACTCAGATTTCCTCTCAGGACTTGAGAAAGGTGTGATGTTAAAGCCCTGCAATGGGTATCCCATTATTTTATTAACACAAATGATTCGGGAAAACCCAAAACAGTCTAAGGATCTCCCCCTACTCATGCACCTCATCTTGCTGTCTGTAGGCTCAGAGCTATGTGCAGACGTGTTTTAGGTGAGGTACATAACTTGGTGTTCTGTGTTACACACTGGCCCCAGAATGAAACCCAGAGGATGAAGGTGGGCTACTGATGTAAAGTGTGGGGTGGGTTTTTGGTGTCTAAGAGGGGCATGTGAAGCTTTATGGAGAGACTCATCCCTGAGTCAGCTCGGGTACCTGACCCAAGATGAGGAGAACCCTCTGCCTGCCTGAGCCTCAGACCCTGCAACATCTCCTCAAGGAAGGTGCCTACTTGTGGCAGGGAGTGAGCAGGAATCACAATTTGATGTTATAAACAGGAGCCAGTGAGGCAGTTGTAGCTCAGTGCCTCTCTCCTACCGTGACAATATTTAGAGCATATCCCCACCTTCCCCTCCCAAAATAGAAAGCAGTATTTTGAGGTTTAATGCTTCTCTCAGTTCAATCGATTTCAAAGCCGTAACTCCCATCCCCTTGAGAGTCTCCTGGCCATGGGAGGCCATGGGTACCCCAGCCTCCCTTTTGCCTGAGCTGGAGCCTGAATGAAGGAGTGCAAGGCAGCATGTACTCTTTGTCTGCTTTTTAGGGCACTTGGATGGCAGAAGTGAGCTTGGCCTTTCTCATCTTGTGAACATGACCGTGGGCACCTCAAACTGTGACACAGAGGCTGGGCACGATCTTCTGAGCCAGGTTCCTGAGAGTGCTGGGTTTGGATTTTACCACTTCAGAAGAAGGTGCCAGTCTCAGTGGCCTAAATCAGGAGGAGGAACTTGAGCACTTTGGAGTCAAACAGAAGCCACCTCCAGGACTCAAAAAATAAGCTTTTTCCCATGCATGGTATAGCACCAGATGGCTTGGTGATGAGTTACATTTCTTGGCAGGAATGCTACCACAGAGGTTATTTGACACAGGTTAAGCTGATTTCACACTTTTATTTGTTTTGCTGTACTGCATGGTAGAATTAAAGGGGGGCAAAACCAAATATATGAATGTGTGCATATATGGGTGAAATGAGGAAGGTCAAAATCATGAGACAATCTGAGTCCAAAAATGTCTTGAGGTACCCTGAGAACTGATGGCATGGAAGTGGTGGGCAGGGTGGAAAGGAAGGAGACGAGAAGAGGTGGCTTGAGCTGCCTTTGCACCAAGTGTGTCATTTATAGTAGTGGTTTGTCATAAATGGGCTCTGCAGAGCACCACCACCAACCTGGAACCTGGCAGGTGGAGTGGATATGAGCAGGAATGGGGCTGCTGCATAAATCTGAAGAAGCTCCTGCAGAGAGATAAAGACTCCATGTATGGCATTTGTATTGGGAAGGGAGCAGGAGCTGGTTTTAAGATTTAAGAACAAGGAGATGAGGGGTCTGCTGCTCTTTAACACACAGCAGCAGGTATGAGTGTAGGTGAACAGATGTCCAGGGAATATCACTGTGGGAAGAAGCACTGGTTAGACGAGTCATTCCTCCAGGTCCTAAAATGCCTCAAGGTCACTGAGTGACTGGCAAAAAGGAAACTTATCTGATCATATGACCAGGAACCCAAGTCCTGAACCTGATCTTGAGCTGCAGACTGCTGGTTCACACCACCCTCTGAGAGCTTTGTTTCTGCTCACGAGGAGGCTCTCACCTTCCTGCACGGCCTCTAACACTTCTTCGGGCTCCAGCTGTCTTGCTGTGGAAGCAAGGCATGTCTGTGGGGGTAGCAAGAGCAATTTAAACAGGTGACTACAACAAACCCACTCTCCCCTGGGCCCCACTGGCTCCTGAGCACATCCACAGGGTCCCTGTGAGAGCTGCTGTGGTTTCTGGGCAGAGGCACACCAGCAGTTCCCCTGGGTGAGAAGCAGGTGTGAACAGGCAGCTATCAGCTCTGGGCACACACTGTCTCCAAGCTTCTTTCACCAGGATTTTGAAGCCATTTGGTAGAGAATTCACAAAAGTCACATTTGACTGGGGCTTCTAACTTTCCTTAGCATCCATGGCTAAAGATCTGAGAAAAGTCTCTCTGGTTTAGAACACTCCAGCTAAAACTAACAACGCTTCTCATTAGAAAACTTGCACGAATTTGCTTATCAAGAGCCTGTGCCTCTGGTCACAAATTGGGATGCACTTCTTGGGGAAAAAGCAGAGAGCTGGGCAGGTGTGTCAGCAACCTTTCTGAAGCAGACATGTAAGAACTGCACCAAAAGCTTTTTTTCATACAAAATCATCCAAATAAATGCAGAAACAGCTGCTGAAACTTGCATCCCAACCACTCCCTTTGTAGGGAAGTTTAAACATTAAGAGCTTTGAGGCTCCATGGCTCAGGTGCACAGATGTTATAGACTCATTTATTTATGACAACACTAATAAACACAGCCTAGTAGCTTCACTTTTGCTTTGCTTCTAATAAAGTACTCAGGGCAGGATCTTTTCAGTATACATTCACTCTCATTATTTTTTCATTGCATGTACAGTAAATATCAACTAACATAAAGGACTGTCTAATCAAATCTTTTGCTTTATGAGTACCTGTGAGAATAATTGGGGAGAGCAAAGAAGTTTACTGGTTTGCAAAAGCAAAGTAACTTGATTTAATCCACCTATTGCAGTTTGTACAGATGCTATTAGGGCATGTTTGCTCAACAAGCCTTTCAAATTCAGTAGTCACCATACACATAAGAGTCAAGCAAACACACGAAATGATTTGGAGAAACTAGGGCAAAAATCACCTTGACGAGTCCCTAGTTTGATGCACTTATTCCAGCCCATGTCTGATCAAACATTACGTAGCACAACCAAAGCCTATCACAACAGTGGTTTTGCAGAGTGTTGCTGTGCAGCTCCTTCCCACGTGACAAGGGAGCAGAGAGGAAACATCTGCTGATGTTTCAGACAAACGGGTGCCTGGCAGTACTTGTGGCTCCTGGCTAACATGCCAGGTGTAGGCGGCATGGTTAGAGGTGGTCCAGTACTAGAATCATACCCTGGGAGACAAACTGTGTTCCTCCACCTTTCAGAGGAAGAATTAAAACAGGGCTACCTACAGTTAAACTTGTTTGACCATGAGAAGTTCGAATGGCCAGAGCTACCCTGGGCTCCTGTGAAAGACTGCATTGACCTCCACGCTCTTACGCAAGACGTGCTGCATGTGAGGATGTAGCCAGGGCTGCTGCCTTTGCCTCACACCTCCCTCTGGTGCACTGCGACTGCTCTGAGGAGGACACTCACACTCTGTTCTTCAGCAGATGTTCTGTATCTATATCTGGCTCCAGCCTTTCCTGAGCCATGCTGGGTGTTGCAGGTGATACACCAGCAACGCTAGGGAATAAGGTGTTTAAAAAAGTACATCCTAATTAACTTTTTAATACTCATTTTCCCTAGGACCAGCCTCATTAGATCTGTGTGTGTGAAGTATTTGTTTAGCCAGTTACTATATTGCTAATCACGAAGACTGGCTTGTTGCCTGGATGCTTCACCCAAGCCACAATATCACAACTACAAATACAGAACTATAAAACAAATCTCTCCTTAATCTTCAAGATTATGTTGCTGTGCTGATCCCTGCACTGCAGGTAACTCTATTTTTTGAGCAACACAAAATGAGCTCTTGCTACACATGATGTGCAATGAGAGATTCAGGTCATATTTTAAATTTATTATTCTGAATTTGTCCTTTCTAATTTCTCTAAAGCCCCTGTGTCTCTAGGGCATTTTCTTAAATGAAAAACTTCTTGTACATCAGTGGTGTAATACAGCAGCACCCAGGCCCTTGCACTTTTACACAACAGGGCAATCTGCACGAGTTCCCTAAAAGGAAGAGTTTGTACCCCAGTCCTTGTCTCATGACTGAGGGAACAGAAGGAGGTTTCCATCCGTACTGGGCCTACATTCAGATCCACCACTCTGTTGGCAAAATATGAGTGGCATTAAAAAAAGTGGGCTAAACAAGGGGAACCTCAAACTCCTGGGCTGCAACTACGCCTTCCTCTCTTAAAGATGCCTTTGGAGGACAAAACCCCCTCTCATCCTGCTTCTGCTCCCTCAGGGACAGGACATTGAACTGCCAGTTTTGAGATTGCATTGCAGGGTCCTTTACACACCTTCTGTTTTGTTACTAGCTTTAGTATTTCTGGATAAAGTTTTTTCAGCAAAGTGTTTTCCCTGAATGATGTTGTCCAGCTCCCACAGGTGGAATGACTGGAACACCCCAAGGGACAAGGAGATGTTGTCAATGCACTGTTTAATAGCTTTTAGACACACACAATACCTGGTCCTTCAGAGGCTGATCCAGGCCTGATCTCAATGAAGAGAAGACTGCACTGTCAGTCCAGCTCATGTTTTTCCCTGAAGTCCAGGTTGTTCCTGCCGTTCCCCTCACAGATGTGTGAAACTTTGTTGAAGCCATTAGCCCCATCTGTAATGGACTTGTTTACCACCCTCATAGCAGTCACTTCATAATTAAGTAAGTGGACAGTGATGACCTTCATCTACCCCCTGGGTATTTTCCACAAATACCCACTTCAGTGTTCAAGTAAGATAAGATCACTGCCAGGGATGCTGTTTAGGAAGAGCTGGCTAAGGGATAATGCAGCCACTAATGGCTAGCAATCTTCAAATCAGAGCATGTTGCTCTACAAAACAGCTTTTTTAGGCCAATGCTGAGGGCAAATTTCCTGGTGTGACTTTGGATGGAGTCAGAGATGGAGGAGCTTTATGGCACAAATTAAAACAAGTCACACTCTGGGTTGGGAAGGGCAGTGGCCAGTCTTTGGAAAGTGGGAAGGTAAATTTTTAAGCAGTGTTGTCTGTTTGACTCCTTGGTGGTTCGGAAGAGCAGACAACACCTCGATAACCCACGCTGAGAGTATGAGTCGGATGCGCACAAAACACACACGGGGTTTCTCTGGGCAGCCCAGCGCGTCTGACCTTTGGCAGGGCTTGAGAGGTGAAGTGTCCCAGGTGCACCTCATGCTGGGGGGAGCGGCTCTGCCCTGGCTCCTGCTCCTTGCAGCCAGAGGTGAGGGGAGAACGTGCCCAGAGGGTCCAGCCTCTGCACCCCTGGGTGTCCTTCCACCCGTGCTCTAATGTAACAGGGGCTGGGTGCCCATTTGAGCAGGACCAAGCTCACTTAGGAAAAATCAGTGAGGCTTACATGCCAGGAAGTTCAGGACAAGCAGTTTGATAAGTTTAAAATGCAGCTGTGTGGAAGAATAGAAAAGGAGCCATAATAGGTTTTTTTCTCAGCAGCTGACAGTGGAACTCTCAAAGTGTTAAACAAATGACACCTCAGGAAAGACAGTTATAATTTGCAAATATAAATTGACTCTTGCACAGAGGGTCTAAGCTTCCCCATGTAACCAACAGCAAATAATAACCTCTCCTAAGGACCTCTCCTGACTCAGCTACTAATTTACTGTATGAGACTGGATGAGTAACCTAATTCCCCTTTATTTTTACATATATCTAAGACCCTATTGAGCCTATGAATAAATGGATATCTTGATATACAGACATATATCCCCTACATGTCCATTTAATACAGTTTAATATCTGAATTTTTAATGTAATAGGATTCAGTCCTTCATAATGAATAAAACACAGGGCTGTATCAGTGCTCAGTGTCCTTGCAGAACAGAGGTGCCCTAATGCTTATTCATGTCTGCAGAATAAACTGAAGGCCAAGCCTGAAAGACACCAAATGCTGAAGACTTCGTTGAAGGTTTTATGTGAAGGGGCTTTGTGGTGGCCCAGCGTCCCTTTGCATGGCTTTCCCCTGCCTGGAGGAGGGGAAGGGGCTCTGCTTCTGAGTCCTCAGTGAGAACCGAGAGCCCTAGGGCAGAACGGCCAGCAGCTGAGAGTTTGGAGAAAGGTAGAAAGTGGGTGATCCACTGCCTCCGGAGCTCCCTCCTGCACAGGCACACCAGTGGCTGACCCCACCAGGGCTGATGGAAACAAGGCAAACAAGGCAAACCCCCTCCTGATGAAGCTTGGCTGCACACTGAGTTAGCTGTGGCCCCGGAGTGATGTTTAGAAGGAAACAGCAAATGGGAGCGTGCTTAATTAAAGTTGACAGTCATAATGGCCCTGCCTGTAATAGTATCAGGAGATTATCAGTTACGGGCCAGTGCTGCAGACTGGGTGACGACCCTGCCAAGGTGTGACCCTTCAGCCAGCCCTGTCTGGCCAGATCTCAGTATCTGCTCCTTAATGCTGAACATCTCGTGTTGATAGGGAAGAGAAACCAGCTTTTTCCCTCCTCATCTCCATCTCCAGCTGCTCGCTGTACCGTGCAAACACTGATTATTGAGAAATCCAGCTTAGGGTTTATCTAATTGATCATTAATACAATATCAAGCAAATGAACAAAGGTTATAGGACAGGGCTTAGGAGGAAGAGGATGCAAAGTGCCTTTTCCTCCTCTGGCTAATGGGTTGAGTATTTTTATATTTACTTACTTAACCTATATCCAGGTTAAAAACTGGGGCAGTTTGGGACACCAGGAAGAAACTCAAATAAGCCAGCTGGTGTGGGATAGTAAGAGATTTCAGTGAGAAGATACAGGGCATTAATTATCAATTTTATCTCTGCCAATTTCTGCTGGTTCAGATGCACTTCCCACATATAATGCCAGACTGCAGACTGGAAGACCATGCTGGAGGCATGTAATTCCGCTTGCATCTGCAGTCTCCCTGCTCCAACCACAAAGCTCCTGCAATATGGACTGGTTTTTAAATTGGTCTGCACACTCACTTGTAGCCCACCTTCCTTCCCTTTGCACACTCTGCACTGGTAAATGGATGTTCCCAATGCCTGCTCAGAGATTCTTTCCCTAATGCAAGTGAATCCTCTCCCCACACTCACTGGGCATCAGAACACAACATACTAGAGGCAAAGCAACTTCAGAAAATAAAAGAAATCCCAGTGCTCAAGAAAGTCTGTCTTTGAGACATCACTTCAAGGCCTCAGCTGTTGCACACTGCAGTTTCCTCCTGAAGTTGGCACTTACTTATGGGTCTGGATCCATCACTTGCTTCCAAGCAACCGGTGACATGTGTCAAACACCAATCTTCCGGCTTGGCAGGAAATTCAAATGCAACTACTGCTTTTGCAGAAGGTGAGAGCAGCTCTCCTTAATTTATTTTGTCTCTACTCCTTTTTCTCAAAAAGCTCCAGGATCTTAATTACAGCGACATTCCCCAGTGGAATGAGAGCACTGTGATTGAGTAGGGTAATGAGGTGCATGAATTAACAGTGACATCGACTCACGCCTCCAGTCAATACTTTGATATCTCATCTATTGAAGTAAGTGCATTTTAACATTAATCCCACCAGAATTTGGTATATGTGTGTGCGCTCCAGTCAGAGGATCCAGACAGATGGGTTCAAACCCGGTCCAAGGAATGTGGGAATTCAAATGAGAAAGGAATTCAAGAGATTCTCAAAAAAAGACATTCATAGCTTTCAAGATGGGCTTAGCACTTCCTTGGAAATGAGACATAGTTGCTGTAAATGCAGAAGTTTTAGGGGGTTTTGTGACATTCAGGACTCCCAAATCAAATTACTAACCTGGTAGAAAAAAGCATCAGAATAAGCTTCTTCCTGGCACAGCAGATAAATGATGTATGTGGACAGGAAACCATACGTACAAGAAAGGCAGAAAAAAAAGTCCATACTGGTGGAGATATGAGCTGGATGGATGGATATGTTGACAATAATATTATAAAATAATCTAAAGAGTTTTTGCAGGTCTATGGGATTCAAGAGATCCTTAAAGCTCACATCCCTCTTTTACATCCTCATCCAGATATAAGAAATGCAGCAGCCTCTGACTTTGCTGAAGGGTTCAGAAGGACAGGCTGTGCATACTGCACACTGCTGGGTAGTTTCAACAGCGCAGTAGCTGCTGACAACACCTAAAATGCTGTAACTGAGACCATTTCTCAGCTCTCATCTCTGGGATCATGCCCTAACCCATTCCACCTCCCCCTCCAGAAGCATTAAGGAGGCAAACCCCAGAGCTTGAGCCAGAAAGGAGCTTTGGTTCTTGCAGAAGAAAAGCAAGGTCAAGCAGGAAACCTTTAGAGGATCAAACTGGAAAGGGAGCTCCTGGGCAGAGAACTTGTTGGAAAGGGATTGGGGGCTGTCAGTGAGAATCCTCTGTCCTTTGGTCTGGACTCACTGGTGCTGTGGGAAGAAGGGCACTGGGTGTACTGGCAAAGTAGTGGGATATGCCAGAGAAACGCCAAATTCCATTCTCAGTTCCTCCCCCAACAGAAACAACCCGCAATTTAAAAAACCATTTTTCTGAACTTTCTGAATCATTATATTATTCAAATGCAAGAGCACCACATCATCGACGTGTTAGTACCACACTCCTTTCAACAGCTGAGGTACCTGGTGCAGAGAGGTTAATACAGCTTAAACCACGGTTTTTAAAAATCAGCTTAAATTCTGGGTGCCTCCATTTGAGGATGCTGTGGCCAGGACTCGTGATGCCCGATGTTAAGTGGAGACAGTCAGCCAGCAGCCCAGAGGAGATGAGCCGGAACCTCCATGATGCAGTAATGCTGATAGATGTTCACTTTAGTTGGACTCCATAAATTAGAAAATTACCTATTTTCCCTAAAACATGGGCAGTGAGCCTCCCAGCATTTATCTTAGACACATTCCTGCAGAGTTGGAATTATGTTAGAGTGCTTTTCCTCGGAGAGCTCCAGCAGCTAAGAAGTGAAAAGTTGTTTAAAATAGCTTAAAATACTCTGGGAAGGGTTAAGTGACAATCACAACTGCTCATTCACATTCAGACCTCTGACCTTCTAGGGGTAATGCTGGCACATTAGCCAGAGTGTGATTCCCGAGGCCTGGCTGAACTCTTGTGCAATGCAGGCATGTCAAGGTCCACGTTTTTATCCACCCCTGCAGCTGTGTTAATTTGGTGAGGTGACTTTGCTGGCTGAGGGTGGGACCTGATGCATGGCAGACCCGGAGTATTGGTTAATGTGGGAAATTTGAGTGTTTCAGACAAGCTGCCAATCACTCAGGTCTCTTCAGAGCCACGGCAGGGTCACTGCCCTCTGCTCTGGATGTGGCTGAGCAACTCTCAGTAAGTTACTAATGAGCTCATGCTTAAGGCGGTGAGTTTTATTCTTTGCTTCAGCATTCCAGGTCTGACTTCTTAAGGTCAGAAGTGGGTCACCAGCTATACAGTGCAATGCATTATTTTATGGTCCCCTGAGAGCACAGCCTGATGGCTGTACCCTGCACCCACACCCTTCTGCCTCCTCCAATCTGGCACGGTAGAACAGTTCCCTGAGGTCTGCCACAAGCAAGTGCTTAATGGGCTGTGTGCTGTGGGGGATGGGACAGCACGGTGGTTCCTGACACCAGGGCATGGCAGACTGGGGCAGGAGCAGAGCGCTGACCACCCGTGCCAGTGGTGATGGGCTGCACCCTTTGCAGGGAGGCCGCAGGGCAGCCAGTCCCAATAGCCATGCCCAAAGCAGGCAGCTTGCTCCTGCTGGATGGTGAAAGATGCAGCCCCGTGGGAGCCTGCCAAGGGGCTCCGTGGCTGTATCTGCCTTGCAGGCAGCGTGGGAGGCAGGAGCCTGGCAGGGAGCAGTGGGTGGCAGGCAACCCAGGGCTCTTCAGCTCTGCACATCCACACGCCCTGGATGTGCCACCTGTGGGGGGACCAGCTGTCCTCCTGGTCTGACTTGCAGAGGGACAATGGGGCAAGCAGGGGAATGCACAGCGAGGGCACAGAGTCCTGCTCTGAGGTCGGGAGTTGTTTCTTTGGTCTTTGTCTCTGTTGGCTTTGGGATGGAGGAAAAAGAAAACTGTCAGCCTGAATGGGTGCCTTGGCCCTGGAGCCCAGAGTTTTTCCAGAGCTGGTGCAGTGGTAGAGTGGCAAACTGCCGGTGCCAGGCCACAGCTGTGAGCTGCCATACGGACGGGTCACCACGTGCCTTAAGCCACTGCACCCACAGCTCACCACCGACCGCTCCACCTTTTGAACAAACCAGTAGGCTCAATGACAACAAGGCAGGAATCGCTCCAGTTTGGACTTGAACTCAAAGACTTGGCCTTCTCCCAGCTCCAGGCCAGACATGAAAGAGAGGAGTAGCTCACAGAGGGCAGCTGCCCTCACAACTGGTTCCAAAACGTTCCCAGACTGGCAAGCGTCCACGCTACGTAGATTTTCAATCCAGACGCAGGCAGCTTTGTAAAAGACAGAGTCCCCTTGAGATTTCCATGTACCCACATCAGTCCTACAGTGCTCCCTCATGCCCTTGCAAAACCAGAAGGCCCCTGAGAAATGTGGAGCTCTTCCTGCAAGACCTGGGTGTCGGACACCGTGCTGCAGCTCCATCCCAAGGCACGGCTGCTTCACTGCCTGCTCTGGGGGCTTGCGTGGGGACGGTGCTGAAACCATCAGCACAGGGAGCTGTGGATGCTTAGAGCCCCACAGAAGGCAGGGGCACTCCCCTTGGTGGGTGGGAGTTTGGCTCCCCGCTTTCCCATGTTTTCAGGGCTGGCGAGCCAGGAGGGGAAAGGCCGTGAGTGATCCGGCCAGCATGAGCACATGGGTGGCAAATTCTGCAGCAGATCGTGGGCACGTGGCAACATATCTGTGACTGCTATTTGTCAGAGCCACTGCTGGGAAGCCCATGCAATCCTCCTCTCAGAGATGTGCCCCCCTCTTTACCTGTCGCTGCAACTGCTGACCATCATAAGATCAGCTATCAAAGAGGGTGGGTGGCTGGTATCAGCTGAGTAACTCCTTTCCTTTTCACTGATGTGGATGAAAAGAGGAGTGTCTAGCTGCTTATGCCACCACTGGTTTGGAGAGGCAGGATTCAGACTGAAGAGTATGATGGTTGGGGCTAAAGGATTCAAAGTTCAGGGTTAGGTGGGACAATTAAATGTGTCTTGGAGCAGTAACTTTTCAAAAAATTATCTATGTTCTCCAAACTGGCTTGGGCAAGCCATGCCTATTCAGGACAAACCACCTGCCAGCATTAAATGGAGCACTTTTGGCTTAATTTGAAACCAGAATAGAAAGTAGCAATCAGCAATAACATGTGCTTCAGAAGGACAGTAGAAGTCGTCTTCTATGGAAAGCAGTGCTCCAGAATACCAGCTGCCACTCTCTCATCCCTCAGAGAGCACACAAGAAAGCCTGATCTCTTTGGAAGTGTAAAATAATTTCTTGCTAATCAAGAGCTCAGGCAAAAATATCTTTTACTGGGAAATTCTGCATGAAGGTGACTATTAAAAGCATAAAGTCATGTCCACTCTCTGCCTCGTTTGTACTGTTAAATCTCAGGTTCTGCAATACGGATGGCAGTTAATTTTTGAGGAAAGGGACATGATTAAAATCATGACTGGTAGGAGATGTTCGCTCCTACCAGCTCGCTCCAGATGTTGCTTTCAGAATCATGAAGGAATAAATTTGGAATAAAGTCTGGTGAGCAGATTTAAGAGACAGTCCATATCCTTAAATGCCTGCAGCGTGCTGGTACAAAGGTGAGAGACAGGTTTAACCAGGGATGGACTCAGCCTTCCCAGGTCCAGAGCACGTGGCTGAACCTCGGTCTCTAGATTATTCTTCCTCTTCAAAGCCTCTTGCTCAGGGCAACCTGTCTCTTCCTCAAGCAGAGGAACAGGTCACACTGGGATTGCAACCGGGCACACCACACTTCCTGGTGTAATGTAGATCAGACAGACACACCCCACTGAACCAGAGAATCAAAAAAATCATAGAATAGTTTGGGTTGGAAGGGACCTTTAAAGACCATTTAGTTCAACTTAGTTGCAATGAGCACAGACATCTTCAACCGTATCAGGTTACTCAGAGTTCCCTCTAACCTGACCTTGAATATTCCAGGGTTGGAGCATCTACCAGCTCCCTGGGCAACTTGTGCAGTGCTTCACTACTCTCGTTGTAAAAAATTTCTTCCTTATATCTAAATCTTAAATCTAACTTGTTTTACTTTAAACACATTCCCCTTTGCCCTGTTGCAACACGCCCTACGAAAAGTCTGTCCCCATCTTTCTTACAAGCCCCCTTCAATTACTGAAAGGCTGCAACGAGGTCTCCCTGGAGCCTTTTCTTCTCCAGGCTGAACAAGTCTAACTCTCAATCTTTCTGCGCAGGAGAGGTGTCCCACCCCTCTGATCATCTCTGTGCCTTCCTCTGGACTCGCTCCAGCAGGTCCGTGCCTCTCCTGTGCTGGGGACACAGTGCTCCAGGTGGGTTCTCACCAGAGCAAAGTAGAGGGGCAGCATCCTCTCCCTCGACCTGCTGGCCATGCTTCTTGGGATGCAGCCCAAGATACAGCTGGTTTCCTGGCCTGATTCTTCTAAACCTTTTTCTTCCACTCCTCCAGACTGAAAAATACAAGATGTGAAGAACCTTCAACACATTCTGTGATTCTCTCCTGTGCAATAAGTAATTCCTTAACTTATTTAACTCATTATTGCTGTAATTTTTTCAGAGATGATTCAACTTCTGAGTTTGTCTGTCTTGCTCGACCCTGTGTCAACAATGACCAGAGGCTGGATGAACAGAGGAATTAATTTCTGACAGTCAGTCTCACTTTCTCCTGTAATGTGATTTCACCATATTGGTGTTTTCAGCCCTTCAGGGGAATCGTTTCAATAAAAAAACATTGACATTTCAGAAAGGAGTTATTATTTCTTTGCATTTGACATAAACCCATAATTTCCTCTTAAGAGGACAGCAGACATCCATGCAAGACATCTGTAGTATGCACAGTAAGAATGAAATCTGAACAGCTGTGTTATCCTGGCTTGTTTTGATGCAGCACTGGTAAATAAAAGTGTGCTGGTTTTACTGGCTTTATAAAATGACTGTAACACAGAACTATCTTTGGGATGGTGAAGGAGAATAACACTCCTTTTGTTGAGGTTGCTCTTGTTCATACCAGCATATATCTGTGTAAGACGTTCATATGTGAAAGAGAAGATCAAAAGGAGGCTCTGTAAAAGCTGTGATTTACAAGATTATTATATATTATTATTTTATTTCCTTGCATTTTATTATTTTTAAAAGCTGCAGCCCTCACGAGAAGCAGAGATGACCAACCAGCTCTCCAACCTATGCTGGGCCAGGTCACTTAGCTCACCCTGGGCGAGCAGCCAGCTCTATCCAACACCATAATTTTCTTTGTCTCCTTCAGAAATTAAAATCTAGAATTCATTTACCTCACCATGAAATTTAAAACCTTTGAGCAGCCAGAGTGGTCATTTCCAAAACATCTCAAGTCCCACACTAAACAGTAAATTCAGTTGTTAAGTAGTTGTCCCTACTTAAACCTGTGTGGAAAATTTAAAAATGTGCTGAGCAAACCCTAAAGCCTTTGAAACTTGGAAGAAAACAGTTTTTCCAGTCTCCCAGCTGGTAGATCATTCCTGGATTGCAGTGCTTGCTGCAGTGGTGCAGATGGCTCTTGGCCACAAGGCACCTGGGATCTGTGCCTGGGCTTCAGCCTTTGGAAAACACACACTGAAACCCATAAAATTCCAAGGAGAAAACCGCTATAAAAAATCCATGAGACTGGGTTGTGTGAGTGGCCAGGTCCCAGCACTGCAGCTGCACTGGAGGTCAGGCAGTTTGCAAGTGAAAAGTGGGGTGCAGGTAGGTCCAGCCAGACTGCCCCCACCCTGGGTCCCCGTGTCTGACCCCAGTGTTGTCCACCAACAGGGCCAAAGAGTGACCCAGAGACCCATTTCAGGTTATACCTTGGCCTGCTCTGACTGAAGGGGACATGGGAGGGTCTTGTTGCATGGTCACTGGAGACATGAAATACAGAATGAGTGGTACCTATGGATGGGTACCTATGGATGGCCTTTGCTAGAGCTGCAGGTGAGACTCCTTTTCTTCAGGCCTCCAGCAACACACAGCATTTTCCTCACAGATAACTCAATGCCCTCCCAAAGAGGCTCTAATGGCAAGATAACTTTGACCATCTTACTAGTCACTATTTTCAAAGCAGCAGCCTGTGGTAAGGCACCAAACTACCAAAATCTATGGGGGAAAGAGTTATCAAACAGTAGCAGCTGGCAATGCAAACACCTGCATTTCCTGCCTGTGTCTTGACAAAGTTGCAGACTGAGTCATGCTTCCTGACACGTTAATAAACAGGTTCAGTGCATGGGAAAAGGGGAACGGGTGGTGTTTGTTCCTGCAGAGGAAAACCAGAGAAGCACCTTGGAGTCCACAGAATTTTCCAAGCCTGTTCCTCTTCGCTTATTTAAGAGCTTTATTTTTTTAAAATGAAAGCAAGTTTACAGAGATAGGAGGACAATAAAAGGCAGTGTCATTTCCTAGCTTGTTAGTGCTAGATAAAGGTGGCAGTCTGAACAAAATCATCCTTGTCCTTATAATTTTCCTTGTTTGATTGCTTACAAATAAACCAGTTTAATAAAGGCTCTGAGATACAAATGCCACATGGCCATATTGACAGGAGCAGGGGAAAAGAAAACACAATAATCATGTTAGCTCTATCCCTCAGATTAATTACCTAGATAAAATACACATTTACCTCATTCTAGACAGAAAAATGTAATTTACCAGCCAGTGATTTAGGCAGGCACCCTGCTGTTAAAAGCCAGACCCAGCTGATCCTAACTAGGAGGAAAAATGAGCTCCAAGCCTTGTGAAGGACAGGCCTCTCCTCCCCTCTTCAACAGCAGCCACCGTGGCAAGGCTTGCACCTGCTCCTCCTCCAGCTCCAGGCAGGAGCGGCTGTAGGACACAGTGGATCCCTTTTTAATCCCTCTTCTGTCTGCTTCCTTAGGACTCAGCACACCTGTATTTAAGAAAGTCCACCACTGGGGAGGTTTTATCCCCGTGGTTTCACTGTAACCCAGGACACTTCAGCTGCAGTGGAGGTCGCAGCTGGAGGATGCAGCCTGGACCCTGCACCAGCATCCTGCCCACTGCTGTCTCAGCTGCCCCTCAGGACACCTCAGCCTAAATACAGACTTGGGCCTTATCTTGTCAGAAATCTGTCACAGGTTAAAACAAACAAGATCTGTCTATTCTCTGGCAAACTGTAGTTTCCAGGCCATAACAAATCATTGAAACAATATTATACCAGCTCAGTGGGGGAAAACTGACAGACCCAACCCCTCAGCTCAGCTGAAATTGCACTACAGCAGATTTCTCTCCTAATGCCACTGTGTTAGTCACTGAAATCAAGGCAACACTTAGCAGAACTTTTTCATGGTCAAGCATTGAAAAATAATTTTTCATAAACATAAGCCCTTACTGCAGGGAACACCCCAACTTGGACTTAAGCCAGTAAGGCCAAAATCTTAAAAGAATTCCTATTTAGGCACTCAGAAGGTGCCTTGAAATATCTGAAGCACTAAGTGAGGTGCAGCCATCCTGAGGGATGACATGCAGAGAAAGCTGTTGTTTAGAAGCACCTTGGTTTTCAACAGCTCCCACACTTGAGGTCACTGGATGTCAAGGTCAGACCAGGTCCCTGGTGTTGGTTTGGCTGGTATGATGGCTGAGGGGTTTCCCCTTTCCAGAGCCAAGGTAGATGGAGACTCAGCTTCCACAGGTCAACAAGGACGCTGCAAACAGTGTCCTCCTCGCTTTTCTTCAGAGAGTCGAGGGGGGAAAACGTTTCATACTGCTGCTGACCCGAACCCATCACCAAGGCAAAATGGAGCTTTGTGTCTTCCTGTCATAAGGGAGGAGGTTGGAATATTGTGGGGCCTGGCAGCTAAAGGCAAGGTAACTTGTGAGTAAAATGAGAGGAAAATGGTAAGGCTTAAAGACATGTATTTGATCTAAATTCCAGAGGTCAGAGAAAGCACCAGTTTCTTGAAACTACTTGATTTATCCAAGTGGAAATTGAGGCAAAGAAACTTAGAGCTGCTGGAACACAGTGCTGTTGAGAGCTGGTCCTGACCTCCTAGAAACTTCCTTCATGTCACAGCCAAGCTTCTTTCAGCCTCCTCCCCACCCATCATCAAGTACTCAGCTCTGGGTGTAACTTTTATCCTAGGAAAATAATTCATAGAACTGTATTTCCACATCTCGTGCTAAGCTCTTTTGGAAACAACCTGAGCAGGTATTTGGTTCAACATCTTCTCCCCCTAAAACACAAGGTGTTCCAGGTAAAATAATAGTGAATAGTAAATAAATACAGTATCAGCTATAAGAATTGATGAGGAGAATGTTCCTGGGGTGCACCATCTCACCCCACTGCCTCCACCCCGCTGGAGCTGGGCAGAGCCAGGGCAGGGCTACCCTTGCCTGGAGGTGGCTGTGATGGGCCCCTTGGCTGGCTGGGTACATGGCCCAAGGCAGCGAGGGCACGGCCCCCCAAAGCAGCAGCTGCACTGCTCGCTTTTATTAAAGTCTCTCGTTGCATAATTGATGTCTGTGTGAACCCTTGGGAAGCAGCAGGTGCGGGTGGTTCAAACCAGTGCTTTCAATAACCTTGGATTAATGATAAATAGTCATGTATAGCTGATACAGGTGATCACACAGCTCTGCTTTATGCCTATGGAAAGGTCTGTTCTGGCTGCAGAGCCAGGTCCCCAGTCCTTGGACAACCTTTTCTCCCTCCCTGATCCCCACAGGCAGACGCAGGATTTTTGGCCTGGAAAGAGTCCCCAGCTGTGTCTGGCTTGGTGGCAGAGGCAGCATCACTCCCACCTTCTCCGCAGGCAACCCTGCTTCTGTGTCGGCTTGGAAGCAGAATTTTGGACAACTTCCCCAATTGCTCTCCTGCAAAAATGCCACATGCAGAGAGAAATCCCTGTCAGGGTGAGGTGTTATGCCCACACACATCCTGGACAAACCAGGTGTGTCCTGGTCCTTGATATCCTGGCACGAGGCAGGTGTTCCCTCTCCGTGACTGCAGATGGGGTCACCTGCAGGATACTGGCAGCAGCCTGGCAAAACCAGGCTCCATGGTGCCAGGGCGATGGGGCTGCAGCCCACAGTGCCTCCCAGCACCCCTGAAGAAGGGGGAACACGGAGCTCTGCAAAGGCAAACCTTGTGCTGCTTTTGGGAAGCAAGGGCTACGAAAGTTTGTATGTGAACAGTTTGTGGCCAGCTGAGTGTCACATAGAGGTCAAAGTCATGGTTCACGAGGATAATAGGACCCAGAAGAATCAAGGCTTTCCAAAACAAAACCCAGACTCCTTCCTTCAGGTGCATAAATACGTTTTTAGGAGATCCCACTTGGGAAAGTTTCAATCCGCGTATCCAGTGGGCAGACACTGACAGGCAATTCAAGCTAAGCTGGCTTTTTTGTACAGGGAAGCTTTGAATATCAGCATGAACAGCTGGAGAAATACGAATTTCTGCTCTTTGCTTCATCTGCTGCAGCTGTGCGGCCTCCTGAACTTTTGCAGCAGGAGGGAAACTGGAAGGCTGCAATGGAGATGGGACATTCATGGGCAGGGGTCTTGTCGAGCAACTAATCACCTGTTTGGGCAGAAAACTGGCATTCCCATCTCTCAGTCAGCAGAGTGTGTTTTCTAATTACAAATTAAACACTAATTGTGAATCATGTTTTCTTGTCACTAAAGATATCAACACAAATGCTTTCAATAAGCTTCCTAATTTTTTAAATAGAGCACTTTAGGACAGTTATTGCTTGAATTTGCACGTGCAGGCTACATCTATTCCAGGTTGCTGCAAGACACTGGTGTTAAGGGGATATTTTTTTATAAGCGATTGAGAAAACACATCAAGTATATTAGCACTAAACTGTAGCAAGTGCTGTGGTTGATAATGCTTCTCTTTACTGTGAATGCCAAAACAGACTCCTTTTCTGTGGGAAAAAATAAACATTCACTCTGTTCCATTCCACTCAGCCCAGATCGTCCCTGTACCCTATCAGTTATTTTGCTGCAGTTGATTAATTTCAGCTTTCCTAACTTCAGCAAATGAGAACATCCATTTCTTATCACAGACCTTTACCAAACACACATGCTTGATTCTGCAGAACATCTGGAGCCCATCCGTTTGCTGCTACAGAGCTCAGACTCTTGCTTATTTGTGTCCTCCTCCAGTTTCTCCTCAAAGAATGTGGACTCAAAACGCTTTTTGTAATTTGCCTGATTTAAATAGAACATGCAAACATGAAAACCTGCACATGCAACATCTGTCTGAAAAAAAGTTAAAATTCAGCATAGGAAAGGTCAATTCCAGACAAAACACTCATCCAAGCTCCTGATTCTCGACTAGAAAAGCCTAAGTAAGGGCACAAAAAGGCCACTGCTCCTCTTTTTTTATCTTTTACTCTCTCACAAGAAGTCTCTTACATGGCATTTGACCTATCAGACTTTTAACCACATTATTAGCAAAGGTTTATAATCATAAATCAGTAACTTTTGTTTTTTTCCCCTCCAGCTTGGAAAGGCGTCTCTGTGTTCCCAGCCCAACCATTTTGCACACCTTGGTTCACTTATGTCTCGGATCTTGTCTATGGCCCACGACCCCTCCAGTTCCTTGAGCTGCCTGGAGTATCAGACACTTTCTCCAAACAGGTTGCAGCAACTCCTTGATGAGCAGCATTTAATTCAAGCAGTATTGTTAGGAAGCAACATTAGGTAGGGAGAACTCCAAAGATCATTCCACTATTTGTGGAATGCAGGGGTGGGATCCAGGTTTGCCACCAGCCCAATATGGACTACGCTAAAATAGAGATTAAATTAGTGAGTGCATTTCTGAAAGGAAACTGTGTATCTAAGAGGATTATTTATGTGAGTGCATGCACATGGGTGCCTGTTAGAATAATGCAGATAATTCATCTCTCACAATTTTTGGTTTGCTGACATCTGTTTGCCTGTTTCCAAGTCAAGGCTTTCAAACTCAAGCTGTAGGGCAGGAAGATAACATACAGATGAAAACACATGAAATTCTGATGAATTCTTTGTATTATTCTTACAGTTTCATAGCTAAATATCTAGCAACACATAAATGTCGAATCTTTTAATCAGGCTGCAGTCGATCAGCAGAGAAATCCATTCTCTCTGGTAAAGCAATATGTCTCTCATCTATATTGATGAGAAATTAGCAGATTAATTACCGTGCAGGTCTGATTTCCCCCTTGTTAATGTTATCTGCAATCAAGCAATAAAGTCACTTCCTTTGCACAGGGTCTTAGTATACATATGGCTGACCTAGCACAGCAAACAAAGCACAGATCAGGTATCAGCAAAGCAAGGCGGCGATGAAGAGTGTGATGTCACACGAGGGCTCGTGAGTACGCACACAAAGAAACCCAAATCTGTCTCCAAGTACATCTGCCTAATTGAATGTGCACCAAGATGAGCAGAGTCTGAAAGAAACAGGCCTTTTCTAGGTGGCAAAAATCAGGGAAAGAGTAGTTTTGCTCTCGCTACCCATCCCTGCCTCCCCTTGCAGCCTCCTCCACCTGAGCAGCTCCCACCCTCCCCTCAGTGTCTGCCAGCCGCTCTCCCTGCACCGCTGCCAGCCAGCCCGGGGGGCACAGCTCCTCTCACCTCCTTCCAGAAAGGTGCCATAATGCACTCTGTCCTTCTGGCCCCAGCATGGACACTGGGCACAAATGGGGAGGGGGGGAACAAACGAAACAAATAATGCGGGGCCCCCTAGCAACCCTGCTCCTCATTTTTCATCATTTTCACTCTGTCAAACTGTATGCTTGGTACCTGGAGCAGTTTGAATCCTGGAAGGAAGGAAATAAAATCGGACTTTTCAATCACAAAATAGCCCATTGTGCTCTCAAGGCAGTGAGATAGAGCAGCTGGGAAACAAGATTCCTGTTTTCTGTGAGTTATAACAACCATTTGTTTCTGGTGCTAGGCTACAGACCGTGGAAAGATAGGGTCAGCATTTGCAAAATATTTTCAAAACCCCTAAAGTGATATTCTGGTCTCTGAAGTGGGAGTAGCTTAACAGCCCAGCAGTCTGATAGTCCCTCAAGAAGGACTTGGCACTTGGAATATCTTCCCACGGCTTAGGAGAGGGGCTACCAGAGTCTCGTTCACTGCGAAGCCCTTTGCTCAGCAAGGCAACCTCCCAACAGAAGGGCACCACCGGGAGGAGTTGCTGGTCAGAACGGTGTCCTTATGTCACCTTTGACCCACAGCTGTGGCTCACATCACAAATCTACTGCTGACACTGGGGACCAACACCAGTGAGTGGAGGCAGGAAGTACAGCTTAGCCTTCAACTCAAAATGTGGCATTTCTCTTCAGAGAGACTCCAACACATGGTCTTGGCATGTTCATGCACTGCATCTGTGCAGGCAATGAACTGGGGGGCAAAAATTCCAGTGTGTTTGAACCAAAGCTTTGTGGAGTAGTTATTTCTTGCCTAGCTCTGAAAGCGTTCAGCACTGTCCAGAACACAGGGCTGATGCTGTTCAGGTGCCCTGCACTGAAGGCATTATCCTCATCTCTGAGCCAGCTCAGGGCCAACACCACATCAGCCCAAGCTGACACTGGGACACAAGGGCTCAGTGCAACAGGCAAAAGTCAGCAGGAATCTTCTAAAGCTCACCCCTGTGAAACTGCTACCAGACAGGCCGGAGTACTGGAGAAAAGAATACTGATCTATGATGAAGGGTTTCATTACTGCTTCAGTAAGGTTCACCAAAAAGAAAATATCCGTGCATTCCAAAGTTGTTGTCTAAACAAAAAATAGAAGAAAAAAAATTTTAAAAAAAGAAAAAAAGAAAAAAAAAGGGAAAAAAAGGGAAAAAAAGGGAAAAAAAGGAAAAAAAGGAAAAAAAGGAAAAAAAGGAAAAAAAGGAAAAAAGGGAAAAAAGGGAAAAAAAGGAAAAAAAAACGAAAAAAAGGAAAAAAAGGAAAAAAAAACGAAAAAAAAGGAAAAAAAAAAGGAAAAAACAGGAAAAAAAAGGAAAAAAAAAAGAAAAAAAAAGGAAAACCAAAAGAGAAAAGGAAGTAAGAATACATATGTAGTTACTGTGATGTCAGAAAAGCTGTAAGGAGTTTATACCACTAGGAATGCTCCCCTCAAAATGTCACAATATACTGAAATATCCAAAGAGTCAGTGTTTTGGATGTGTTTAAATGCAAAAACTGGATGTGTGTAGAAAATGAGTGTGTAAAGGTCCTTCACTTGATCTCCTTCCATACCAGTGAGTTCCCCCTGGGGTTCAAAAGCGACTTTAGTACCAGAATTGAAAAGAAAACAGGCAACAGGAATTAGGCAAAATGCAACAAATGTGATAGAGGGCAGACACAACTTACAATAAATGCTCTCTTTTATTACTCAGTTCATCAAAACATTTCAGTTTTCTCTGCGAGATCTGACTCAGAGCAGCAATACAGTCATTTGTCTACTGTAACATTTCCATAGGAGCCAGCGCGACAGACTTCATGCACAGGACCCAGTGCTGTGTGTTCAAGCCACGTGAAAACTGAACCACATCCTTAAGAGCAAGGGTGACAAATAGTCTGTAGTCATCTTTTCATCACCCAGCTGTGAGCACCACACAGAAACCCAAGACATTTCTTAAGGAAAGAAAGTGACCTCATATGATTGTCTATTGATAATTCATAATTACAGAATGCCACAGTCCAACAACAGAACTACTACAGTAGGTTTGGTATTTTGGGTTTTACTATAAATACTTGATGAGGTTTATTTATTAGTATATTTGGTGAATGTTTAGACATGAGAAATGTTTTGATAGATTTCATATAGAAATAGTTTTAATTAAGTACCCAAAGCTTTAGAAAATAAATGTTTCAATCAGATCTGATTAAGACACGTACTAATGAGAGAGGTATAAGAAAATGCAGTTAAAATATACAAATTTCAAGTGCAAAAAGAAACACCATTATTTCTCAACAGTTTAAACCTTCTTTCACAAAAACCATCTCTCTTTCTCTAATAAAGCTAAAATACCAGCCTTTAAATAGGCAGCCCCACTATTCAGTCGGTAGGAAAGATACATCTATTGCACTAGAAGTATAAAGCTAAGAAGAATGCATAATATTTTATTCTTAAACTTATTTACAAAAATATATTGCACCAATCCATCGCCCTTTATCCAGTTAATGTTAAGGAAAAGCCTATTATGTACAAAGTTAAAAACAGAAGTGCAAAAGCAGACTGAAAGAAACCAGAAAGAAGTTTATTTAAAATGCTAAGTACAGTTTATTACCTGACCATAGCCCACATCCAGTATGACCTAAAATAATTTGTACCAGATAGATCTGCAATTTCAGAAACCCTTGCATTTCTCTGCAGAACAAGCCTTATCTTTCACTCTAACCACCAGAGGGTCTACATAAAATGTAAAGGCTAATCAGAGCTTAGCTTAACAGCTTCATTTCTCCAGGTAAGTGATGCTCTTTTAGGCAAATTGAAAAAGCTACATAGTATTATACACATATTTGAAAGGTAGTGATAAATCAGGCATGATGGTTTTCATCCTTCTGAAACACCACGAGGAAAAATTTGCTGATATTTCAGGACTGATTATTCCAAAGGCATTGCCAGTCCCAATTCCATCAGCACAGCACAGGGTCCTGTCTCAGTCTACCTGCCACTGGGACCCTCGTGATGCATTTCTGGGGTGTAGGTAAGGAGAACAATCATAACCCAGAGGTGAAGCAATGCCTGGGAAAAGAAAAGAAATAAACTTAGCACTGAATCAACATCCACAGCAGCAGGAAATAGGAGAGCTCTCAATGAGAGCTAATAAAACTTGTTTTGTAGAAATATTTTGATTAAAGTATTTTTTCTATTAATCAGATACTTCTAAAAAAATAATTGGCGTTTGAACAACGAAATGCTGAATCAGATTCAGAGGAAGCTAGTCACAGAAAATGAAAGACATTACACAAGCAGCAAAAATAAAGCCGCCTGTTCTCCTACAGATTTGTGTTGTCTGGTTTGTCTCTTCCTCCGTGCCACAGTGACTTCAGCTGTTCCCTCTGATACCCAGTCCCCAGCCAGCACATGATGTGATGTGCCTCGAGTGACTGGTAAGCCACTGCTCACTCTGTGCCAAGTGGCTGACACCAGACAGTAAGAGAGCCAAGTTCTGCTCTCCTTCTCCTTATCACAGGCACTGACTGGAGGCATTTTCATGAATTCCGTAGGAATGTTAATTCTCATTCAAACTCGGCTGAAATTATCCAATTAGAATAGAAGCTGCCTGGGGTGCAAATAGGAATACATAACCCACATTTATTTAAAAACAAATTTTAAAAAATTCAAGTTATAGTAGTCATGGTCAAGGTTTGAGCTGAAAAGGGGGGAACTGCCACTGACTGTCCAGCTCCTACACAGCCACCATTAAGTTTCCCTTCAGACTGCAGCTGAGGCAGCAGAAGCCCTCAGTGTTTTTCACAAAGCCTGCCTTTGCACAGGTCCCTGCAGCTGACAGGCACCTGCCCTCCAGTGGGTAAGGGAGGCATTTCACTTTAGCAATTGCCAGCCTGACAATTTTGCCTGATGTGGGCGAGCAATTTTCCACTATTTGTTTAAGTCTACCAAGAAAAACTTTCCTTGCTACTTTTTCAGCTTCTAGAGAAGAGTGATCATTAGCCACTGAAAGAAAATAAAGTGAAGAGTCAAATATTAAAAAAAGCTCTAAAAAATGTCATTTTCCTAAATGCAGTGCATGCAGGCATGGCAGGTTAACCTTGGCAACTGGTCACTATCACTCCATATTTTACTGCTAGAAATCTACTTTCACAGGCCTTTAAATGGTAGTTACATAAGTGTCTTTAAGACTGCTATTCTAAGAATTTCTGGGAAAAACTGAAAACTGCCAAGCAACATGACTCTAAAATGCTGTTGTACAAGTATTATTTGGTCCACTTTCCAAAAACCCACATTGAGTTGTTAATTATAGCCTTTGGAACATCAATCTTGCCATTTAAGACATGCTGGCATATAAACTGGCTACAGAAATCTTGCATTCAAGAAAGCTGACTCACCATGTAAATGATCACAAAGACTCTTGCTATGGGGTACCGCCTCAGAAAGATTCCCAGCCGGATGCTACACAGGTAACAAGAGAAAACAAAACACACAACACAACACTGAGCAATAAATTCCTGTTCCACTCATCCCACTCGCCACAAACTCAAACATCATGGCTTTGTTTCTGTCTTGAATTGGCTCAAATACACACAAGGCTTTGTTGTTGTCTTGAATTTTACTTCATGTACTCAAAACATTAAGTGGGGTGAGAAAATCCAACCATAAAACATATTGTCCTAATTTAATCCAAATCATAGAAATCCTTTCACAATGAAATTCAAGTACCAAGAAAGCACAAAGAACTTTCTATCAAGGTGTCTTGCTTTCAAAGGACTAAGAAGTATCACCAAATTTTGTTTTCTGTTGGTATTTGGTTCAAGTTTTGTAGCAGACCTTTGCTACCAATACTGTCAATTCACCTAACTTCTCAGAAAGGGATCAAAGCAAGTCTACTGCTGGATCCAGAATGATTTTCATTTACTAATTCCTCAAACAGATTATCTTTCAAGGTAAACAGCTGCACTGGCTTAGAAGGCAGAATCTTGTCTTCATCAGGACTAAAAGAGCATAGATGATACTCCTCCACTAATTGACTCTTACGGTGTTTATCACAGACACAGTCAAAACCTCTCAAAGTAAAAAATGTAGAAGATGGTAATGAATTTGGTTAGATTTTTTTCATAGTTTAGAGAACTTCTTGCACCAAAATCTGTAAGAGCTTTGTTTAAATTATTGACTGTAATCTGCAAAAGCTCAAGAATATGAATATCATAGGAAAGCACAAGTGAGGTGGGTCAATATTTAGTAATTTATACCATACTTTAACTGCATTATCTTTGACTCTTCTCTTCACAAAAGCAATACCCACCCAAGTGTGTCAGTTGACAAGTGTAAAAGGATGACAGCAATCACAGATGCATTCCCCTAGGGCACCCTTACCTGAACTGATCGATGGTACTGGCAGCTTTGCGGACTCTGCCGTACATTCCTGCCACGCTGCCATCCACGTCACTGAACAGGACGGGAACGCTGCGCATACGGGCACCTGCTTGAAGGGAAAAAAAGCAAAAAATTACCCAAGTTGTTGTTTAAATAAAACAAATCGAGAGTACATAACAAAGATTTATAAAAATAATATAAAAATAGTGATCGGTATGATTGTAGTGTTGTTGATTCTTGATAAACTCACAATCAAGTCAAACATTTCTTCAACTTAGTATATTTTTAAAATTTACTAGTTTACTAAGTGGATATCTTGGTTATTTAACTCTATAATGTCACAATAACTATTATTAGGTGTATAAAATGATGGGCTTGATAGTGGCACAGTCTCTCAAATCTTTTTTACTCTACACAGTGAAACTTTGATTAGCATTTCTGACGTTAACTTGTACATTAAACAATTTTTTACTTTATTTACATTTTTACTCTATCAACTTTATTAAAAAAAAAAAAGATTCTCAGATAATGTTACTTTTATGCAACTAAACTTCAGCTTTCTGAAGTTACTCATAAACAACTCCTGCTTTGATAAGCAGAGAAACAAAAGACTGGACTGTTATTTCACACCTCTTGGTGACTGTCCCTTGCTTTTAAAGCTACTTAACATATATGCAAAATGACAAACTTTGACTCTGAAAAGTAACACCTCAACACCATGGATCAACTGCTGAGGTTGTCCCAGAGATAAAGGACTGACAAACCAACCTCATCAAATCCATCATATTTTAAGCTGCTTTTCAAGAAAAACAGAAAGCAAGGAAGAAATTAATTTCAACCAGATCAATTCTCGAAAGGAAGTATTCCATTCTTGCCCTCCTCCTAAACCCTTTTTGCAAGAGAATACTTAGATCCTGCTTCTAATATTCAGTTTAAACCCCAAAATACAGGTTTATTTGCACCTGTGACAGGGTTGTTCCAATAGTGCCATATTATTGAGAATTAAAGATTAAATTTGCTTTATTAAATTTACCAAGGTCATTTGCACCCAAAAAGGAGCTTCTAATTAACTATTTGTATGATACTGGCTGATGTAGAGAAGGTCTTTAGCATAAGTGGCCTATTTTCAGCACTTACTTCTCCTTACAAACTCAGACTTTCAGGGAAAGGCACTGGGAAACAGAAAAGCCTGAACTGCAGAAAAGACAAGAGTTTGAAGTATTGTATTTCCTTATTTACCTTCAGCACCATCAATGCCTGCCATGTTAATGGAAGGTCCATTAGCACTCGTGCCTTGGAGAGCCTTCAGCTGCTGCTCCAGCCGTTCCAGTTGGTACACAAGTGAGTTCTTCTCTGTGCTCAGGCTCTCTAACATGGTTTGCTTCTGAATTAGTGTTTCTGTCAGCTGATGAAGCCGATTTTCTAATTCTGTCTGACTACTACTGCTTAGAGTCTTGTTTGTGAGCTAAAAGAAAAGCAAAGAAAAAAAAATCATTCTGAATTCAAACTCTGACCAACTGACATATTACAAAACTCTATAATAATCTAAGCTTTCAAGAACCAAATTACTCCACTGCAGAATTTTTACAGGATAAAGCCATCAAAACTATCACCAGTGAGTGCAATAAAGAGGAAAGTTAATTTCAACAGTTGTTAAAACTGTTTATGTTACACAAGAAACTCTATGTAAAAATGTATCTTTCTGTTTTCCACCTATAATCATACAAAAGTTCCTGTATAACCCTAAATTGGGTCACACAATCACTGCTATGCCTCAGAGTCAAGTTTAAACAGCAATCAATAGCAAGCTAATCCAGCCTGGCTACCATACTTTCAACTTAGTGAGTATGTAAAAATGTTTTCAAGCAAGGAAAGCAAAACTCAGTACAAATGGAGAAGAGTCCGATGCCGTTTTACAGGAAAACTTGAATGAAATGGTGAAAATGCAGGAGATGTTGCGGAAGAACTGAGGAGCACTGAGGCAGAAAACACAATTGTACTAGGAAATAGAAACTGCATGGCCAGTAAATGGATCATGCATTTGACATGGATCATGTCATTCAATTTGCAGAACATATCCAAAGCAAATGGGAATCACCAGATTTGCCATATGTGCAACAGCTCATCTATTCACTACAGTCTAGGGCCTCAGCCACTTTGTGGCATCGCATTCCACCAAGACGTAGCTTCACTGATGAAACAACAGAATCATCAGAGATTACAGAGATCCAAAATACAAATTAGGTGCCTGCAGCAGGGCAGCTACAGGTAGTCCTGAAGTTCAGCACTACCAGAAAATTCATCTGCCAACATGCCCAAGGAATCCAACACAACACAACCATTTCCAAATCCTCTGATATTTTAACTGCACAGCTGACCACACCTGACTCCAGACTACCAATTTCTTCACAAACAGACACTTTTCACTATGCTAAGGTAATTTAACAAAACAAGGCCTATGCCCTCGTGCTGCCCAAGAAGACTGTGGGGGCTGACAAGTATGAGGAGGTTCCAAAAGGGATTAGACTGATACAAGGAGAAGAGGTCCATCAACACACCAGTGGAACTCAGTAGAGACCTAAACACGAACAACCCTAATTCAACGGCTGATGCTGAGCAGGTACACGGAGTGAAGGAAGTGGCCAGGCTCACATGCTGGCCCCTGCTGCCACTGGCCAAGACAGAACAGTGGCCCAGATGGATCACTGAGTCTGCAGGACGTAACTGAGGTTCTTTGCCCAGTTACAAGGATCTTGGCAGAATTCACAATGAGCTAATCAAACTCCAATGAGTTTTTTTTAGTTTGCAAAGAATGTTGATATAACACCCCCCCCACCAGGTCTAGCTGGGACAGTGGCTGATTTTCCCCTCCCTTGATATAAAAGCACATACAACTATAAAATAGGCTATTTACATAGTTCCCTTCTTGTATTCCCTACTCTCAACACTCTACTCTTCATTGAAAACAAGTACACAGTACCTCACTAGTAGAATGCTGATGGGATTTTTCAGGATAGTTTAGTCAAATGAGTAGTTCCTATCACTGTTTCCAGTTTATAACTGAAGGTGATGAAATTATTTTCTATACACACCTGATTTCTGAGCTTCTGAATTTCTTCCTCTCTGTCTTTTATTCTGCTTTGCAAAGTATTCTTTGTTCGATACAATTCTTCTTCAGTATAATGGAGTTCCTATAAAATTTATCACAATTACAAATAGAAGATTTTATACATAAATGTATTTTGAGAGACAAACTCTAGTTATCTAGAGTTTCACAACAGAACACAAGAAAACAATATGCTGCAATCAAATACAAACTGAAATATTGTCTTAGTTACATGTCTGGCTAGGATGGGGGGTATGGAGAAAGACAGAGCTGAGTATCAAGACACAACCTACAAGGCCAATTAAATTCTTTTGTGGAGACTGTCCTAATAAAAATATTAATCCAGACTCGTTTACTAAGAGTCACACAATTTCATTGGGACCATAATTCATCTTCCTTACGCTTTCACCATTTGTTGTAGTGCTACCTTGAAACTATGTCAATAATGTAACAATTACGAAATACTTAGGGGCTATCTGTATTCCTGAAAAAACCTCATTAATTCAAAATACCATTCTTTAAACATGTTCGAAAACCCTTGGCATATCTACCTATAATTCTGTACAACATACATCTTCCCCTAAATTTTAGGATAAATTAACATAGCAGATGTGAAAGGAGAAGGAATATTAGCAAAAAACAAATTACTGAAGAGTAAATCTAACCATAAGTTTTGTTACTCCCATGATACAGTGGCTATTTCAGCTCCCACTTAAAGACCTGTCAAGCTTATCTTTTAAATTAAGACAGTCTTCAAATCACTGTCACTTCAGCTGTCAGTTGCTACAGAAAACAGATAATCCTGTTCTCCCTTTGAACCATCAGATGTACAAAAAATAACACCTCTACTTATTTTCCATCTTCCGTTTCAGAAACCTTATGACAATAGTTAAAGCAACTCCCAGACAGAACTGACCATAATTATATTAAGTATCAACACAAGCAATTATGTTAAAAGCACATGTAAATGGGTGTCATCCAAAAGAAGACTTCAGGTTCTGCAATAACTGATAATGCCTTTTTTTAATTCACCTCACTCTTTCTATTGACTTAAAGCATATTCCTCAGAAGGGCAGGAGTAACAAAATACAATCTACCATCTGCTTTGACATAATAAACATCAGCTACCCATCAAGAGCAGACCTCGACTTCTGCCTTTTAATTAGTTCAAGCTGCGAGCATCCCATTAAAATGTAATTTCTGGAAGGATAGATAATCCTATAAGATAAATTGTTCCTAGCAGACACAGAGCACTCGTGCTTTCCTCGTTATTAATTCTCTTTGCATGAGCTTTTTCTTACACAGAAGATTTTTAACAGGGTGCAAAGTATTTGTCCAATTCCTACTGAATAACGAGTTTGTTCACATGAAATACAAGTTTGCCTTTTTTTGCCCCGCTCTCTTTTTAGCACAAAACTGCTTAAATCAAGGCAGATTTTGCTCAAAAAGATGAGACGATCTGACAGAATTCATTAACATAATTTTGTCAGCAATTTGTCCAACAGAGTAGTTTAGAAGTAACAACAATTAGATTCAGAACTGAGTAACAAATGGATTAAATAAAGTACCTCTAAATTGGTACTACAATGACATTGTTTTACAAGCTAAAACTTATGTATTAACTGAGCACAGGAAGTTTCACAGTAGCCACTTTCAGTATTAGGGTTTCTTGATATAAAAAATATTACAAATGTTACAATATCCCTGCTGTTTGAATGTTTCCCTGCTGAATAAAATTCAAGATCCTGATCAATCCTGTGCACTCCCTAGGGTCCTGTTTATTCAGCAAGATCTCTGTTCATCAGGAGTATCTAGAAGGCCCTGACCATTGCTTAGTCCTGGCTGCACTTTCCTTGACCTAGTGACATGCACCAAGCTTTTGGGGATTTCTTTGGAACACTAGACAAAAAATTAATCAAACACTGCCCAAGTATCCAAATATTCTCTTCTTAAGCCACATGCTTTGCTGGTGGCTGACAAGGGGCCTAAAAAGAGATCGGGCTTTCAAGAATCCCTTACCTGTTTTTGCCGTTCTAGCTCAGCTTCTGCCTCTTGCTTGGCCATTTTATGTGCTGATATCTGCTCTTGTAGGTCTTGAAGCTGCTCTCTCACTGACTCAGCTTCACTTACCTGCTGTGTTTCCATATCCTGAAATGAAGAGAAATGTAACCATTTCACTAACATTTGAACGTTAACGCAAATCTGTCATAGGTAACAGCAAAAAAAGCAGAATATGCAATATTTCTTCAAAGGAAAAGGAAGGTGTGGGTGTATTGGATAAATGACACTTGGTCATTTTATAGAGAATGTTTTTAGTAAGATAGTAATAAAATAAATGCATTTAGTGAACATGAAAAGACTCCACTTCTACTGTCTACAGGGTAAAACACTGTAAAATAGGCTTGCATGCAGCTGCTGTGTTGAGCCCCTTATGCCAGCAGATGATTTGGATTACAGTGCTTCAAGGATTAGTAGCTCTTGCAGAAAAGGATATAGGTGATGGCTAGAGAAATCACTATGCTTGTTAGGAAAGAAATGCTTCCCTCAAAAGGAGTACACAGTAGTGAGGGAAGAGAGAAGTGAGGTAATAAATACCAGAAACAATAGACCCACAGTATGCAAGAAAACAGTCCTTTGTCATAGCTAACTACAAACACAGGTGTACATAGGTGTACATAGGCACAGCTACCTGCAGCTCTGTTCTCATCTGCTGTATTTGCCCCATTAGTTTTTGTATTTCTTCTCTCTGAGTGTCTCGCTCATGTCTCAGTTCCTCCAGCTCCACCGTGCTTGCTGTATTGCTATCCAGGCCTTCAATACCAGAGCCTTCTTTTAAGCTGTTTATCAATTTTTCTTTAGACTGAAAAAACAAGTCAATATATTGTTTATAGCAGCATTGAACAAGTGCGCAAGTAGAATATGCTATAATGACTTTGCTCTAAAATTCAAACATAGACATAAAGAACTGGTTTATCTGTTCTTTTATCCAATAATGACCCTACACATTTGAAAATGAAAATGCTTCTGTATTGATAAGGCATACAGGAAATGAGAAAAATTAAGACTAGGTTTACTGAAAGCTTGTGTTATCTGTGGAAGAGTACAGCTTTGCTCTTTACAAGTGCCTGGAATGTTAAACGTGATGCACACTAAGAGACACTAAAGACAAAACTGACCCCCTTCTTCTCCTGCCAGCAAAATCAAGAACCAAATACAGCGATAACTCTTTCAGGAAAGAGGATAAACCATTTTATTCAGTCAGCCTAGTGTTACCTTGACATTGACTTGCAATTTTAGGCTTTTCATGTTTACCAAGATGATTTAAAACCTGTCCTTGAACATTCAACTAAATTAACTATTCTAAACAGAGATCTCTATCTTCAACATCTTGCTAACATTTATAAACAAGACTCAATCCGACCACATCTGGACGTGGTATCTTTGACAATTAAAACAGTACAGAACTCTGCACAAAATACCTGATTTTGCCATTGTTTATATAATGTTCACCACAAGCAACCTTTCAGGACTTGGAAAAATATTCTCTGGTTACATGTTAAGTATTCATTCTATGCTATGCTTCAGCCTCAAGCAGACCACAGCAATATTCTCGAATCAAGAACACTGGATATGGAACAAATTGTAGGTTTCATTTACTTAACTATCTGGACTCTTGGACGTGGAACACACTGACACATGATGCACAATAAGTGCAAAGGTTCACTTGGATTTTTTTTCAGGTTCAGGACCTGAACTACCATTTCAATTCCATAACTTCATCTATAAACTGAAGTTTACAAAATGCATTCTGGTAATTTGGGGATTAATTCTATGTATGTATCATTATAGATATGCCCCAGAAGACATTACGGGCCACATGAAAAAAAACCCACAAGTTAGATTATTTGAAGCATAACACATTAAAGCATACAAATCAAACTGCATTTCTTCACAGCAATGCTTACCTGGAGAATGCGAGTAGCTTTCTGTTTATAGTCTGTCAGTTCCTGTTTTGCAGATTCTAGGTGGCTCTTAGTTACTTTGACTTGCTGCTGAAGCTCATCAGCTCGCCTCTTTTCATCTAAATACTTTCTCTCTGCTACAGTTATCCCTTCTGCCAAGTTCTGACGTTCTGCTTCCACTTTACTTAGACGAGCAGCAAACTCATTCTATGAGCAATAAAGAAACAATACTTTGTGTTTAAACACAGTCTCAACTTTAACCTAGAAAGGAAAAAAAGAAAGTTTAAAAGCAACTACACAGGGCATAACCTCCTATCTACCACCTCCTACTTAAAGACACATTGCTGCTATGTGGAAAGAAATTCTGCTTGCTTAAGCAAGTGGTAAATAATCTGAGTAAGAATATGCTTTTCTTTCCCTCACCACAAATAGTGAGAGAATAACAATCTTCCTATTATTCACATTTATTTGGCAAACAAAAAGCAAGCTTGCCCCTCAAAAAATATTATCAATTGTAGTATGACATATTTTGAAGTACTTTAAAAAAAACCACAACAGACACTAATAAACATTTTCAGAGATGTTATTATACATAACAAAGGCCAAATTAAGTGTGAAAACATTCTCTATCAATAATGTACTCGCATCTTTACCACAGAAGTAATCATCACAGTAAAGCTGTGTAACAATAACTTGTGTAACACCACACCATGGGAAACTAAACTGATGATTGATTTACTTTTAAAACATTAACATTAAAGTTAGCATTAAAAAAAAACCCAATAAAAATTGTCAACATTAATCCTCAAAAACTTTTACTCATGAAGCTTTCAAAATAACACCTAAGAAGTAAATTAGCATCTCAAGGATACTTAGTGCAGCAGACAGCACATCCTTCCAAGTAATTAGTACCCTGAACAGGAACTGAAGTCAAAGGGAGGAGAGAGCACGTGGAACCTCACAGATATGATCTCAAAAGCAAAGTCTGAAAGTCTGCCTTACTCTTCACGTCTAACCTGCATTTGTTTGTAACTTTCTTGTTCTCGCTTGAGTGCAGAGTCTGCATCACGCAGCCTCTCCTGAAGAGTTTGAAGGGCTTGATTTTGTAAACTGCTTCCTTCACTGTGGTCCTGTATTATCCTGAAAGAGAGACACACATTAATCGGAAAAGAAGCGAGCTAGTGTGATTTTTTGTGTAGAAATATAACCTCCTGGTTTCCAGACCAGCTTTTAAAATCTGCCCATTAGATTACTGCATATGGCTCACTTCAGGTGTGAGGCCTGGTGTTAATGACTCACACTTCTCCTCCCTGACCTATATTCTGGAGTATCCACTTGCTGATTCACATCCCAGCACTGACATAAGTTCAGAAAAATCTTAGTATTTGTGGATAAGCAAGTCTGTTTTTTAAGAAAAAAAGTAATTCTTGGGACCTTCAACTTCAGGCTGCTGAAACAAACATAAATACTTTATGCAAAACGTATTTCAATAATCAGATGCCAGCTGATGCCCTATTTAACACTCATTTCCTCTGTTCCCACTGCCAACTCTGATATAGCCGTCTTAGTGCAAACTTTAATCCCTTGTATTTCAAATCTTTTTGCAGAATTCCCAAGTATGACATGATGAAGTACCGTGACTTTTCACTCTGCAGTGCTTCCAAAGCTTCTGTCCGAGCACTTAAGAGCTGATCAGCTTCTTGCAAGCGTACTTTCAGCACAGCTAGCTGAGAATCTTTGGCACCAACAGCTTCTGTCAGATCATCAACTCGAGCCTGAAGTTCTCTAACCATCCTGTCACTCTTTGAATGGTCAACATTCCACTTCTCCACCTTCTCCCGGGATTTGTTCAGCTCTACAAAATAAGACGTTTCTTTGAAGTTTACAAAAGTAGACATTGCAAGGTGTTGTAAGCAGTCAGGATGCACATATCTCATTTCTTAAAGAAAAAAATTAAATACAACCAAGTTGAAGTCAAACCAAAAATTTATGAGCTACCAGGAAGTAACAAATGCCAGACTGGCTGTCAAAGCATGACCCATAAAATTTTGGAGGTGATCTCAAAATAGACATTTCCTTCTGGGTCACACTGCAGATGACAGATTTCACCTGCCCCACCCCTTGCCATGGCCTACTGTCAAACATCCCCGTGCCAAGAGAAATGTCTGCATAAAGCATCTAGTTTAATTCTAGTTTGACTTTATTGTCACATAAAAAACAACAGAAAAATACAGCAGTGTTGAATAATGCCTGAATACTCAGAGGTCTGTTTGTAATCTAACATCACACATTAAACTTCACCGGAAATTAAAATTATCTGGCTTATGCAGTTACTGTGAAAAAAATGAGGTACCTCAATTTTATGCCTAACAACAGGAGTTTGCTGTATGTTCTATTGTTTAATTTGAATTCACATTTTTTACATTTGTCATTTCATTTGGCTTTGAAAAACCCTGTGATGTCATGTTAAAAATACTAATTTTATATTTTTACTGTTGGTTTCTAGGCATCAGAGACTGTAGTCTACTACAGCCAGAAAGTAGTCAGTTTTAAGTATTTAAAGGAATTTGCTCATTTAAAAATAAGTATTTTGAAATAGCCATTAAAATGCAGGAAAAGTATTTTAAACATGGTATTTGCTATCAGTGTCTTAATAAGATGTAAGATTTGTAACTAACTTGAACACAACACTTTAATCAACATTTGTTTTATCTTTGTAGTTGAACAAGCCTTTTAATTTCTCCCATGTATGTGGGAGAAACTGTGCCCATGTACATGGCAAGTTATACATGCAAATGACCCCGGAGAGTTTTTATTATAAATACACAGAGCATTGTCTCCTAGTTCACTACCATTTCACTAATGTTACAGCTGAAGTACCTTCTTGTGTTTCTTTGGACCTCTGTATCAATGAAGCCACTTCTTGATTTAAAGACTGAACTTCGTTTCGCAGCAGCTGGTTCTCCAGGCGAAGATTGGACAGCTCATGTGATTTGGAATCATCATTAGCTGAAAGGCTGGGGTTGGTCACTGCACTTAGTGATGAGTCCTTCACGCTGTTCCCTTGTGCTCCCAGGCCGGAGTCTGAACTGTCTGGAGTTTCTGTACACAGAGACGCAAGTCAGAACCAATGCACATGTTTGTAAGCTGCCTTCATGCAAACAGTAGTTCCATGTTCTGCATCAATGGTTAAGGAACAATGACAATAAATCAAAATAGTTTATACTGAAATTGGATATGGAGCTGCTTCTCACGAGGGATTGCACAAAATAGAACTATTTACATGCATCATAGTGTTTTTGTTAATACTGCAAGACAAGACACAGAAGTCACAAAATTTCTTATTACATAAATGGCAACTTTAAGATTTCAAAACATTAACACTCAATGACTTTGCTGCTCAGAGAAGTCCTCAGAAGCTGAAGAGTAACAGAAAACATTAAATATACATCGCAACTAACTGCAGGAACTTTTAGTACAAGCTCATTCTGGATTTCCATTCAGATTTTGCCAATGTCATTTTTTTTTTTAAGAGAGAACAATAAAGGTACTCCTAGCAGTATTCTGAACAACAGACTTCCCTGCAGGGAAGGAGGAACCAGCAGCCTCTTCCCATCATGCACAAGCACAGTATCCTTGATTAAGGCTGTGAAAGCTACAGATCCACTGTAAGAATCTTGATTCCAGCATGCACATAGTCGGAAGCTTTGCAGCAATGTTAAGATAAAATGACATAGCAAGCAATGAAAAAAAAAAGCAGGCAATCCAAAAATATTACTGCTGAGTTTAGTATGTCCCAGGTGAGTAACTGCTGACAATCTAGTGGAGGCCAGGCTGCAACTAATTCTAAGCAATTACACTGCAGTGAAATTATTAAAACATTATTTACTTCCCCCTGTGATCACTAAACAAACTGCTTCACCTTTCCTCTTACCACTGCAACAGCCCCTAACACCACACTATTAATTCTGAGCAACATCACACCCACAAGTAGCAGCAGTGACAGAAAGATTTCTTCCACATTTTCTCAAGCCCTTTTCCAATTTAACCGATTCTAAGAAGCGTCACTATCTTTCCTTTGATTTATTTACACAGTTTCCAACTTACTAAACAATTTAGGCTCATTTCTTTGTCTGGAAAACTCAATCGATTAATGATACTAATGAAGCAATAAATGAGCCATTTCTAGCACAGATTAGATTATAACCATGGCGATATACAAAGTATAATGCTAACTGGTTTTGTCTATAGCTAATACATCATAAACTACTTCAACAGATTCTGTGCTGAATATTTAAATGACACAGATATATCTGTACAATCAACTCTGGAAAACAGCATGTTCAAATCCTATATTGTAACTGCATCCTTTCTTATTTAGCAGCTCCACAATGCAAACAACTCAAAAATCCTCTGAAGAAAATTCAACAGGCCACACTGAGCAAAACAAATGCTTCTTAAGCACCAATCATCAAGGCCATAGAGCCAGGTCTAACATATCTGAATTACTTATTATTAGCAGTAAACCTTACTAAAAAGTCAGGGACTCAGAAATACAAAAATATTCACATCTTTGGAAATGATTCCTTTTTATGTCTACAGCTTTTCAGCATACTTAATACAGTAAGTAAAAAACTGGCATTTACAATGCTTTACATGCTCAAAGTACTGAACAAATAATAAAGTATTCTAACTACATTATTAATAACAGAACCACTTGCTTCAATTTTCTAAAATAAATAGCAGCAAAGTAGCACAGCACAAGGATGGAGTACAGACTGGACAGTCTGACAGAGAACACAAGTTCCTGACACTTCCCAGCCACACTCTCCTTGTTGATTTGAGCACAGCCCCACCTTTTGACTGGCTGGCCTGGAGGCTCATTCAGGCCTCCGGATTTACACTGCAGTCATGAACTACTTCTGGCAAAGCCAGAGGCTTTATCTCTGCAGCTCTCTCATGCCTATAGCCCTACAACAGCCTATCCACATCCAGCTTCCTGCAGGACAAGCAGGTCTGCCAGCTTACCCCTGCTGCAACGTGGAACAGGGAACACCTCACCCCCCCTCACACGCTGCACTGGGCAACAGCCAACACCAACCATCCATGGGTGAAAGGCACTCACCCTCTCATGTGGCAACAACAGCTAAGGGCCTGAATGACCAAACCAATGCAGCAGCACCTGTGCTTCGACATGGGGACATACGGGGCTGATGCAAGGTTAGAGCACAGCTCACAGAGGTCAGGGTGAGCAGCAGCAACAAGGTAGATCCAGAGCACAAAAGATTTATATACTAATTATGTAGCTTGTCAAATTAGCATGGTACCTAGTACTACCCCAGTGATGAAAAAATGTGAAAGGCCCTGTTGTGCCTCACCCATTTGACATACTACCACCATTACATGTTTCATGAGGTGACAATAAATGCGTTACCTAGCCTTACCCTAGACACACTTGGGTTTTAAATATCTCTAGGTTCAATACTATTTAACTACCGTTGCCTTGGCTCCTGACGGAATTATCTTCAGTAGTTTTTGCACTCTGTGTACTGGTAGACACAGAACTAATGCTTGAAGTCCGAGAGTGATTTTGAAGAACAGGTGCCTTGCTCTTCTCCTTTTTAGAATCTATCCTTCCATTAGGTTCTTTCTCCGAACTGTTGAGAAAATCAAATAGCAACTCATCATCAGGTTCTGACTTTTTTCTTCTCACAAAATGTGAGGCAGCTCTGGGTGTGGAAGCATTTTCTACTGGAGAAGCTGCCTCCGAGGATGTCCTACGTGCTGTTTTAACATTTGCTGTTCCTGCCAGGATTGTGGCCTTTTGGTGTTTAATATTATCAGCTGCTGAGGAGATGTAGGCTGCTTTGGATGGTGTCTGGTATTTTAGTTCTCCAGTATGCTGGCGCACTTCAGAATATTCATTGGCAGAGTCCACGTTCTTATTATCATAAACTGCACTGCTTGATGTGTCTTTTTTGCTCAGAGCTGATGCAGCTCCTTGATCAACTCTGTTGAGTAGATCCTCTGCCTTTCCAGCAAGATCAGCAAGCCAAGACATGATGAGCGTCTGTTGATGAACTCTGTAGAATTAAAATTTCAGGTCCATATACTGCAAAAGACAAAAGGATTAAAATCAGATTGGTGCTAATAAGGCAAGATGTATGTTTTACCTAAACAATTGTTGTGTCAATCTATCAGTGCTGTAGTTATATGAATACTTTTCTTCTACTTGTTTGGTATTTTGGTCTTTTGGTAAGTAATGAAAATAAACAAAATCAGTTTCTGAGGAAAACAGACAAAACCTAGGTTTTTAAATCAAGGCTATTAAAATCAGACCACTGTATCAGTTTCTGGCAGCATCAGCTGCTACAGAGTATCACAGAAGAGAAAACAACTATGCCCTAGACGGTTGGCCTGCAAATTCCCAACCTGGCCCAGGCAGATCTTCTGCCCCACAGACTGCAGCCCGCTGCCCCTCCCGCGACACCAACACGGCGGGCAGGTGCGTGCCTTCACCTGCACCGCGGGCCTGCGACACCACCCCGGCGGCGCGTGCCTGTACTCCAGCCCCCGGGAACGGCTCCTTCACCCCGGGACAGGATCCTGGAGGGAAGCGCAGAGGCGGACGGGAGGGCGACCCTCAGAGTGGCCGCTGCCCCCCACCCCCAGCACTGCCTGTCCGCGGCCCTCCCCAGGCCCGGCCCCGCTTAGGAGCGGCGGGGGCCTCAGCACAGCACGGCCCGGCCTCACCTCCTGCAGGCGCGGGGGACGCCCCGGCCCGAGGGGAGCCGTGAGGGGCCGCGGGCAGTGCCG
>VZTA01020592.1:537255-547517 GCA_013398855.1 Mohoua ochrocephala
ACTGAGACACCGCCCCGGCTCACTGAGACACCGCCCCGGCTCACTGAGACACCGCCCCGGCTCACTGAGACACCGCCCCGGCACACTCAGGCACCGCCCCGGCACACTGAGGCACCGCCCCGGCACACTCAGGCACCGCCCCGGCACACTGAGACACCGCCCCGGCACACTGAGCACACTGAGCACCCTCAGGCACCGCCCCTCCACCGGCCGGGGGCGGCCCTTGCCGCGCGCGCCACCTGGCGGCGATTTCAGTAATTTTTGAGGTAAGACTTGTCCGGAATTGCCAAGGCCACCGAATCACAGAATTATCTCTGTTGGAAAAGATCTCAGAGACCACTGGGCCCAGCTGTTAGCCCAGCACTGCCAAGTCCACCGGTAAAACCATGTTCCCAAGTGCCACGTACTTCTGACTGTAACATCCTTCCCTGTCATCTGTGACTCGGTGTCTCCAGCCTGCAGTACTTGAACCTTTTCAAGCTTTATGGCTGTTATCTCTCTTCTTTAAATGCTTATTCTTAGTAAGGATAGCTGTTAAAGTGTACATAAAGTACACTTAAGGTACACTTAAGGAACTACATAAAGTTAAGTTCTGTTGTTATGTTTTGAGGGATGAGCCTCTCATCCCCCTTTATTTGTTTCCTCAACCTTCTATACCAACATATCACAACTAACTTGCTTCATAGAGAGTTTCTACTCATGCCTGAAGTGCCAGTAAGAATGTGAATGAAGACAACACACCTCCTGCCACTTCAGCTCCTCCTCTGTTGAGGAGCTGTTGTCCTCCTGATTTTAATGCTGAATGCATGGCTGGTGACTTACATCCATGTTTCCCCAGAGTTCTAGCTGTCATCTTGCCAGATCACACTTCACAAATATTCTCTGGTTAAATTCACAGGTAGGCTGTTATCAAGTCATCTCAATGTTGTTATCTGGCCTACAGAAGTTTCCTTACATCTCATCACGGTAATCCTCTTCCAATGGGGAATATACAATGTTTGGAAAGATTATGAAGAGTTCCTGCGCAGGTCACAGGCTTCAAAATGTTTGCCTACAGATATGAATTATCGATTATCACTGGGCATCCTTAGGACTTAAGCCCAAGCAGAAGACATCCTGCTGCCTATTCAGAACATACTCATGGCACTAGTACCAGCACGAGTTAATAGAAAATCCATCCTGCCTCACTGCAGATCAAGCAACACGTTGGAAATAATAATAATAATAATAATAATAATAATAATAATAATAAACAAAATGAATTCACAACCTTCAACTTTTACATCATGTGATTCAGCTGCACATAATCATCCTTTCAATTAATGTGACTGTATCACCTTCTCAGGCACTAAGAAAAGGAGAGATTTTTAAGAGATTGTATTAATTACAAGTTTACACTTGTTTTACTCCACTTGTTTGTTCTTCAAAACATGTTACAAATCCCCTCAGTGGAAAATTCATGTATGATTGCGAGTGTTTGAAGTATTTGATCACTGCAGATCAAAGTGACATGAACAATGTTCAAAAGAAACATGGAAGGCCAAAGCCAATACCCTAGATTATCTCTGCCTTTTACAGAGAGGATACAAAAAAGCATATTTCCATCCAGAAAATATCCAATTGCATCACTGCATCTAACAAGCCCTTCTCTGCCTTAGGGTCTGAAAACCTGTTTAGGAAATATACCCACAGTAGAGATGCATAACCAACAAGAGCAATTCAATCCACATTTTAACATGTCCTATTCCACTCCAGAGCCATTGCATGGTCCTTGTTTGACTGAATCATCCTACAGATGTAAACTAGTTTAGATAAGTAAATCGTTGGACAGAAGTGCCTTTTATTCAAAATTACACAGGCAGACTCCTAGGATCACATCTGAACTGCCCTGAGAAGTTCCAGATCTTGCAGAGGACATCATTATTTCCCTTGAAGTAAACTCCATGGCAACCCCTTCCCCTGCTCATACAAAATCTTTAAAACAGGGATCCCGTATTGATAAGGGGATTGGCTAAGAGTGGGGGAAAACAAACCCTTTAAGTCCTGTAGAGATTTTATATTGAATTGTTGAGTCATTATAGAGTCATTCCATAAAAGAAACCATGCTTTATGTGTAACCTGGAAAACAGTTATTCCCTCTGAATGCTCTGATAAAATGTAGTAACTCCACTACATTTTCCCCCCTATTTAGTGTCTCCCATGTGGTGTGTAATCTTTGCAATAGTCTGATCTTCTAGAAGACATAAAGGTTACAGCAACACTATTAAAATTTGTTCCCTTTACATTTTCACAATCACTGATAGTCTCCAAAAAATAATGTTTCCATTTATAAAATTAGGAAAAAAACTAGCAGAAAGTTTGCTGGCTGAGACCCTCGATAAGTAGTGATACTTCTTTCCTTGGTGTTTCTTTAAGATCTGCATTTTTGTTCCCACAACTGATGTTCTCAGGTGTGCAGGATGGTGAGGAAGACAGAGGAAGGAAAGAGAACTTGCTGCTTGTTTCACTGACCTATTTTTATAAAGTCCCTGATGCCTGCTGTATCGACAGACACTTCTAAGAATCCTGTGACTGCCAGGCTGAGTGGTGAGAATATTTAATTCTGTCACAAGGGGCATACAGCTTCATTAACTACCACTGAAAACTTTACAGGTGTCTTTTCAGCTTACAGGTGCCCTCCCCAGAGTCCAGGCCCTGATCTGGTATGCTACACGTGTTGCTGCATAGTTTGACAGGTGCTGGCTGCAATTCTCTGTCTGCAAGCACGAAAAGGGACAGATTCATACCTAGCTGTAGACAAAAAATTAGACTCTCTGTACAAAGACTTTCGATTCCTATTCATGCTCAGATTAGAAGTAATTTTAAGCTGTAATTTACAGACATTATTTTTTCCTATTATAGCTCTCATTGTAAGGAAATTTAAATAACAAAGCTAGAAAATATCTGCCCAAATAACTATATCACAGCAAGATTAACTCACTTCCTCAAAACTCATTACAAGAAAACAACTGGGGCTTTAGATTTGATTTTTTTTTTTAAATTAAAAAAAGAGGCAGGCTCTGCAGTTGACAAATTTTTTTTTTAAAGTACCATTTCCCCCTTTGAGCTGATTCACAGGTTCTTCACTGTTCATTAAGGGAAATTTTTAGGTAGAAGAGGCAAAACAGACACATAGTCACATGACTTGTACTAAGTTAATTAATCTCTTCTCTAAGTATACTGAAATAGGGCTTTGGCAATTAGTTTCCAAAAAAACTGTGCTGAAAACCATAGAAATTGCAAAAAATATAGCAACAAAAAATAAAGATGGGTCATGTCATCCTCATCCAGCCTTCTTTTTCATGTGTCATATACATACACAACTACATATCTGGTCTAAGGTCTTTGATTCATGCAGCCTATTGGAAATGTGCCAAATATCAAGGATGGCAAAATAAGGTGATGGTCACTGGATGAGTTATTCCTTAAACTTTTATTTCGTTCTCAGCATTCAGTCTGTGGCCTCACGCCATTGGTCACTTCAATGCACCACTGAATTCAACAATTAAGATAAGATAAAGCATGAGGTTCTGCTTGGAGGCAGTAGCACCACTGGCTCCCACTTAGGTTGGACCAACACTGTGTTGGGTGTCTGTATTTGGGAGGTTAAGATAAATATTGTAGCCAAGATCTGAAATGCTAAGATAAACCATGGTAATAGACATGTGGACTGCAGGAATCTTGTGTAATCTCCCACAGGAATTTCTGCCCCATAAGTTCATACCATTGTCTATGGCTTTGCCTGACCATGGGCAGAGAAATCAGGTCCCGAAAAGCTGCGGTGAAACAGCTCCGTGCTGCCTGCTCACCTCTCCCCATGGACCCCGCGGTAAATGAGGGTAAATGAGGGTAAATGAGGATAGCCCCTTCCTTTAGCCACTCTCCATGGCCTCACCCACACTCCCCAGGACAGCCCACCTTCGAGCTGTCACGCAGCTCACACACCCACAGCCTCTGAGGCAACCGGTGTTGCTATCTTCACATTCCAGCGGGGAATTGAGGTACAGCGAGGAGGAACTGAAGACGAAATCCTCCTCCACGCCTGTACGGAGCAAAGCAGGTTTGGTCTGGTCAAAATGTGCAAACATTGGGGATGGATCGTGTTCACTGCTCATGAATGTGTAAGAGAATTTTAATCACTGGCCTTAAACACACGTCTGGGGTCTGAAGGTATGTAACTTGTCCAGATGGGACTGGCCTCTCACAAACAAGGCAAAAAGTCGCAGCTGTGATTTGAACATCATAATTTTCTTGGTCAGCAAGGCCAGTCAAAGCACAAATCCCTCTCTGAAAGTGGCCAACTGCCAGTGGTGAGGGAAGGTACAGCAACAGGACAGCAGGTATTTCTCAGCTACACTCTACCTAGGATTTTGGCTCAGGGACTTCCAAAGCCAAAGGTGGTACCTGCATTTAAAAGGCCTTCAAAGACTTTTTTTCTTTTTATTTCTTTATTAATAGACCTTTTCAAAGCATACAGGTGCAAAAGCATCTCAGCTAGAGAATTTGTAAACATAGGCACAATTCTGTTTTCTTTTGCTGGACCCTCCTCTCCCCCCCCCCCTTTTTTATTTTCCTTGGTATCACTGAATGATTTATAAACTGAAAATTATCAGAAAGCAGTTCTTCCATAAACATCTAGCATGGAAAATTTTAGGGTAAACTGATAGGAGTTTGAGGGGGACTTTTAGAAGAGCTCCATTTTAACATGAAATGATGGAAATTCCCAACTCTGCCTAGTGGCTGTAACTGTGGGCACGTGAGTTCACACAAGGTGCAGGGGTGCAGTGCAATGGACCCTGGCTAGAACACGTAGCTGACTCATGGCTGGGATATTTGAAGTTAGACCCCTCCTCATTTATGCCCTGGAAAGGCTGCTCTGTCTCCACTGCTGCATCCTCACTTTTGTGTCAAAATGAAAGACACATGGTTAGGATGTGCTTGTACTCCTTCTTCCTAGGAACACACACACAGACACACACATAAATTCTTTCAATCTTTCTGTTGTTATTGTTTGTATTTCCTTTTGTTACTCCTATTTCTTTATTTTCCTGTAACAAAGCACAATGACACTTTTTCTGCAGTGTCCTCACTACCTTATTTCCTTCCTCCATATAAAAATGACAGAATTAGCATATTATTCTTCTAGCAGGAAACAAAGCCAGCCCTCCTAAACACTGCCAGAATTATCAAAGTTAGGACATCAAAAGTGTCTGGTGATGTTTAAAAAATAGCAACTTAAGGAATACCAAGTCCAGAGAGCAAAATTCCATTCAAGGATTCAGAGGGTTATTTGTATTCTGTCATATGCCTTTCCTCATGCATTTTCATGACCTCGAGGTACTCAGAATGATTCTTTAAAAGGGTAGAGGTTTACCTCTAACAAGAAGATGCAATTTGATGCAAAGAATGGAAGACCAGCTCATGACGTGAGTGCTGGGTGAAAGATCTTCACTGGGCCAGTTTGGCAACTTCCTGGCTTAATTGTGAATTACATGGATTAATCCTGGGGCTGCAAATGTATAGATTGCCTGGGCAAGCTTGACTATAAAATGGAGGGAAGTATATTTTAACCAACAGAGAGAGAAAAGAGCATTCTTCCTGACAGTGGCAATGGGCAATGCAACTGTTTGGAATCCGAGTGCAGATATCCACAGTGATACTGCAAACATATCATATATTCAGACATTAATTGTGTGCAGGAAAAAAATCATTATCAAGAGGATAAATGCAGTGAGGCTTAGGAAGTATGTCAGTCAGATGTGAGGATTCCCACGACTGTCTGCAATGAACTAAATAGACAACAGAACTCAAGTTCAGAGAATCCTGTTCTGGCTATCCTATTCATAATTGGCTTTTTGCCCCTACACTTTTCAGTGAATATTCTGTAGGTATGAAAATGCTGATGAACTAGATTTGCAACAAATAACACCATTAAGCCTACTGCTGGCCATGATCTTATTTCACAATTTTTAAAAGACATTCCCCATGGCATAGTCGCACAGGTTATTTGGAAGCAGCTCCCAGTAAGAACGTGTTTGTAGTATTTTAACCTTTAGATTCTTCCCCTTTTCCTCCTCCCTGCTTGTTTTCTCTAGTACACATTGTCATTCCCTTGAATGTCCTAATCGTAGGGGTATTTGAGGTTATCACGTCACACCTACTTTATCCTACACCAACCTTTTGGTTTTTTCCATACAACTCACTTGACTACACTTCACTACAAAAGTAGGAAAGTGTCATCTGCAGAAGAGATGCACAAGGTTGGAAGTTATTTTCCTGTTTTCTGTAGGATGAAAATGGAAACCTAACCTGAGTGCCTTTAGCTTTTCTGATGAGCCTTTTCTCAGCTCTCCATGCAAGCTCGTGTTCAAGGAAGCATTTCTTCACTTGCAATTGACACTGCTGAGTATGTAGTGACCACAGTCTTGCACTTAAACTTTCTGGAATACTTATTCAGACTTCCCCAGATACAAATATACTGTTACATGCAGACAGTTCCTAGATGAGGATGCCTCTAAGCTCTGTCTTCAGCATATGTGTCTGTGTATGTTCCTATTCCCCTGTTCACAAAGTAAACCTCAGCTTCTCCTTCCTCAGCAGAGCTCTGCCTGGGGAAATGACCTGATAGAAATATTACATTTCCTGGGACATTGTTTTCTTTCCTCATAAAGCCCATAGGAGAAAGGAACAACAAAAAAAAACCCCTAACTTCTTTTGGTCTTGAAAGAAACTATGTTTTCTCCTACTTTCAAGAAAAATATAGGAACCCACTATATTGAACACAGTCAAATGTGGTTAAATCTGTCAGAACAGTTGAAGAAATCATGTACAAAGCTGTAAGGATAAGATTTGCCCTCATTCACTTTCAGAATGTATGTGTATATATTCCCCAAGTGACGTAAGTGAACTAAACGTCCAAATCCCTCCTCTCCAGACTTGTTTAACCTCTGTTTATCTTCATGATGATATACCTGACATTTTCTCTTTTTCTTTCTTCTTTCTTTCTTTCTTTCTTTCTTTCTTTCTTTCTTTCTTTCTTTCTTTTTTTTTTTTTTTTCTCTTTCTCTTTCTCTCTCTCAAGGTCACTTTACATAAGTCTCTTCTAATTTTCCTCCCCCAAAAAGAGATGAATATTGCTTTCTCATTTAATCATTTGAGAGCTAAGATCACCCCGTTGTTAATCTAATAATTTTGCTAAAATGAGAATCTCCCCTTGTTTCAAACATGCAGAATTACCATGCCTGATGTTTGCCTTTGCAAGGCAGCTAGTCACACATCAGTGCTAGATGGACAAATCTCATTACTAATGAAGATGTGGAAAGATCAGGCTCAGCACATTGTTTCATTTATCATAAACCTGTCCCACTCTTTACCTTAAATATTAGCTTTTTCTTCCTAAAATTTCTTATTTTGTTTTGCTATTAGTTATCAAGTTAGTGCAACTACAAAGAATAAACATTTGTTAAGACGTTTAAAATAGGCTAAAGAAGCTTAAAAAGTACACACCCCAAATATGCTCAATTCATTATTCCAGTCCATTTTTTCCCAGCTAAAAAATGTCCTTGACTCGTTAAAAAAAATCTTGATCTATTCAGCTGCTCTTTAAGGAAAGTGTAGGTGCAGTCCAGAGCGGCTTCCTGTACATTTTCTGAAGTATCCCTTCTGCTAGATTAAAAGCAACATCAACTTCACAGTCTGAATTTTGTCAGCTGTTAAGTTAGTGGCATGGAACCATAAATACCTGTATTAAAACATCTCTAGAGTTGTGTCAAAAAATCTGGAAAACCGCTTTTGGGGAGACCTGTGTGTTACCAGAACTACTTCTGCAATGCCAGCACTACCAGTCCAGCCTGGTGTCAGCAATGTTGGATCTAGGAGTTACAATCCTCTCAGAATCAGAGCTAAACCACCCACCCTTACCATATGGCAGCCTTCTGTTTTGTAGGAAAGCTATTAAAAAAGAACCTACATTATCTGCAGTTTTGAAGTTTCACATTTGGGTCTTCTTTTTTTTTTTGGTTCTCATTTAGTAAACACTTTCAGAATTTGGTAGCATATTAGACACCATTTTTAGCGTGTGGCTTTGGTGGGTTGGTGGAACTGCCTTCCACAGAGTTAAAGTTTTGTTATGAGACATATGGGTGGTGGTTACTTTTGCTTTTTAGCACTGTCAGAGCCAGAGCAAATTGCTTCATAGCCCCATAGAATGGTTCAGGCTGGAAGGGACCAAAGATCATCTTGTTACAGTCCCCCTGCCATGCTAGACCAGGTTCCTCAAAGTCCCATCCAACCTGGCCTTGAACACTTCCAGGGATCCACAGCTTCCCTGGAAAACATGTTCCAGGGCCTCCCAACCCTCACAGGAAAGCATTTCTACCTAATACCCAATCGAAACCTGCCCTCTTTCAGTTTAAAGCCATTCCCCCTTGTCCTGTCACTACATGTCCTTGTAAAAAGTCTGTCTCCTTGCTCTCTTGTAGCCCCATTTAAGTACTGGAAGGTTGCTATAAGGTCTCCAAAGAGGCTTCTCTTCTGCAGGCTGAATAACATTTCATTTAATTTAATTTCATTTCAATTTCATAAATCCATCATGGTTTTACCTACTTATGTGCTCTTCTCTTTTAAAAAAGATGATACGTACATTTGTTTACATTGTCACAGTCCACTTCTTCTCTTCCACGATAGCAGCAGTCACAAGGATCATGCTGGGTTCCTGCTGCAGGTGATGTAGCTGCTTCTGTTTGAGCCCCACAGCTGTACCTTAGCAATCTCTCTGCTTACTTCAGCCCACATACCCAGCAACACCATTTATATCTTTCCCTTAGACAAACTTCCCACTCAGCTCTGGAAGGCTTCCTAAATTTCTAACACAATCAAAGAAATAATTGAATTCAGTAGTAAAATTAAATCTGTGTATTACTCGAGTGTCTTCAGTACCTGCTCAATACATTTTGACAGAGATTTAGGATTCTTGTAGCAATCTTCCCATCTATCTCACAAAAAGAAACATCCTGCTGATGTTTATTAATGCAGAAGTTATGGACAAGTTGTTTGGCAATGACAGTACTAGATTTCTCAGAAGTGACAGCTGACACGAGGTGTACTTACCTCATGTAGCCCGGCTATGAGAAACACCTTTGGATTTGGATGGTGGGTCAGCAATGCTTTTAAGTGGTATTAGGTATCTTTTAGGGCAGCAGGATAATAAAACATAAGCATGACCCACTTGGCTACTAAGCTGGAATTAAATGAGGTGAAAGTAAGCTTCCCGGCTTGTTTTTTTCTTGCTGGATAATCAGCATGGTGATCTTTGTCAGTTCAAAAAGGTAGTTCCTGAAGTGACCCGAATTCTCCTGACTGTGTCAGGAGGCATGCCAGCTCCAGAAAAGTGATGATGATTAACCTGCAATGACCTTTCACATTTACCCTCACAAGCAAAGCTGAGTCGGTGCAGGCAATGCAAATGGCAGAGTCAGAGCAAAACTATGACTTTCTGCAGACATTCAAAACCAGTCAGCTGCTCACAAAATGCAAAGTTAGTCGTTGGGTGTTTTGCACTGATAAGCAAGTGTTTTTTATAGTACGCAATGAGGAAGCTGGTGTGCTTCTTTGTACTTGGTTTATTAGGCAAAGGAACACGTTGCCTCTACTTTTCAAAAAGGATCTTTGCTTTTTCCTTCTCTCACTAAAAGCGGAGAAGGCTTCGCAGAGATGCCAGCGCACAGCCAAAGCCCCGGTCCCTCTCCGGGGCGTGCGGAGCTGGCAGCAGGCGATGGGCAGCGCCTGGCCCGCGGGGAGCAGCCAGCGCTCCGCCGCCCGTCCTTGCTGAGACACACAGGGACCATGTAGGGCCGTTCGTCTCGTTCCGTCATTTCGTGGATTCCCTCTGGCACGTTCCTCTGCCTTCCCGTTCTGGGCCGCCTGCCTCCATGCTGCCCCGGAGGCACAGGGCAGTCCCGACGGGAAGGAGCAGCCGGCGCTGCCCCGTTCGTGTCCCGCGGACAACCTGCGCAAACGCCACGGCCCGCGAGGCTCCCGGCGGCTCCCGACGTGCCCGCGCCGCGATCCCGGGCCACGCGAGAGGAGCTTCCCGGGACTCCTGGGACACCCGGGACCAGGCGACTCACCCCGCAGCCGCGGAACTACAACTCCCAACAAGCTTTGCGCGCAGAGCCCGCGGCCGTCTGGGCGAGTGGGGCGCCGGGCTTGCTGGGGCTCGTAGT
>VZTA01020592.1:547863-598803 GCA_013398855.1 Mohoua ochrocephala
TGAGCGGGGGACGGCCCGCTGCGCTGCCCGGCCGCAGAGGCAGAGGGGAGCGGCCCCGCCGCCTCCCAGGGCAGCGGCCGAGGGTGCCGGTTTCCTTCCCGGGCTCCGAGCGCTGCCGAGCCCCCGCCGCTCCGGCTGGCGCCCCGTCTGGCCCTGGGGCTGGCACGCCTGGCTCGGGAGCTGTGTTTGATCCCTCCGTGCTGGAAAAGAGACATGAGTCAGAGCGGCTCCTTCCGAGGGGCATTGCCCAGGGCTGGCAGAGGAGAGCAGGGAGATCTGGAGGGGGGAAGCAATGTTAACAGCTTAGCTTTAGTCAGCGGTAATACATTTTTAACGGGGGGAAAGGATGGAGTAACTATTTACGGGATTTCTGCAAAGAGCTGGTGGTGCCTGAAAGGTGCTGCTCTGGTTATTTATAGCTGGTATACAGCTTTGCCGTAGCATGAGGTTCTGCTTGGAGGCAGTAGCACCACTGGCTCCCACTTAGGTTGGACCAACACTGTGTTGGGTGTCTGTATTTGGGGGTTAAGATAAATATTGTAGCCAAGATCTGAAATGCTAAGATAAACCATAGTGAAAGACATGTGGACTGCAGGAATCTTGTGTAATCTCACACAGGAATTTCTGCGTAATCACTTCTCCAGAATTTCATTCTCTCCGTGCTCCCAACATTTCCATGTTTGCTGAGCAGAAATTCTTACCCTTATCTGACTTACTCTTCTACCATTTTACCCCTCCATGCCAAATCAAGCAATGTAACAAAGTTACTCATGCAGTGTTGCAGTATCTGTTTTTTCTTACTATCAGAATGTGATGGCAGAGGCTTTGTACATCTGCAGACAGATAAGAAAGTAAATAGCAGAAGCAGTTTTATTGAAGCCTTAAGGTTTGCCAGATTTGAATCTGGGTTTTCTGAAGTGTGTAGAGAAAAAATCCCCTAAACCAGGTGTATTGGCTTATCACCATTCTAGGAATGATTTTGGGTTTTTTTACCCTCAGGTAAATTGTGCCATCTCTGCTGCTGAGAAAAGTAAATCTGCAAACAGGAGAATGACCTTTATTTATAACTACTTTTAAATACATTTAGTTAACATTAAGAATCATTCTGAGTTAACTACAAATTCATGGGGTTTTACCGTAAAAGTGGCTTATACATCTTCAATAGCTAAACAGAAATATTTTACTACAAGTTCTAATCATAGTAAGCCAGTTCATAGAATAGTTACTAGCAGACTTTGTAAAGAAATGTTTTGCAACAGGGACCATAATCTCCTTCAAAATGTACCTTATCAGAATTTATAATGATGAAGATTTTTTTCTTTCTCCCACACAAGTGTAGAAAGAAAACCAGATTTTTTCTTTGTGCAGGGGCCTAATCACAGGTTTAGGTGCTTCTGTTTGTGTAGCAGCCAGCACAGCGTGTAGGCAGAACGTTGCTGACAGAACTGAGGACATCAGTTTCTTGGGAGGAGGACTGTCACATATTTTGTGGGAATCAGCATCCAAGTATTACAGTGGCAGGCAATATGCAAACACTGTGTGGAGAAAGGAACTGTGGCTTGCCTCTGGAATCTGAAAGGGTAGTGGTTACAAGAAGTGAGCTGTTGAGAAAGACTTCATAGAAAAGCTGTAAAGATCATCTGATCAGCTTAAGGCTGTTACTTTTCAGCAAGGTTACTGTTAGTGTACTTACTTCTCATGCAAGTAAAACAGAGATACGGTTTCTGTTTATACAGCTCTTGGAGACTGTGCTTAAGGCGTTTGGAGTGCAAGCTACTGAAGTGTCAATATTGCTTTAAAAGTTAGTGGAAAATACTTTGATCAACTCAAAGTCCTTTCTTTAGAGTGCTATCCTTTTCTAAGAGTATTGATCTTAAAGGACTGTTTCCCAAGGAAAGCTGTGAACTCAGGGAACAGGCAGTTGGCTGGAAAAATTGTTCTAGTGGCAGCCGGCCGTTTCCAGATGTGGTCATCCTTAAGCATCTCTCTCTTATCAAGTCAGAGATGTATGCTAGCTCTGTAGTGGGAAGTGGTCAAAGGACTGTTTTCTGTCAGGAAAGACTGAGTTTAAGAGTGAATTGTTCTGTCTGGAGCCACCTAATTCTGGATGGGCTCTTTGCACAGACTGTGCAAACTGGGCAGCAGCCTTACCTGCATGTGTGTGTGGTGGTCTGATGCTGAACCCACTGTGTCTGAGCTGGGCCTTTGTCCTGGCATGGTCTCAAGGCAAGGTTTATTAACTCTTCTCTCAGAAAGGCTAGGCAGAGCTGATCAAATCTTAATCATATTTTGTGGATCCACCAAAACTCTAAGATGGTCTTGTAGTGAATTTTTAGTTTTTCCACATAGTCTCAATCTGCATGTGATCCAGGACTGATTGCATGTGACGGATCTTCAGAGAAAGGCTTTTTCTGTACCTGTGGTAAGCCGGTCAGCTGAGCTGCTTTCTCTTAATATGACTTGAAGACAAAGCATGTGATGGGGAACTTTCTCTTCTCAACTGTAGGTCAGGAATTCGTACAACACAACCCTGAACACAGGCTTTTAAATTGCCCACTTTGACTCAGAGGCTTTCTTTAAGAGAAGTAGAAATATGTGTGTGTGTGAGTGTATTTGTTTGTTTGATCATCATTTGCTTGTTTATGTTTTTGTTGGTTTTGGTTTGAGTTTTTTTTTTAAGTAGTAGTTAGAGACAAACAATAAAGACCCATTCCCACAGCACATATGTTTAAGCCTGTTTTAAGTGCTGCTTGGAGAACTTTAGGGAGCTGAACCTTTATTAAGTATGGTTTATTAGTCCATTGTGGTATGTCTGGGTTTTTTTTTTATTTCCTCCCTTCTTTCTGGTGTTAATTTGATTTAAATATAGTATAAGAAAAGACAGATAAGTGAGATTATATGTCATTAATTAGTGCCAAAGAGGAGGTTCTTTTCTATTCTAAATAATCCATGACAAAATATATGTGATTTGCCAGTACAGTGCAGTGTTTCTTGGTGTTTATTTTTTTTCTCCTGGGTGTTCTGCATCAGTCACAACTTTTGTCTCAGCAGAGGCGAGAACTGTGAGGACTTAGATACCCTCGTACTATCTGGAAGACTCTTGAATTCCTCGTGCCTGATGGGCTGGTAGCTTAAGTCTCTGTTCCTGTTCTGGCCCAGGGTTTTTCTGTTGTGGGGCTGTTTGTGGGCAGAAGGCAGTGCTGGTGTGTGGTACAGCTGTGGTACAGCTGTGCCTGCACAGCACAGGCCCACACAGAGGCACTGGCTGGGCTCTTGAGAACTGTACATCCTCGTTGGTATAGCCAGGAGTGTGAACTCACCGGGAAAGACAACCCCATCAAACTGTTTCTGCTTGCCTGGTGTATCAGTAACTGATAGTGGCAGTGACTCTTTCCATGTGATGGATGTCTGTGTGCCAGGACCTCCCTCGAAACTGGCCATCGTGTTACATGGCCCAGTGAACAGCTGGCACCAACACAGCTTCTGCTGATATGCCCTGGATTCTAATGAATGGTATCTCAAAGAGCTAAGCACCATGTGAAGGGTTCTCCAGCAATTGTTTGAACCATTTATTTTCTTTTTTTTGTTTTGTTTTGTTTCATGTAAATACATATTATAGTTGGAGAAATGTTATGAGACAGACCCTGAGCTCTGAAGGATCTGTTTGCAGGAAATTCAGCTCAGTATTCCAGTAAGTCAAACTCAGTTAAGATTTATAAGCAGATTGTCTAAAAGATACTGATTTTATTTTCTTGCCTAATATTTCAGGAGTTAGATATACCTGAAACTGAATATTGGAAATGAATAGGCTCATTGGCCCGTGGCATATTGTGGCACTTTACAAAAGTTCTAAGCAGCTTGGTCTGAATCTTAGCCAGGCTGTAGGCAATAAAATAGGCAGTTTTATGGATGTTGTACACACAGTGCATCTTCAGCACAGTGTGTTATTTGTCTTATTATCTGAAGAAGTGACAAGATAGAGCAGGCAGAGCTGCCATACAAAGCCCCCGTCAGGAACAGAGACGTAAGCTACCAGCCCCCGTTGTTTGGTGACAACGACACAACTTTACAGTTCCAGCTCAACATGAGAGAGTATAATCATCTCATGAAAAATCTGCTTATTCCTTCATATCTGCTTGACTGCTGAAGAAGTTAATAATTAAACAAACCCTGAATTGTTAAATTACTATGTTTTAGTCTTGCTCCAAGTGTCACAGGCAGTGACAGGAGTGGCTTCTTCCTGAAAGATAAGTTTTTGGAAGAAGCAGTTTCATAACAGTTTATGTTGGTTCTGTCTTTTCTATTCTGGAATTTTTATGTGTTGTAACTGTTCTTCCTATAGGAGCTCATATGATAACATGACTTCCTTTACTTTGTGCTAGCTCCCCTAAAAAGGATAAAAAAATCCAACTTGTAAATATGTGTGTGTATATATATATATATAAATATAATAATGTATACATATATATATATTTTTCATACTACTGACTGCAAGACTGAATCTCAGTGACCAGTGAAGCCATGCTATGTGTTAGGTTAGTAGTCTTCACTGAAGACAGCTGCTTTGGAGAGGAGCTGGCTGCTTCTCTGTGTCAGCCTCAGTTGAGTGGCTGCAGATGGGTGGTTTTGACTGGGGTACTGAAGCTGGCTTAGATACCATTTATTTGGTTTAGTGGTAGTTTTGACATTTCACCTTGTGACCGTACTGCATGGCTTGGGGGTTTCTAGCTTTTTATTCCAGAGAAAGCCATGTTAAAGTAGACTACTCTGCCTCTTAGTGCAACACCTCTTCCATACCTAGCAGCAATGATTAACTTCCAGGATCTCTTTTTTGTGAGTAGGTGGGTGTAAAATCCCATCTCTCAGTGCATGAGGAAATGTATAATCTTTATGCGTGTGCCAGGAGCATGCAGTTCTTCAGGGGAATTTGCTTTTAGAGTTTCACATTGGATACAGCAGACCTGAGACTGTGACCAGTAAATGGAATCTGCCTGCCCCCTCCAACCCCAGTTCAAAAAGCAGACCTGAAACCTGTGATTAGATATGGCCAGATAGTTTGCTTGTAGAGCAAATGCTTTATCAGACAACCAAGGTGTTCAGGACATTCACTAGCAAAGACCCTACTTCTAGTCCTCTCAAGAAAGTGGAAAGAGCCATTTCTGCATGGGCTCAAACCTCCCTTCTGCTCACCTTTTCTAAATTTGACATTCACAGGCTCAGACGCGATTCTCTCACCGTGAGCCTTGTGCAAACACTTAACCATTGAGCAAAAGAGGCGAAAATGCTGCTCTTTCATGTGGTACTGGTTCACATTTGCTCTCCACTAGCGTGGCAGGTTGCATAAAGAGCGTGAGGCTCTCACAGCCTGCACTTCCCCCAGCCCCAGCAGTTAGGGCTGTATCTTGTGCAGAACAGTGGCACGGCCTCTTTCCACGCTCTTGGGTGTTGTGGGCACAGAGAGCTTTTGTGACACTCTGACCTTCCAACTCCCCAGAAATTCTCCATGTCTAGGTATCCTACATCACCTGGGATTTGACTCAGTTATAATGGGCTAATTGCCAGTGAGTGGAAACCAGGGAATCACATAAGCAGAGACCAAGAGAATAGTTTTAATCTGAAAAAGTTTTATCTGTGAAATAATTGATAGTGAGGCTTGTTTTGTATTTGAGACTTATTCATTGCCAGCTATTGTAGAGCAAAACGACCAGAGGGAGCTGAACAACTTGGTTGTCCTATTCAGAATTGCTTTCAGTCAGATTTAAAAGCCGACAAAAAACTATTGTAACTAGTAGCAGCTTGGTGCTAAAGGAAGATATGACCAGAAATTGTTTTGTGGGTTAAATGGTCTGTAAAACGAACAAAAAAACCCCACAAGCAAGAAAAGCTTCTAGTTGTGGTACTACTGGTGTTTGTTTTGCATTTGTTTTTTGACTGATGTCCTCTCATTTCCTTCTCTCAAAATTCTTCATTAGGAAAATTTTCTGCCATTTGTGGAGTAAATAAAGAAGAGAGATGATATTGAAAGCAGTTGTGCTGCTGGGCTGTGCTCTGGGCATCAGCTCATTCCCCATGGAAGAACCTGAGGATGGAGGCAAGCACTGGGTGGTGATTGTTGCAGGTTCGAATGGCTGGTACAACTACCGCCACCAGGTAAGGACTGCTGGTTCCACATGCTGATGCTGTCCATGCTCCAGAAAATGCCAGCTCCCAGACTTGCAGGAAGGTGGTAGCTGCCTATCATCTAGGCTAGTTCAGACCTTCTGTCATTTGAGCAAGTGCTTCTACTTCTAGACTCCCAGGTGTGTGTGAAGTTTTCAAAGCAAACAGCAGCAAGGTTCACTCAGACCCTGCTCTTAGTTCTTGTTGTTAGCACCCCCAGAATCCCCTTCCACTACTCCTTTTACTATGTGATTTTTTTTTTTTTTTGGCATACAACTTTTTCCAGTCTCTAACCTCTTGGAAAAGCTGTCATTACAGGAGAAGTATTCTTCCTCTAATCACACTTCTGCATCCTGGGAGACCTGTGCCTTTTGGGGTAAATCTCATTTACTAACTAGGCTAGAGGATCTGACCCCAACTTGCAGTTGTACAAATGATATCTAGAGTTAAACCTCATTTTGAGACACATACATGTTTCTTTCCATTTGTTTTCCTCTCTTCATTATGCTATGAAAAGCTTCCTTTTTTTCTAGTTAAAATGCACTGTATGTTTTGAGGAGTGGAGAACATGTGATAGGGGGTTCTTTTTAATGTCAACCAGTTTGCTGAGTGTGTTCAACAGCATTGCCTCAGAATCACACTGGCACAACAAATATTTGGTGCACCAGAGTGCAGGGAACAAAGTGAGTGGCAGAAACAGGAGGAAAGGGAACCGGAACTCCTGAGTCTAACACTTCTGGGAAAACCAGTGTGTTGCGAAATTGTGGACTGAGTGTGGGTGTCACTATGGACAGGATTAAATCCAAGTGATGTAACTCTGATTCAGTTCAAGATTTATAATCAGCAGTCATGAAACTTCTGCAGCGTTTTCCCCTTGGGGAATTGCTGGACAATGCCTTAAACAGATTAATCTGTGCTCAAACGCTGTCTTTGCTCTAAACTTGCAACTTGGCTTTCCTGGAGAACATGGTCGATTTAATTCTGGTTTATGTATACATTTATATATTTCTAAATGTTAGAAAAATAGTTTACTATGGTATTGTTGGTTTGTTGCCTTTTTCCTGGTCTTAAAATTGAGAGCCAGACAGGGTGAAAGGGAAAAGGGGTTTTTCCCTCGGTGTTTATTTAGGATCCTTGGTGCCCCACACCGTCCCAGTGGAGCTCGCCGAAGTGCCCCCGGAATGCCCCCACCCCATAAATCGTGTGTACAACTCACAGGCCTTGCAAATGAGCACATCTATCAAAGATTGTCCAGTGAGAGACTCGAATGGATCCCCCGTGCTGAGGAGTCTCCCCCCTGGCCGGGCCTGTCTCAGTTTCCAGGGTGTGTTCTAGAGAGGCCCTTGGTGTCTGGGGCTGTCTGACCCTCAGATGCGGCTCCCAGGATGTTTGGGCTCCTGGCTCAGCGGGACATGGGGTGTCAGACTGAGGGAGTTACAGGTGTGGGGGCTAAAAGCACTGAGGATATATAAAAGCTATATAAAGGGGTATATAAAAAGGCAAAAAATCATCCTGGCATCAGGTTAAATACCAGTTTACAAAATCAGCATTTTAAAAGTTGAATAGTATGAAGTGTACTGGCTGATTTGCTGAACGCTGGAACTTTTGTGAAGTATTTATTATTTTTAATGTAACTGCCTGTAAGATCTAGAGAGGCTTCATCCTCTTGGTCGATTGAGGAGCAAATGAGCTTTCTGTGTGTTGGGCACCCTGGGTTTTGTGTGTGTTTCTCCTCCTTCTCAGCTCACAATCAGTTTGTAACTTCCAGTGCAGTGATGAGCTTAAAACTAAATGAATCAGACTGTCAATCTTGTTTCATCTGAAGAACAGCCTGTTACTGGCCAGTGCTAGCTCAACACTTTGACAAACAGGTTTTAGGGATTTTGCCAGCTCCTTGCAGTGTAGATATCACCTGATAATCATAGTTGGAATATTACAGCCTTAATATAAACTATCCCTATTTCAAATTAAATCTTAAAGAAGAGTTTTAAAGTTGAAATTGGAAAACAGTGATGAAAATATTACTGCTGTACTTGATTACTGCCTGTCTTGGGGTGTCTAAATTTAATTACTGAGTTGTGCTCTTTTTGTTGCTATTGCTGTATAACCAGTCTAGCTGGCTTCCTTCCATTCTAGGAGGAGTTAATACCAAAACATTAATTCTTTAAATAAAACTACAGTTTTGAGGCTGTGGCTCATGAGAATTCCCTTTCTCAGTTGCCTGGGCACAGTTTTTAATCTCTCTGTCAGTGAGCCTTCAATGGCAAGTGTATCTGCCAGGTATAATAGGGTTATGAAGAACACAAGATCCACACTTAGATATTTGTGTCCAACAGCGAGTGAGTCTTTGGAACATGCCAGCTTCACAGAAGCTTATTAACTTTTGAGCGTGGTCATGCTTTGCAGACAGTTACTAAGCAATTCCTTTTCAATGTTAGAAAAATGAGAACAGGATTTCTTTAAATACCTTAATTGTGAAGATAATGTCAACTAACAATGTGAAATATCTGGCATGTCAGGTTGTTCTCAGTTCAAATACTAGAAATCCCTGTATTTTAAACTGCCACTTGCTTCAGGTACGTTATTAACATTTGGAAATAAGAAAATTAGAACACCAGTAATAATCCTATTAAAGTTTCAAAAGCAGCATCATAAAAGAGTCTGTATGAAGGATCCTTTAGAATAAGGCTGGCTTCTTACTTCCCTGTCCCGAGCAGGATACTGTGCATCTTAACTTTTTATGAAAAAGATGAATTCCCACAAGATTCAGCACATCAGCAGCTTGTGCTGTTCTGCCTAGTGGCCTTTTGTGGCCAGTCTTAAGGGTCTTGTGGGAGTGAGCATGCGTGGTAGGAGAGTGGCACATGGTGAGACAGCCCCAGCAGTTAGTCATGGGAAATCCTCTTGTGTGTGCCAGGAAGTGTCATCCAGACAAGGGTGCCTTGGGTATCAAAAAATTGGAGTAGCTCATTCCCAGCAAAACAAGCAGAGTGATAGACTTTTAGGATGGTTATACAGAGGAGGAAAGATGCCACAGAAATCTGAGGAGTTCTAACAGATTTTTGGAAACCTTCTGCAGACTGATCACCATGTCTTTGTGTGTTAGTGTTCCCTACCTTCCAGCAGTGGAAGCAAAAACATTTAAAGTAATTAAATTATTTGCTCAAGTCACTTGCAGTGGAACTGGGAATGGGACTTGGTCTGTCACTTCTGTCCTTCAGAATGCATAGTGAACACACATAGAAACACGTGGTATTGTTCACTAGAATCATACCTGTACTGTAAGAAATCAAAGCAGCACTCCAGCATTGCAGGTTTGTGTAATTTTTTGCTTTCCAAGGGAGAAACTGCAGAGGAAAATACATTGTACTCTAATTCACTTTGCTCCTGCCATGACCTTTCTTCCCCAGAACTTCTCTGGCCTAGCCTGTGTACAAGTGGATTTGTAGATGTGTTCCAATAAGTGGCTTTTTTTTATTACTGGGCTCTTTGCTGTTCCCTACGTGCAACTGCACTTCTAATGTCCCTTTGTAATCTGAGAACTGAGCAGACGCATCTCTGGGTTTCAGTTGCTGAGTTCAGCTGTCCAGGGTACAGTTGATACACGATGTTGCATGTTTGTATTACATTTTTATTTTGTGAGCTCTGGTTGTTTTGCATGCTGCCTGCTTCAACATGGTCAAAACATACTGTATTGTCTGCCACAGTAATTATCTGGTGGTAATGTGCTCATCTGACTGAGCAACCACAAAAGCAGAAGAAATAGATTACATATTCAAAAATGTCTCATTTCATACATGAAATGCTGTACAGGCCCCAGGAACAGTAAGGTTGTGAAGACTGCAGACCCTGGAAACACTGAGTTTTCACCTGTAACCTCAAGGAATCTGAAACTCCGCCTAAGACCGGTTATTTAGCTGTCAGTGGTCACGATCCACTATCAGTGGTACAAACCAAGGATAGAAAAGATAAGGAAAAACCCCACCATTTGCACTTAATATGAACGAGATTCGTACCTTGCAGGCAGTTGCTTCCTCTGTGATGGCTGAACTGGGACTTCTTCCTAATCAGGATGATCTCAACTTGTCTTACGCATTTATCTCATCAAGTTCCTAAAATAAATTTTAAGTGTTTTGTGTGGTATAGAGCCCAGTGTAATAGGCTTACTGTCATTGCAAGGCTGGCTTGTATATTGCTTTATGCTTGTGGCTTCTCAGTTCTTTGGTGTTTTTATCCTTATTTTAGTGGTTTTGATTAGAGTTGCTTGGGCTGTAGAAGGGCTATCAGTGTGCTGCTCTCTGCTCCTCAGCAGTTACTCTGACTTCTCTGTAGCAGCTTTTCTATTTTCAGACTGGCTGCTGTTCAAGAGTACTCTCCCTGCTCCTTGGGAAAGTGGCTCAGCTCTCTACTGCACAAAAGAGCTGGATAAAATACCTCTGGAAAGCTTGGTGGCATAAGTGAGCAAATACAGTACTAAATGCTTTTGTCAGATTTAGAGAATGACTCAAACTAGTTCTCATTAGCAGAAATAGTCTGGCTCTACTGTGAGATGGACATACCAGCTAACTCAAATCTAAAGCTGGCTTCACATCAGATCAGGAAGAGAGACAGACCCGTGCTTTCTGGATACTCAAAACCACATAGTCTGTGGAAAACCCTGATGAGGAACGAGAGTCTTACTAAAGATGGAGTGCATACTCGAGAAAAATGCCAGGCTGATAAAACCTGGCAAAGTTAAAATTTAAAAAATATGAATTTGTCTACATGGGTCTGGTTTTGGTTGCTGTTTTTAGTCTTATACTTACTGAGCTTTGTGGGTCAGAGACTATTTATTCAGTGCTCTAGACACTACCAGCCAGAGCAGTATCCTATTCCAGGACAGCCGTAAATTGTCCTTTCTTGTAGGTGACAGACACTAAGGATGCCTTGGTCGCATGGCTTCAATTAACATTTCCTCACTGTGCTTACAAAATTTAAACTGAACTTACAGGAAACCTTTCCTCCGTACTTGATAGAGTTATAGCTTTGGGCAGATTCACTGGTGTGTGTTTAAGCAAAGGAGTAAGACGTGGCTGGCGTTTCAGACATATTCTTCTACCTTGTTCATATGTCATAGTTCATGCTTGTTTGGGCTGTGCCATTTCAGCACGGCTGTAGTGGGAATCGTGCTGCTTTGGGGTGAAGCTGACAGTTCCTTACACATGAACCTTTCAGCCATGAACCCAGCAGTCATAAGACAAGAAGTAACCAATTTTGCACAAGTCCAAGCTTTTCCCTGTAGGAACTATTTATGCAAGCTTGTGTCATAAATAACTTGATTTTTCCGAAAATCCCCCCAAGTAAGTATAAGTCTACTTCAAAGCTGTGTCATTCAAATATGTAAACAGCTGTGTGGGAGAGGACAATAGGGGTGTGGTGGTTTTCTTTGCTGTTTTTTTTTGGTTTTTTTTTTTTTTTTTGAGACTTTCCCCCAAGTATACATTTTGGGAAACAAAATGCCCATCCCAGGAAAGCAGGGTAATTCATGCTCTGATCCGCCTGCTTTCAAAATCTTGGAGTTAATTATTTAAGCAGATCTTCCGTAGAAATTTGCTGATGTAGCAACAGGTTTAGACTAACCAAGGGGTGAAAGGTCTTAACGGTGTCCAATTTGGAGCTGCCCATAAGGTCAGCTGTGCAGCAGGAGCTGTACAGCTGCACCTTTTCCTGTGCTGTGTGGGGCAGCTGCTGCCCTTCCCCAAATGGCAGTCACAAAAACATGATTTAGTGACAATTTATCCAGTAAATGTTGCTAGCATTCATTTCACATATTAAACCAACAAGAATAATACCAGTAAGAGATCTGGAACAGGTCTCTTTTAGAGTGGTTTACAGGTACAGATATGCCAGAAACATTTCTGAGAGAAACTGGCTCAAACAGCAGTATTTGAGAGGCAGTTGCACATCAACAGGAAATACTCTAAATTCACATACACTTCCCTACTCTAGCTGCAGACTTTTCTGCTCTGGTTTTGTAGAGGTTTATGGGTTTTTTATGTGTACACAGGGACCAAGCAGGAGCAATATCAGGGGTGACTAATTAGGTCAGCTAATTCTATGCAATAAACCCCAGCTGTTTACTCAGAACTGTCCTACTTTAGTCAGTGGAGTTTTAGCAGGAAAACATGTTTTTGCTGCTCTAGCCTTTGTTGGTGATATCATTATGTTACCAGCAGGTACAGTTCCCTTATCAAAAGCTTTAAAAGGCTGGGACAACCCCCAAACAGGCATAAGTTAAGATTGAAGGGAATTGACTACATTGATCTGTCTTGATTTACAGTAGGGATTTTACTGATGTTTACTAAGAGAAGACATACTGAGCAAACAGTGAATGAACCAGAAGGAAGGAGAGGAAACAAAAAAAGCTGGTAATATACATTTACAAAGTTTAATTAATATTGCCATCAGTTACAAACACCTCTAAAGTCTGTACTGGCCAGACTCATGTCTGTGGGAGCACAGACACTTGCTGATTGAATACGGTGATTCTATATCAGTGTATGCCTAAGCATTTCCGTGTCTTGCCAGCCTATAAAACTTCCTGTCAGCATCACAGAGGTGTGTGATATCTTGAGAGTGAGAACTATGATCTACTCATCAATCAGTGTAGAGAAGCCCTGATTAGTGTTTACTTCTCCTTCTGCTTGAGTTGCTTGGGAAAATCAAATGCATGCTTGGTCAAACCTGTGCTCTTCTGTTTCCTATTATATGCAATACCTTCCTAACTCTGTTTAAGTTCAATGTTTTGACTTGTTGAGGCAGCAGCTGGTATAATGACATATAAGGAAATGGAAAACTAAGTGGGAGATTGTCTGGGATAGGTGGAAGAGAACATAGGCTGACCTGCAAATCAGGAAATGGAACTGCTTAAGTAAGAACAGTTAGTTCTTACTAACTAACGAGGTTAGTAATTCGAGGTTAGTCATATGAAGAGATTTTACTGTGGGAGAGTTCATTGGCTTTGAATGTGCTTCACCCTTCCCAGAATCTTGTTCAACTATCTTCTCTTTTCAGTTTCATGCGCACTTAGAAGACCACGGATTATAAAGTCACAGTATTTTACCGTGTCCTTTTGGTTACGCTAATCAAAGTCACTGGTACTCCTGGCTAATCTGAACAGACATTGGTCCTCTTAAACCACTTCAGTTTGGTTTCCACATTAGCAAATTAGATTAGTTCAGTGGAAGTAAGCTTTAAAGCTTGCTTCTTGCCTGCATTTGGAGTGTGTATTTGTTAGATGAGATCTCTTCCATTAAACCTGCACAGCTTTTTCTAGCATGTGGTGGGTTGTAGTTCTCAAGTTCAGGAATGATTGTTAATGTCCCATTAGGGCATTCAGAGACCGTGAGTTTTAAAGAAGAGAATCATTTGGGCTGGGGTTACTCAGAAGTTAGCGTTCTGATAGAGGTCTGCATTTACTGTAATACCACTTTAATGGGTATTGTTGTTTCTACATCACGGGAAGATGGTTCTGTAAAGAAAATGTGCTTATTCATATCCTGTACAAATCAAGAAAAGAGCTTGAACAGAAATTCTGCAATTCTGTTTTCCGCTGAAATCTGTTGCGCCCTGAAGATGTTGCTTTGCAGAGTAAGAAATACATAATTTAAAAGAAAATATTCCTTAACCCAAATTCTCATCTCATAGTAAAGCAAGATTTAATAAATTTTTGCAGAGATGAGATTGGTCAACAATACTTGCTTAAGCCAAGGACTGTCTTCAATGCCCAGTTGTGCAGGCTTAGTGCAGAACTAAGTGAAATTGGTGGAAATCCAACTCTTTTCTTCTGCTTGGCACACTTTGGATTTATCTATCATTGCAGAAGGTTTTTATTTTGGTTTTTTCACACAATGCAGAATGTTGCTGAGAACTTCATGTTAAATTTTGTTATCTGTACCAAGTCTGAAGTAACTTCTGGTTTCTGTCTAAGTAAGAAATCAAAATAGGTAATGAGGGAGAGATATTAATCCTAGTCTCTATTATTAACGCAACTGCTCCTAATTAGAGAAAGACAACGAGCTCTGGTTTAACCTGTGCATTTCAGTTCTCTAGCAACCCTCAGTCTCTTATATTGGAGTGCAATTTCTTTTGGACAATAGCCTGCTCTTAGGTCTGAAAAGTTTTATTTCTTCTGGTCTCAAAGGCAAAGTTTCTGTTAAAGCTAGTAATGAAAATTTGCTCAATTTCAGGCAGATGTGTGCCACGCGTACCAGATTGTACACCGAAATGGAATTCCAGATGAGCAGATCGTTGTCATGATGTATGATGACATTGCTGATAATGAGGAGTAAGTGATGAATCACAAACTATATGGTTACTGCAAACATGCCATAGTCACCAGTGTGTTTTGAGTTTGTAGTAGTTTTGAGAGAAGAGCCTTTAAAACCACCTGTGATATGCACAGAGACGTTTCATCCATCAGCACAATGATCCTCCTTTGAAATGTGCTCGTGAGCTTTCTAAGCCTTAGTCCACATCTCAGCATCAGCTGTGGCCCTGAGGACTGCAGAGCTTCGTTGTTATGAGAGTAGGGGGTCTTAACTCCCAGGCATACCAGTGTGCAGCAGATAAATAACCTGAACTCATGGACACACGGGAGCTCTGTATATGACTTGCAGGGCTTTTTGAAAGGATATTATCAGGTTAATTCCCAGCATGTACATTCTACAAAGATGGGTACAGGTCCCATTCTGGGTGACTGTCTAGAGCATGTCATTGCTTTCTGTATGAAACAGTTTATTTATGTAGCCTCTAATTCTGAAACAACTTCCCCCAAAATCAGCAGACGTTACAGGCACAGCAGCATTGGGAACAAAGTGTTAAGGGGAATAAAGGTAAAACTGCCAGGAGAGAGATGCTAGAGACCACCCACCTCCATCTTCAGATTAATTGACATGATCTGGGGTAGAACACTTGAATGTGCTCTGAGGGTAAGGACAAGCATATGTACCCGAGACAAGCATAGGTAACTGACTGAAGTGCAGTATTCTGAGATCCCTTAATGACATATGGTGCAAGTTCCCATACTCTCAGGCAAGCTGGCCCCTAGTTGTTCTACGGTCATTGTAGGGCATGTGGCTAATTATTCCTTTTTATGTTCTATTTACCTTTCAGAAATCCCACAAAAGGCATTGTCATCAATAGACCTAATGGCTCAGATGTGTATGCTGGGGTGCCCAAGGACTATACAAAGGAGGTAGGAACAAAACTCCTTTCCCTGGGGAAGGTTCAGCGTTATCCAGTGTCTGAATAAATTCTTTCAGCCTGTAGCTTACACTCCAAAGTGCACATAGTATAGAGTGTCAGATTTATTCACCTGCATGGTTTGGCATGAAGTTTGGTGTTCACAAGATGAATATAAACAATAGATTCTTTGAAGTGAAACATTGGTCATAAAAGTGAACCTTTAGACTGTTTCCATGCTGACACATGAAATAAAAGGAAGAAAGGTCTTGGATTTGTAAATGTTGTAAGTCAATCTGAAAAACAGCTGTGTAAAACTAATTGGTTCATTAAATCAGTACAGTAATCCAGTCACTCAGTGATTTCATGATTCAGCAGCCAAGTGAGTCATTAGATAAAGATGGATTGAAAAGGATGGCCAGCTAAATCTGCCATCCGTGCATGGATTCTGACTTTCAGAAGCCATCTTTCTAAATGAAGATTGTTGTTGTTTTTATGATCAGATCTAACTTTAATCTTCTCAAATCCTTAGGATGTTACTCCAAAGAATTTTCTTGCGGTTCTCAGAGGAGATGGGGAAGCAGTGAAGGGGGTGGGATCAGGAAAAGTATTAAAAAGGTAAGAGAAGTTTAATTTAGAAAATAATTGCATGTGTAGTTGTAAATTGACACTGATTTCAGCAAAAGAATAGGGTAAATTAGAGCAACTTGAGAATCCAGCAGAATTATTGATGGCAATTCCAGGTCCTTCACATTACAAATACAGTGGTTCTAGTTTCTTAAACTGTGCATCACAAGGAGTCAACTGCTGATATTTGACTGATACAGAGTTGAGTATACATTAAGGTATAAAAGTTCTGGAGGACAGTATCAACTGTGTTAAGGTATTTGTTATTTAGACTGTTGTCTTTTGCAAGAATGGCTATTCAAAGAGAGAGTTGCTAAGCTTTGGAGACCTCTGGACATGGTTTTCTAAGGCTTGTCTTAATGTACATGAACAGTTTTATTAATCAGCTGAAGACTTAGGTCAGACTCAGGTCAGACTTAGCAGTCAGTGGCAGAGGGACAGAGAGAGCTTAACCAGCTTATCAGCTGGAGGAATTGCATGTCTAATCCCAGCCTTGGTCTTTGTAGCACATGTACAGTTATTGAGGCTGAATATAAACCATAATTCCATTCCTAATGAAATGGAATTATGGTTTATAATTAATGCAAAAACATCTTTGTGATTTCAAAAGTAATGTGAGCAATTAAACTTGTAAGTGATGTATTATGCTTAAATTATTTGTAAACTAAGTTACACAAATGATTCTAAGTTTGGCAATATTCTAATATATGAAGAATAGTAAATTATAGATTAGCTAAGTGGAATGTAAGATTTATAATTAATAGTGGGTTATAAAGGCTTATATAATTTAGATGATTCAAGAATGTAGTTAATATATTTGAGGGCCTAATAAGTCTTCTTGGAAGGATACTTGGTGTCAGTTATTCATCTTGCTTCTACAGAGTTTGAGATGTGAAAGTATGATGCCTGCTTACTGAGATGTACTTTATTTCTGACTGTTGGTAAAGAGCTGTATCATATTATATTTTTCTAATGTACAGGAATTACTGTAAAACCTTTAAGAATTTAAATTCGACCATTTGGAAGGACTAACCTTGTTCAAGAAAAACTGTGAAGTCTGTCTTCATCTGACAGTTGATTTTAGAGGCCTAACAATGAAACAGAGCAGAAGAATCCCACCCTGGCACTGAGGAGAACAATTAAAAAGAAGGAGCACGACAATAGTCAAATAAGTTATTGTTCTGAATTGTTTAAACTTCATCCTTAAAAGCCGGGGCTGAAAATTATATATGCAACACATACAGGCAAAAAGTTAATAAATTACTCCACATTACCAGATTGTGCTCTTCTAGTATCTGAAATGAGTCAAGAGGTGACTATAAAGCAATTTTTGTTTAAAAAAATGTACTTCTGAACACACTTCACCCGTGAAAGCTTGAAGTTCCAATTCAAATAAGGGAGTAGCTATGCAGAGGGCCAAAGTCTCCAAATGTACTCAGGAAGACAACTTGAACCCACAAATAAAAGCCCTAGTTGTTTACATTCCACCTTGGTCAAATTTTTTGCACTTAGGATCAAGAGCAGGAACCTGAGAAGTGACACTCAGCCCTTTATTAGGCTGTGCTTGAATTTTCGAGTGGCCTGACTTTTGCTGTTGGGTGGGACAAGAACTCAGTGATCCTTTCCCCAGGAGGCTCCCAGATGGACTTCCAGGTGGTGCCCCTAACCAGCAGTTTATGGACAGAAGGCTGGATAATGTTCCCTTGAGCTGCTGCAGTTGTACCTGTTTGCTGTGAGGAAAGAGCAAAAGCAAAGAAAGGTTTCTGGACTCTGGTACAGAGGAGCAGAGGAGGAGGACCTGGACACGCCTGCTGATCTTTTTACACGTTTTATATTTAATTGTCCCTGAATACAGTTTAAAAGGACCTTTGCAGATCTGGCTGTTAGGGCAAGACCTTTCTATCACTCAAACATTATCTTGCTTGATTTAGAGTGGAATCAGACTGTACAGCAAACTGTACTACACAGATGTGAGGTGTCAAAGCCTGGTGCACATGCCAGTCTGGCCTTATGGGCGTGTGTGTACGTGCATCAGTTCCTCATGGAGTTGTAGGCTGACACTGCTTGGTGATCTGTATGACTGATTATGGCCATAGTAGTCCTTACACATACCTAAGGGTCTTAGCAAGGAGGTTTTCATGCTTTATCCCTGTGTTATTGGTGCCTCGGTATAACTTAGGTATAAAAACATTCCTTTTTTTACCAGACTTCTACAAATGCCCACAGTATAACAAATTCTTCAGACAGCCATTAAAAACCAATTGTGTTTCCACCATACCCCATAACAGCCCCTGTCTCACAATTAGTTTACAGTTTGGAACATGAAGTGTGATTGCCATATTCCTTATCCTTGAGGGACTAGCCTATATCCCTGTTTTCATTCCTTTTGTGAGCACTCATCTCCTCTAATAAGGATCCAAAATAATGTGCTTGGAAGAAAAAAACACTACCAAGAGGAGGAGGTGCTTCAGCTCTAGTATTTTCAGATACTGACATGTCTTGGCACCAAGAAGCAATTGATTGTTGTTGTAATGAAGGTTAGGTTGGAGTAGTTAAAAAGACTTTGTTTGCAATTGTTTCATTACAGTGGGCCCAAGGATCATGTGTTTGTTTATTTCACTGACCACGGAGCTCCAGGACTTCTGGCTTTTCCTGATGATGATGTAAGCGTTTTGGGAATAACATAAAACCCATCATTTTAGTGACATACTAAAATAATAACCAATAAATGTAAAACATGAGAATATTTAGTGCACTGCTATATTGAGGGGAGAGGCAGAAAAAGAGCAATGTTCTTCTCATCATTGCATTTTGGATTTTTTCCAGTTAGAATCTGTAACATTCAGCTGAAACTTGTGTCATTCCATATTTCACTGGACTTTGGTGGTCCAAGCAGGCTGTTCCACGCAGGTGTGACTTGGCTTTCTGGTGCACCATACATATCCTCTGGGACCATTACTCATCTTTTCCAGAGTGGTAAAAACTAGAATGTTATATTTCGGAAGGACAAAGGGCTGGATAAATTTATTGGGGAAGTAGTGTACATATTCACAACAGTTAGTATTTATCCTGAAGTGAATTGTGTGTCTGTTGAGTATAAGCAGTTTTAATACAAATCTTCTTGTTTTACAGCTTCACGTGAAGGACTTGAATAAGACTATTTGGTACATGTATCATCACAAGAAATACCAGAAGGTAAACGAGCATACCAGAAGTTCTGAAATTAAAAGAGCAGCTGGCATGGAAAAGAGAGATGTCTTCAATTTGAGAGTTGTTCAAAGCAGGAAGAATCTGTTACATGCAGTTAAATTTGCATTAGGATTTTGCACTTAAAGGGATTGATCTGCTCTAAATTTTCTCTTTCCATATTTAGTTTACTCGTTTTTGCAGTCAGTGTTGAGATGTAGTGTAACTGCTCTTTGCTGATGCCACATATTCTGGCTAGAAAAACAACATCCGTAACTGCTGCCCCCCCGTAATCTGTACTTGACTCTTTCTTCCTGTGCTTTGTTCACTTCAGACTGTGCTGTTACTACAGGAAGTTTGTATATACCTCATGTTTTTCTTACAGTTACTTATATAGTTTAAAAGACTCTACCTCGTCAGAAAATTCTGTGCATTTATTTCATCACATGTACTGTTAAGCAGAAAAATTAATATTTGGAACATTTTACTAGTGCTTTTTTAAAGCAGCTCTTTGTGGCAATGTCTGCTATGGCTGGCTGTGTTTAGGAGCACACAGATGGCTTCAGTTCCAGAGATGCTACATTCAATACTGACACGTTGCTGTGCCTACAGAGTGGCTGTATATTTGATCTGTCCTTTGCACATTAGCCAGTTAGATCCCTGTGGATTCTGTAGAGATTAATAACACCTTTTCACTATGATTCTTTCCCCTTTTCACATAGTTTGAGTCCCAAAAATGAAAAACTGTCTTTTGTTTTGTAGTATTATGCACAGCTTTTGTTTCAGGAATAGCAGTACAGGCCAACTAGCTACGGCTGAAAAGCACCAAACAACTTTTCTCCATTTCTTCATGTAATTTCTTAAGGTCTCTGATTGATTTTTTTATTTTATAGATGGTGTTCTACATTGAAGCATGCGAGTCTGGATCTATGATGAATCATTTGCCTGATAATATCAATGGTGAGCAATCAGTTAACTTACTGGACTTAAATATGACAACTTGTCACAGACCTAAACAGGTATTGACTGTGGCAAGAATAGGTTCAAGGCACGTTTATGTAGAATTTTAGCAGAGGAGCACAAGAAAGTAATACTTCCCATTTACAGGAAGTTCCTTTTAATAGAGTCTTAAAAAAGACTGAAAAGGCTTTCAGTTTCTTGGAAATGAGAAGTTGAAAAAGTATTTCTTTTCAGGAACCAGGTGCTTGCCCTTGACTGGTAGCAGTTAAGTTACACAGACATTTCTCAGCCTCAGCACTGCTAACAGCAGGTGTGGAGTTCCCGCTCTCAGTTTCATCGAGCACTGAAGCAGCTGTGAGACACCACTGCCAGGTGCCTTTGCTGCACATTTGCACAATATCCCAGGACGTGGAACTCAGATTTTTCAGGCTTTCCAAGCTCTCTGCTGCAGAGCTGGAAGCTCAGCCTTGATTAGGGTGAGGAATCACAGCCGTTTGAAACACCTGTGGCTGGAGACAAGTGCTCTCTCCTGTGGTTTTGGAGATGTGATTGCAGAGGACACCAGCCACGTGCCTGCCCATGGCATCCCAGGTGTTCAGCCCTGGGCGTGCTGCCTGACACGCACCAAGATTTCTTACAAACAGTTTTTTCTTTTTTACAGAAAGTTTCATGTTGAGGATGTTCGAGACAGATGCTCATTATTTTTCAAAGCTTGTTCTATCAGAAATTTCCAGTCTGAGGACTCTGGTTTTAGGACCAGCTCTGCCAGAGACTTGCAAAGGCAGAAAATCGACAATTTATGTATTAGAGTACAAAGCTGTCTTTGGCAGCTTTCACTGATGAGCTAAGAAGTTTAACTGGTTACTTAGTAAGCATTTTGAAGGGTGCTAAGAGGACCATTTTACTGCAAAGACAAGATTCAAGATTTTTTTTGACTTTTGAGCTTTAGGTACATTCTGCGTAGAATCAACACAATAGCTCTATAAAATCATGTGGAACACTTTCACTTTGAAATTTGGATTTTCCTTCAGTTACACATCTGTGCTATATATTGACTTTGGCAAAAAGCCAGAATAGATTTTGTCTTGGTACCTGTAAAAATGTGTTTACAGTTTTTCTGCTGTGTTAGAGATGACTTACTGGGAGCACTGTGCTCAGGGCAGATGTTGTAGGTTTATTTTACTTTTCTCTCGGTGTAGAGCATTATCCAACAAATCATATTACTTAGAAGGTGACGTTATCTGGAAGAAAAGATGATTTTTAGGGGATTCACTTCAAGTTTGGAGAGAAGTTCTCATTATTGTAGTAAAGAAAATGAATGTACAGATAGTTCTTAGTGCACAGTGCTCTCAGGCAGTTCTTGAATAGTAGATTTTTCCCTCAGGCTTTTTTTTTTTAAACACCCCAGACCACATTTGGCAGCAAAGAAGAAGCTCTTGGAACAGCACTGGGGGTGACTGAACAGAATGATTAACAGGCTTCTTTCCTTCCTGCTATTTAGAAGCAAATGATTGAAAGGCAAAATACTTAGGCAAATATATTGTGTGCAGCTAAGTATTAAATCATGGACGGGGGAGGGGAGATTAAAAAAAAAAAAAGAAGATAAAAAAACCCTTACTGTTTGTATTACAGTTTATGCAACAACGGCTGCTAATCCCAAAGAGTCATCTTATGCCTGTTACTATGATGATGAAAGGCAGACTTATCTTGGGGACTGGTACAGTGTGAATTGGATGGAAGATTCAGATATGGTGAGTTACTTAAATAAATTTTCTTCATTTTCATGTATGAAAAAGATCACTAGGCTTTTTAAACATAGCTCTTTTACAGGATTTGTGAAAATACTTGGCTTTATGTGAGACCAAAATCGACAAATGAAGTTGGTAGAAGTATTTATCTGCTACTCAGAACCATATATATATAATCTTTATTTGTTTGGGCCACTGAATTTACTTCCAATACCAGCTTTCAGAAATGTTGTTGTCTTTTGTTATTTTTAAGATAGAAAATGTCTAACTTTTAGTTCCAAATTCACATAATCTTTATTTGCTAATCTGAGACCACATCTCCAAATGCGTTAAACAAATTGGGCAGTTCAGTAAGTAGTATGTCTGCTCCAGGGGTGCGTAAATATTGAACTGTGGCTAGGCCCCTTGTTAGTATAATGGAGAATAGTGTTAATGAAACAAATCTGGGATTTGTGTGCTAGTCCACTCCCTTCTTGCCCATTTGCTGGGAGATTAGGAGATTACTAAAAGCAAGATGACAATATGCTGTCAAATCTTCTTTTCAGTTTTTACTTTTATGTCTTTCAAAGGTTGTATACTTCCTTCTACCCACTGGCAGCTAAGACACTTTTCAGCTTCCTTTGCATTTTTAGAATAGCTGAGTTTAAGTATCTTTGACCTCATGGAAGTTTCTTCATGCAGGAGGATCTAAGAAAAGAAACACTGCACAAGCAGTTTCAGCTGGTGAAGAAACGCACCAACACCAGCCATGTGATGCAGTATGGAAACAGGGTGAGTATTTGAGAGGGCTTCCTGCTCAAATACATCTTCAAGCCTTTCCAACCCTCTACTTTCATGCCTTAAACCAAACAAACCCAAACCAGAAACAGCTGTAAACTGGCAGGGTTGATTTAGTCATTTTTAGTCATGAGCTGTTTCTCTTAGAAGACCTCTTAGCGTTTAAGAGACGATGATCCTGATGCTAAGGGAAATCAGCCTTGCATATGCTTTAATCCAAGAAATCAGGGTGCAAGTTGTCCTCCAAGCTCTGCCAGCGATTTGACACTTCAGTAAAGTATAAGAAAGGTATTTACCACTTCCAGACATATTATGAATATTAGTGAAATGTTAAAAAGTACAATGATCCCTCAAATGGGAAGAGCTAAGAGGTGATACAATATTCATAATAGTCTCATTATGTAACAGACTAAATACTTGTTAGAAATAATGTGCAGTTACATAACCTGGCAGCCTTTTTGCCCCCAGCGAGTTTTGGAAATAAAAGTTCCCTGATTTTTGGCAGCCTTTACCTCATTGTATTAAAACCCCCAACATGTGCATACACACAGACACACACACACCTACAGCCCTGTGATCTCCTTTATTTTCTCTAATAAAACAAGTTTAGAGAGTTAGGTTTGCATGGCAGACAAAGACAGAACTACCTGCTGGGAGTGACTGATAGTTTCCATCTGCTTACTTTTTATCCTTCAGAGCATCTCCTCCATGAAAGTGATGCAGTTTCAGGGCATGGGGAAGAAAGTTATGCCCATGTCTCTGCCACCTGTAGAGCACTATGACCTGACGCCTAGTCCTGATGTGCCCTTCGCAATCATGAAACGAAAGCTGATGGCTACCAATGACATTTCTGAGGCTAAGAAGATTGCTGCAGAGATGAAAGCATATCTGGAGGTAAAAAAAGAAAAAAATATTTGCTCATCAGGCCAGATTAATTTCCATCCTAAGCAATGGCAGAAGTAAAATCCCTGAAAGTCAACAAAATTACTCTTCAGACGGTAACCTCTAGCTGATCTAGGTTTACTCTTCCTTTAAAATTCAGGGATCTGTTCCACAAGGCACATTCAGTAATGGTTATCTAGGCAAAGGTAAGCAAATGCAAAAGTCGGTCTCATAGCTTTTATTGACAGGAAATTCCTCCTCTGCATCCATGGGGATTCTTGTGGGGAAGACTTAATCTTTGGTGTTAGAGAAACTCTTGTCTCAGTAAAACTGAAACCTTCCAAATCAAATAGCTCCTGCAGAATGGAAGTCAGTATTGGTGTTGGTGGTGCTTTCTTTCCCTGGCAGACACTAGAAGGACAGTGAGTGATTTTGGGTTCCGGGAATATTGACTTTCTGACGGTTTTCATTTGAGTGTTAAGAGACAAGTCCAAGAGACTATGCGAAAAATAAATGGCAAAATTTGGTTCCCTGAAGAGCCCAAAAGTTAAAGGAGGTTTAAAGAAAGAGAAATTTCATTCAAAGTCTTTAAATTAGATTTAGAAAAAGCATGTTTTAAGCTCCTTTTGTTTTATGTGCAGGTGAAAGAATTTATCCAAGAATCCATGCGGAAGGTAGTCACCGTAGTAACAGGATCAACAGAGCAGACCAAGCAGATCCTGTCAGACAGACTGACCATCAGCAATTATGACTGTTACCAGTCAGCTGTGAACCACTTCAAAGCTCATTGCTTCAACTGGCACTTACCTGTGGTAAGTACTCATTAGATACAACCTGATTAACAGGCCAGAGCAACTAGCACAGTCATAGGCACAGCTGCAAAAATCAGCTTTTATTAAAAAGCTACCTTGGGGCAGTCATACAGGTTAGTTTTGGAGGAAGGGTAAGTAATGCTTTTTGAAGCAGGAAACCACTTCTACTGCACCTTTAGGTGAGCAAGAAGTTTACTAAAAACAACCCCAAAAATAATCTGTAATTTTTACTAGTTAGTGCTGTTGCTTCCATCAGTTCCCTCCCTAGAAATCCCAATGTTAAAAAAGTCATTTTGTATTTCTGCTTGAAACATCTCTGCTGACAAAACAGAAACACAAGCACCACCACTCTGAATTCATAATCTTGGTGCACTGAGATTTCTGTATTATGATATAGTACTATGCATAATTCCTTGCAGGGGCCTCGCTGCCATTTCCGTGGTCTTGCTGAATTCTCGAGAACCACTTTTTAGTTTAGGGGCTTTATTACTGTTTGCTCTTCCTGGGATCCCAGTTGAGGATCAAATCCTGTTGTTAGGCTGTTTAGATAAGAATAAGACAGTCCCGATGTCAGGCAAGATAGCCTCTTCAGTGGATTTTTTGTTTTGTTTTGTGGGATTTTAAGAATGTAATGGGTTAGATGGTCTTGCCTACGAGGCCAGTGTGCAGTGCAAGTGAATTTGCCTGGAGTTCAAAGAGCAAAGTGAGCAGAGCAAAGATCCATTTAGCCCTGTACTAGATCATCAATTGAATACCTTGAATATTAATAGCATCTATAAATTATTTCCACCATTTAGTCTGAATAAACAATACCTGCTTTTCATCACTGAAATGATTAACCATGTTTGTTTATTTCAGTATGAATATGCACTGAGACAGCTGTATGCCTTGGTCAACCTTTGTGAAGGAGGATACCCCGTTGACAGGTAATGAGGTTCCCAGATCCGCCCTATAGTCTTAACTGTGGCTAAAAGAACAAAAGCTAACAGGCAGAAAAAGCTTAATCCTAAAAGCTTCTTACTTGTTCTGTTCTTGGTATCATTTTGTCAGTAAATCACTCTAAAGTTAGAAATGTTTATTTTGACAAACATCATTATTAGTTCCCTCCCACTCATAATGATCCATGTCCTCATAACCCTTTAATTTCCATACTGAGCCTCAGGGGAAATGACAGCCAGTCAGAGGATCCCACTGCACCACACATCGTCAAACAAAACAGCGTGACTGGTGCAAGGGCGTTGCCCTGTAACTCCTATGTGAGCTTACACTGAAGCCAGGTTGGGAACTGCTGTGTTTTCTGTGCTACCCCCTCAGCTGCCAGCTCAGAACACCACAGCACTGCTGGGTTCTGGTGATGACTGTGGTGCTAGGTCCTTCATGTGTGTGGTAGGAAAGCAGGGAAGTAATGGTTCAGGCTGACCCTTGTGGTGGTGCAGTAGAGCCAAGGGCAGCATGGTGCTGGAATTCTGTCCTAGGAGTTTGTGGTAGAGGCTGGGATCCCAGCTTGCGAGTCATGCAAGAGGAGGAAAAGGGTGAGAAGAAAGCAGAAGGGTAGGGAGTGTGAGGATGGACTGGTAGCTCAGACAGTGTGCACTTGTAACTCAGGAGGTGAAGAACTGCTGCCCCCACTCCTGGTGGCAGCCCACTGCAGTCGGTTTGGGAAATAGTTTGAGATAGAGCACCTAAGAAGTTATTCATCATTATTGTTCTCTGTTGCAGAATATGCCTGGCCATGAATCGAGTGTGCCTTGGGTATTGATGGAAACAACAGCCCCGAATATAACCCTTACTACAAGTGATAACTTTTCATAGCTGTCATAATCCAGACTTTACGTGCATGCAACCTGGAGAGAGTCAGCCACTGTACTGGAACTGTGCTGGGAGCTGAGGCACCAGACCACGAGCAGTGCAGCACTTGCCAGTGCTCTCCCCTGCATCCCCACCTGCTGACAGCCTGCTGCTTTGGGAGAGGCATTTTGGCAGACCACCTGGAGCTTTCAAGATGGATCATTTTTTTCAAAGCACAATGCTCTTAAGAATCTCTGGATGAACACTACAGGCCACCGATGTGATTGCTAAATCCATTCTAAATCTAAACGTTGAGTCATTCATTCTGGATTTTTTTAAATACTCTTGCTAACTCTTAACTTTTAAAAAAAAAAAAGTTAATGAATTCTATTACAGTGACTAATTTGCAGTTTGGTTGAAGAGTTAAGAAACCAAAGCTTGTTCTTTAAGCTTTAACTCCTTAACAGTTTAAAGAAATGAGTTGCATTTGAGAGCTATTTGATGTGGACAGCACAGTTAAATGTTGAACAGTAAAAATCTTTGTGAGTAGAAAGCACTGTTTTCCAAAGAAAAACGGACATATCTAATGCTGTAAATTTAGCACCACTATGCTGTAATTAATTGTGTATACTCACAAACCTGTGGGAAGTCATAGAGTACAGGAATTGCCTGTGAATAAAAATAAAGTTGACAGTTTCATCTACCCACAGTGCAATAGTGTTGGGCATATTCTGTCTTGAAAATGAAGGAGAGCTAATTAATTCTATGGTATGCATTACAAGGTTAATCTGTCCCTGTAAGGCTTTCATAAGGCAGGTCATCTCAAAAAAACCTGCTCTAGGTAACCAACAAAACCCAAAACAAACCCCAAAACTCCAGCCTAAAAGCAACAACAAATGCGTAAAGCCCCAAATCACACTTGAAGGTGCCACTCCTTAGAAGTGACTCAGTAAAGGACAAGCACGGCAAAATTAGAGGTTGTGAGGTGATCCACAAAAGTTTCAGGTTGTCCACACCTTTTTACAAGTGGAGACAGGATACAGAAATATTGCATAGTTATTTTCAAAAAGTGTGTTTAAATATGCAAAATTACCTCGTCTCCACATGAAAAGAATGAACTTTGACAGTTCATAGGCAGAGACCCATTTCCTTTCCAGTCACTCAGGGAACAGCCCCACTGAAGGAAAAAACAATACCCTTCACCTGCCCTGATCAATACATTTGTTTTAATAGCATCACACAGGCTTAGTGCCTGCATGGCAGGCTGTTTATTTTGTGGTGGTAATAGAACCTAATGAGAAAATAATTTTAGGATTGTGCAAGGTCAGTCTTACGCCAGAGTGCCTTGTGGTGTATTGGGCAAGTACAGACACCCTCGCTCTTCCTGCAGGCCTGCAGTTGCTCAGCCTATCATTCCTAGAATGTCGGGATGCTGGAATGTAAACTATGGAAAACTGTAAGGTTTCCAGCAAATTGTCACCACCAGGCAAAGCAGGGCAAAGTTGAGGCTGTGCTATTTACAGAAATAGCAGAAGAGCTGCGTATATCCGTAGCCCCTGGGAAGAGCGTCATTCACCACAGCCAAGGTTTCCTGTCCTCCTCCTCCTCCTTGTTGCTAGGAAGGGAGTCCAAGGCCCTTTTCCCACCCCTGTGCCAAATCCTCTGTGTGTTTCTACCCAGCATCCTGCTGCACAGAGCAGTTCCCTGCCTTTCCCTGGCGAGGACCTTGAGGGCAGGTCCGTGATCAGCCTCCGCAGTACACCGTGTGCTGGCTCCTTCCATGTAATGCAAACTTGGATGGACACAGCTTTGTTCAGAGCATGGGTAGCCACCCTCCCTTCCCTACCAGCAGTAAAGCAGAGAGCAGTTCACCTGAGCTGGAGATAATGCACTTTTTTAGAGATTCCAGTGAGCGGTATTGTTTTAGCTCTCTTCAAAACAAGCTGCGTCTTGTCTCTTCAGGACATCTTAAGTAAGCTGAGTGCTGAGCAGCCGTGCCCAGCTCAGGACAGGAGGCTGAAGGCCTCTCATTCTTGTGCTCAGCCTCTGCCTCTGAGAACAGGGATGATGGGGCAGCAGAGGGAAAGGAAGCTTAAGCTAAAGTGCTGACTTAAAGAGCTTGGGCAATTCTGAATCAGAGGCTGTTTCCTTCCTAGGGGCACGACACCCCAAAAGACAGAGAAGACAACTGAAGTCCTACAATTCTGTAAGCCTTGCACCACAGGCAGAGCTGGCCAGTATCCCACAGTAGCAGCACCCATCCAAGGAAGGATGCTGATGTGACAGGCAGGGCCTGCACAGCTGGATAGGAAGATACCATTTTTCACGGTGCAAGGGGTTGAAAAGCTGGACTAGGGCCCCAGGAAGGCTGCATGACCCTGGAGACTGCAGCACTGAAAGGATGAGGCTTCAAACAACCTTGGGAAGCAGCCCTGCTTGAGCAGGGATTGGACTGGTGACTCCCCGAGGGTCCCTGCCAGCCTCAATCACTCTACAAGCCCACAGTCAAAAGCCAGTCTCGTGCCAGGTTTCAAAGTACAGTTGGTGACTGGAGCGTGAGGAGGCCCAAAAGCTCTTGAATTCAGCATGGAAACTGCCTTTGATCTCAATGGCTTTTATTTCAGGATAAACTTGACCTGCCAACGTAGGTGAATTACAATTATTTCAGTGAATTATTGACAGATTGTTTCACTGGGTGCAAACTGGCGTTAAATCATCTGTGTGCATGCAGTGGCCACACAGGCTGGTCGTTTCTCTGCAGAAGTTGCCGGGTTCAGCACGTCTCCCTGTTCCTCTTGCTCTCACTGGGATCCTTTCCTTGTGAGTCAATGAGTGACCATTGCACAATGTTTCTCTGCAAATGAGTGTTTGAAGAGGCCTTGGCTGGATTGCACAACCCTACTTGGTCAAAACCTCCAGAAACACTCCTGTCTGCTGAGGGCTCACATGAGGGCCAGCACGTGAGTCACAGTGTGACCGTCTTGACTAACCAGGGGAGGCCGCAGATCACCAGGCAGGGCTGCTTCCTCCTCTCCCGGGCTGCAGCATGAGGGAACCCCATGGCAAAGCCAATGAATAAAATCACATGGAGCATTTAAAAATGACCATTTCATTCCCACATTTGACTGCTTTTTCTCACACCATTCGAAATGTCAGATACCTGCCCAAAGCAGTGCAGGATCCTGGGCACCAAGGTCCAGAGGAAGGGACATGCTGAACTGCTCCAGCAATCTCCAGGCTGGAGAATCAGCGCCTTGCCAGGGTCACCAAAACAACGGCGTGTTTGTGGCAGACAGGCTGTTTCTGCGTGACCCTGGTGCAGGCAGAGCCTGAGTGCCACCACTGAGCTGTGAGCTTGGAGAGGCAGCATCCTTCTCTGTCCTGGGTCATCCAAAATACCATCATATGGGTCATCTCCCAGCTTATGTTCCCTGGCAAGGGACAGCTGTGGCCACGCCATCCCCGTACCTCAGAGTGAAATGGTGGTGGTGGTGGTTTATCTGATGGGACCAAACAGGCCAGTCGCTCCACAGCCTCTGAGCAAGCTCCGCTCTGCACTGAGCCCTAGCACAGGGATTTCCTTCCAGGCAGCTTGCAGCCAGTCACAGTAAGTCTCATTACTGTCAATAATCTCTGGGTTCAGGAGAGCCATGGCAACTCTTACAAATCAAATCAGAGCTTTGCAGTTGTTATGCTAGAGGAAAATGTTGCCATGTGCAATTTGAGAACCTTTGTAAAAGCCCACATAAATTCAAAGGTTCAAGGCGCTCCTTGCATTTCAAAAACTGGAATCTGCAGGTCTGATTTTGGGTCTGGACATTGGTAAATTTAGGTCTGAGCCCACTTGAGTTGCAGTGATTTAGCACTGTTTCCACAGGCTCCACCGACCAGCTCTATATCCCGTACTTCCCCCTAGCCCCAAGGTCCAGCTGGTGACTCAAGTGTCTCAGGACACTGCGAGGTGCTGGAGTGCTTAGTTTCATAATCAGTTACTTGACCCTGGCTGGTGCAAAGTCCAGCTGCTCTGCAGAAATATCCAGCAGAATGTCAGTCCTAGCTTCTTTCCTTCCATGTTTCTACTTGAACCTCTTACCCAACAGATCACTTTTAGGCTCACTGACTGCGAATGGTACAGTATAATGATAACCTGACCAGGCCAAGGATCAGGGGACCATCGGGGAAAGCCCCAGTCCTGGACATCCAGCACCTCCCTGGGAATGGGGACAGGCTACAGGACAGGTTGAGGGCAGGCAGGGCAGGGGAGCTGGAGACCAGTCCTGCTGCAGCATCTGGTCCCTTGCCGGGGCAGGGGCTGACAGTCCTGGGAGGCTGAAATGGGGTCCCGGGCCATGGGCAGGAGGCACTGAGGAGGCACCGGAGACAGCCACACCTGTGAGTGCCCTCGGGGCCCTGAGACCAGCATCACCTCCCAGATCGGTACTGGAAACCTGTGTCTCAGGTTTAGCCCCCAAGTGCCACCCTGAGAGCAGCACAGGCTCCCATCAGGAGCACACAGCCCCGCAGGAGGGTGATGGCAGCACGAGGGACGGGTTCAGCTCTGGCACCCTGCAGATGTGCTGCCCAGAGGCCAGGCGGAGGTGCCAACAGCTGCACACAGCAGAAATAACCATGCATTTGGAGTCAGCTGTGGTGTCATGCACTGCAAGCTCTGCACATGATATCCTTGAAACCAAGATTGCTGTTATTCACTGTTCCTCATTCTTGGTTGTTGTCCCTTCCCAACAAAATGTGCACGCAGCCCACGCTGGCAGATGCACAGCGCTGATTTGCAGATTTGGCTACAGCTGGGACACATAGGCATGACATTTATTTCAAGCCCCAGAGACTGAGACATGTCCAGCTACATGTCCCTTTTACCCTTGGAGCTTCAGAAAAAAGGCAGAGACTTTGGGCAACTTGGCCCGAGGTGCCCTAAATCTCTTTTGAATGTTATTGGGAGGAAACAATAGCAAGCTTGAGCAAAACCCTGAGTAAAACACCTTTTCTTTGTAATCAGAGCTGTGCTAGGCCTGATTCCAAGTTGGTGCAGCTGGAGGTTACTGGCCTCCTGCATGCAGACAACCCAGCATTTTGTGTTCGCAGTGGGAACCTTGCCTGTATGAAGGCACCCAGACATGGACCTGTCTTGCAATTAAGCCTCCTGCTTCCATCATCCAATCCTGAAAAATTGTTTTCAAATTTAATGAAATGCATTTTTGCATTGATTCAATATCCTCTGTGGGAATTTATTTGTTATGGGAAATTTAAGTCTGCAATGACTGAATGATTAAAGGCACGCACAGAAAGGAGAATTAGAAAGTTCTGTCTGCAACGGCCTGAATTTATTAAAGTAATAACCTGGTGGGAATTATAAGTAGGATAACACTTGTGAAGGTGACAGCCATGTAAAAAGGGATTGGTATTTAATTCTAACTCCTTTTGACTTTCAAATTTTAATCTGGTTTGATACACTGGGCAAATGATTAAGTTCTTTACAAAGGCTTATTTTAAAATAATTGCACCATATCACACATTGAAATAAATATACAGTTAAGCAGACACTATCAACCAACCAATGTGAATAAAACTGCTGTACATGTAAAACTGATGGTGAGGACTTTCAATCTTTAGGAAAAATACATTGATGAAAATGCCTATGCTACCTGATTTCAGTGACAAATAGATAGATGGCAGAAAATATATTCTTAGTGAAAGTACGGGGTCATCTTGCATTGTTTGTAATTATGTGGATTTCAGAGGCAAAGACATGTTGTTGACAGCAAGACAGGGGTGGAGTCCTGCTACAGGTGGCAACCCTATGCCACTGAATACATCAGACAAGACCCACTTCATTCAAACTGGGTGAACAGTAAGGCACAAACACAGTCTTCCCCCCAAACAGATCGAGGTGTGTGCAGACCTTTCAAAGGCCCTGTGCACAGACACAATTCACACCTGCCATCATTTATTATAAAGTAAATGTCCACCTTTTTGCAAGATCTCTGGGTTTTCTCTACTGTTCATTTATATTCTGCAGTGTCGGCCGGTTGCAACTGAGAGGTTCTGAGGCTCGATACTTCAAGTTTTCCAGAGGATGAATGTTCTCCTGAATGCTCCTTTTACTTCTGAAAATGACCTCTGCCGAGAAATGCCATGTGTTCAGACACCATCTGCAATTAGCCCATCTGCCCTGTGTTGAAGGCCACACTCCAGAGAACTTCTGAGGTCTGCAGACACCAGAGGATCTCACGAGGTAAATTATCCAGCTCTTCCAGGATGACAGCAAAGACAGGGAAAAAGCAGCACGGCCCTTAGGAAAAGTCTGACTCTTTGACAGTTGGAACTGGTGGGGTTTTATGGTCTATTGGTTTATAAATAAAATGGAAATCTTTCTTGATTTCGCTCTTCAGCAGGGAGGCTTTGATATGGTGAGGAAGGGCATCTTTGTCCAGCTGCAGCAACCGGTCATCAACATAAACAAAGAGTCCATAGTCCTTGGGCTGGGACACTTCAAACTTCTCAGCACACTGCTGGCTCAGCTGCTCAGCTGTGGTGTCGCGACGGGAAGCAAGCGTCCTCGATTGACCGCTGGTTTCCAGAAAGGAGATACAAATGAAGTCCTGAAGAGAAACATGAGGAGAGACCTTGCAGTTAACACAGTAACCTAGGAGTGCAGGAGGTAAAATTCAGTCACAAAACTCTAGCTGCCTAGAGCTCCCAAATATCCTCCAGTCATTCTCCAATGTCCTAGTTATTCTCTCCTTTCTTCCCTCTGACAGGCTCTGAATCAGCACACATTAACAAGCACTTTACCAAATAATTAGCACCATAAGGACACTGAAGTTAAAGCACTTTTTTCTGATTTTTGTGAATATCCTTAGAGAATGATCTGCAATGGTTCATTCTCCCATCTTTTTACAGCTCCTGAAGAAAGGGTTTGCAAAGAAGTGACAGACAAGAATAACAGACCACAAATGTCAGAGATCTGGTCTGAAAACCCCCTGTTTCCCAGAAAGAGGATAGGGCTGGCAGTGTGGTGACCTTGCAACTTCGCCATCACCCAAACAGCACTTTGAGAGTGTGTCCTCTGAACTTCCTTCCATCAGTAAGGAAATAGCAGAAGTTGTGCTGAGAAGGCTGATTTACTTGTATCCTTTTTCAGGCAGTAACAACTGTTGTGACAACTTTAATCTTGCGAAACACATAAGGAACAGAATCTAGAGAGCTTTTGGTCTCAGTGGAACCTGTGCGTTTAATTTGCATCTGTGAACTTCAAAACAAATCCCAACCATTCTGTTCAGAAAATAATGAGGTTCCCCAGCGGAAGTGAAATTTCCAAATGTGTGGACTATGCGTGGACTAAATCCAAACTGCATTTAAGGAGTGTCACTGCAGTTGATTAAGGCAGGCAGAAGGATGGGCAGAGGCCTGCTGAACATATCAGCAAGCTGTTTAGCTCTGCCAGAAGGGGCTTTCATGTCTCTGATACCGCCCCTCATTCAAAGGGAGGGAAAATGGCCCTTCAGCTGTTGAAGGTGGTGGGAATTTTCTGGGCAAATGTGTCATTTGCTTGCTCAGCTATTATGCTCCATGCTAGGTACTTCTATGAGCTACTACTCTCCACTACAGGAGACTTTCCCCTGGCTTTCCCCTTGGCACGCAGTTTTCAGTTCTGCACTGTGAAGGCTCTACAGACGTGGCCTTTGCTGCCTCCCTGTGGGTGAAATTTGATCACAGGACATGGGGCTGGCAGGGCATCTTGCCTGCATGGACCTGTACCCAACCTCACCACAGCTGGAGACCCAGAGCACTCATCCATCCTGGGACCCTCTCCCACTGGTGCACTCTGAGATCTTTGCCAGGCCATGCACAGCATGGGCTTCAAAACTAACCAGACCTTGATAGGTCTTTCCTGCTGCTGGACAGGCTCTGGAAGATGCTTGACTGACTGGCACTTGGGATGTCTCAGACCCTCCTACAGCTTTATGCCATGTAGAAGCAGCCCTGCATAGCCTGCTTACATCTCAGCTTAGCCCATGATTTCCCCAGGCATTAAGGGAGATGGATAAGAGGGGCTTCTGAGTCCCCACCACAGCTCCCACATGCAAAGGCTCCTAGCACACCTCCTTTGAGAATGAACAACAAAATCACTCTGCAGTCCTAATTAAAACTACAACGTTATGAGGGTACTTCAAGATTTCAAAATATATTTTGTAAGTAGTATGGATTTCAAATGTGGTGGGGTTTTTTAAGATCTAGAAATCTTGCCCCAGATGTACTCTTTTTTAAAATAATGATTTCAATTAATATCATTTTAAAATAATTACCACATTAAACATTTCTAAGTATGGAGAGAGCATGCAGGCTTTTTCCCTAGAATATGGCAGCTACCTGCACTGATGAACGGGAAGCCCGGGCCTTGTTCAGCGTCCTCCGTCGCTCCCAGCGGTGGATGGAGTCCTGAACCTCCACGCTCAGCTGCCGTGTGACAGTGATTTTGTCATAGTTCTTGATATGCTCCAGGACCCCGTAGGTGGTGGTTAAATAATAGGAGCCTGCAAAAAGGTGAAAGTCTTGTATGAACATCACACCTGCATGGGCCATTCAGTCCCGGTCCCACCCTGCCTGCTGATGCCCACACAGGGGCAGCTGTCTGACCCTCGCACTGCCTGTGCCTCGCTGGAGGGAGTGCAGGGGTCACTGATGCTAACCAAATGGAGGACACCTAATGACCGGTGTCCTCCGGCCCCTCCTGCTCCAAATCAGTGTTGCTGCCCAGGTTGCTGAGGCTGTAGATGTCCTGCGAGGGACACAGGCTGAAAGGAAAGAGATACAAAAGCTGCTTTCACAAACAAGCCCAAGCCACAGATGTTTATTCTTTGGGCCATGGCCATCTTTTTGTTGTGTTTGACAGGGCCCATGCAACAGGTCTGTAACCTGGGCTCCTGAGCAGTCCCCACAATGCAGGGAAACAGAAACAGTCCTGGAGTACTGCAGGAGAAGCACAAGGCCTGGATCCAGCCCCTCGGCTCCAGCCACGCTCCTGGAATGGTTGGACTCCGGGTCTCCTGCGGGCTCAGCACTGTTGAGAGATGTCTCAGACCTGCAGGATCAAGTCACCCTCTGTTCCCTCCATTCTCTATTGACTACACAGGCAGCCCAGGTGTACACCTGTAATTCCTGGACTGTTCAGAGTTGTGGGATAAATCTTGGTAAAGCAGAGAAACGGGATAAAGTGGCAAAAGCCCTTTTCCCTCGGAACCCCGCTGGCTGATGAGGCATTGCTTGCAGCAGGAAATAAATAACCAACTGCAGCCACAGGGTGGCAGCTGTGCCGTAATAAAAACCGGCCTCATCCACAGAGGTGCCGATAGGCCCTGAGAAAGAAGGACAGAGGTGCTGCTCCGGTTGCAGGCAGCCCGAGGCAGGCCTGATGGCAGAGCTCGTTTCCCAGCTCCTGCCCGGCGGAGAAGCGGGAGGCTCGGGCTCGGGCTCGGGCTCGGGCAGAGTCGGGCCGCGGAGCTGCCGAGCAGCGGGGCGGCGGGGACACTCCCTGCTCCGGCCCCAGCGTCCCGGTGCCCGGCAAACGGGGACAGCTGCCACCTGCCCGGGGGTCCCTGTGCTGAGGGAGTGCCACCCCCACCGCAGTGCCTCCAGATGGCACTCGCACACCGCCCAACCCTCGCGGCCGACCCGCGGCTCCCGCGGGTTCCTCAGGCCCTGGTGAGCCCGCGGTCAGCGGGGCTGGCTGCCTCAGGGAGGCAAAGATAGCGCTTGATTTAAGGGCAGTATTTTTAGAGCACCATTAAGTTTGGTGTAGGAGCAGAGAGACCAAGACACTGCCATTTGACTTCCTGTGCTCTGGTGGATCGATGAGGAGTGTCCTACAGTTATGAAGGTGTGTGCCCAAAACACTCTCATTTTTCTGTACTGTCTCCCACGAAGAGGGCCTGAGAATAGACTAAGAAGCCTAAAAGCGCTACTTTTCTCCTGTTAAATACAGTTACTACCCTCCTTTTTCTGTCATTCAATATTTATCCTGTTGTGGCAGAGTCAGAGGTAGCTGTGATGGGACCCGGGATGGGGTGTATCCCTTCCCTCAAAATCCAGGGAGGAAGATCTCTGAGCCCCCCACAACAAGAATTCATTACAACTTTATTAAGAATTAAGTTTTTCCCCCCTTCTAATTTCTTTATTTCCATCCATTTGTTCCCTATAATCTGTCCTTCTCTTTGCCCCAGCAGTCAGCATCACCATTGCTATTAAATGAATTCAAAGTATATTTTTCATTTGGAGGCCAAATTAAAGTGATTTTGTATATTGACCCATGCAATTTCACAGTTTTCTCATTTCTGCTTTACTTTTTTCTCTTTAATTTCTGTGCCTCAATTACCTTTTGCTATTCAACTTTGAAAGGCCTAACTCAAGTTAGCTTTTGCCAGTTCTACACTTTGTGATCTCAGAGCTGTCTTCACGGAGATGTTCTTTTTTCTCCCATCCCTCGTATCTGCAGTGACTCACAGTGTCCTTTCTGATGTGATTATTCAGTCAGTTTGATCTGGAACTCCCTCACACAATTTTCCCTTTTGACTGGAGTGCCCATTTCACACAGTCTTTGCATCTTTGAGCTAAGAGAACTTCCAGCCAGCTTTGCTTTCGATACCCTGAGCTCCCCAACCCAGATGACTTCAGTAACCAGCCTGGTAGTGTGCCCCTTTGAAATGAAGAACCTGTGTGCAGTGTAGTCACCAAAAGCAGCTTGGTTGTGTTCACAAAATGCTGTGCTTCAGCTAACATTTTTTTCCTGCTAAGAATTCTTCTTAGCAGAAAAACTAACCTGTGCAGAAACACCTTACTGATGTACTGTGTTGCTACTAATCATTCTATTAGTACTCACTTTTGTCCCACTCTGCACTGTTCTGGGATGACATGCTCAGTTTCAGACTCATATCCCCATTTAATATAAATAAAATTAGTCTGCTGTTGTTCATCCAGGACTCCTTTCTAGAACCTCAGTACTTACCAAAGCAAAGTCTAAAACAGACCCCGTTTTAATGGTTTAGTGACTACTTGGTGATAAATGACCTGTGTTCCTAATTCAGAGGGTGTGATTGGTAACTGTCACTTGGGAAGCATGTGCTTTCCAAGCTGTATTTAAGAAACTAGAGGCCCACAGTTCCCTGGGGTATTTACCTCTCTAATAACAGAGGTCTTTAGTCACTTCCAAACTCAATATTCCTCTCTAACCTAACTTTATTTTCTCTGTCTCTCTATGACACTCAGTCAGAGAACACTGTCAGCGGGTTCACTCAAATTTAAGAGCAGAGTGACTACGAGAATGATGTATAGCCTCAGGCATACAAAGCAGTTTAAGAAATGTGCTCTTTTCTCATTGGAATAAATAAAAGTATCTGCACAATTGTTTGCAGCAGCCATTTAATTTTAGCAAAGACCTTCCGGCTCTTCAGTCTTTGGGCCAAGGAACACAAGATGTCTCTGTTTAGGTTGCTAATCCAGCACCTCAGTTATCATTTATGATGAGTCCCTGCCTTTCTAGGTTTTGTCTTAAGGCACTGCACTGCTAAAAGGAGTTAGAGTGTTTGGCAATAATTTTAGAGCTTCAGATTTGAAAAGATTGGCCAAAGCATTATCCACAAAATCTAGCCAGAGGCCTGCTGCCCCACTTTCACAAGCACTGAAGTGAGACAAAGAATGATTTCCAAAGTGAATATCCCTTGAGCAAACGCTGTACTCTTACCTTCTCCTAGCTGCAGAGCAGGGTCCATGAGCTCCATCATGTACTCCACGTTCAGAAGGACTTCAGTCAAGTTGCTGCGGGCCAGCACATACATGAGCACAGGGAGGAAGTCATCTGCACCATAGGGCTTCCCTGAGCAAAGAGAAACACAGTGTGGTCCCAATAACACCACAAAAACATGCTCCCACACGACAGTGTCAAATTCTCTAACAGCAAGTCCTTTGTAGACCTTAGCTTACATTATCTGAAGAGTTAAACCTCAAAAGCACCAGCAAAGAAAAAAAGCTGAAAACAGAAAGTTAGATCGCTTTAAAAAGTAAATAAACTTGCTTCAAGCCCAAAATAGGATCTTATAAAGTAACTGGAGAAATATAAGTTTAACTTCATCGATCACAGGCAAGTGGCAATTTTTGAAGAGTGCAAAGGCTTCCAGCTTGTCCCTCTGATTTGGTACCGACATCAAGACAGCAGTTCAGGTTGGCAATATTAGTAGGAAAGTTGTCTACATGCATTAGGAGTATTTATTCTCTTAGGCTTACTCTATGTGTGGGACCAAAAACCAGAAAACAGAATTTGAGACAGAGGATTTAGGACTGAGGAATTCTGTGTTTGTGTCCCTTCAGAAGGCAAAACATCACATTACGTGTTCCTAATTAAAACAATCTACCACGAGCTAGGATCTAAGAGGAATCATCTTTCTAACTGTGGTGTCTAGCTAAGAAAACAGAAAGATTTTCACATTGGACTTAAAACTAGTTTTTGAAATTGGTGTGCAGCAGCTGCTCCATATTTCCCGTGCTTCAGGACATTCATATCAACATCCATATCAACTAAGTTAACAAACTGACCTAATATGCAATCTGTAAGAGCTCTTTGGGATCTCTGAGGACAAAAAAAGGCATGCTAACAGTCATCATTATAAATAATTACTACTTAAAATAAAATCCAAACTGAAGCTTCCCTGCATAAACCACAAAGAACACAAGGATAACTTTTCTCATTTGAAAGACGCTTTCGCTTTCAACCAACATGTCATAAACTCATCACGGAAGACCCACAATAACAAGTTTCTTACCAGACCTTTCTTCCCAACATTCAGAGTTGGTCTGACCTAATCTGCTTTCATTCTGAATGTCTTTCCTCAGACTGTGGGGAGTTTTTTCTCACCTGTGCACTTGGATATGTTGGTTTCACGGGCTATGTATGTCTTGAGACTGCTTGTCTCACCTCAAGGAATCAAAGCTACCCTTGATGTAGTTTTGGTGAAATTATGCTCTATCCATTTTTGGCCCATAGGACACATGCTCTTCCATGGTAGGGCATACATTCCTATTTCTCAAATGTTCCCACTGACTTATTTGAAATATTTGCCATGAGTCAGATTTCTTTTTTTGTCATTCATAGCTGACGCAGATTCTCCACTGGCAAAGAAAGATATTCTTCTGAAGCCTCAAATAAACATGAGCTTAGCCCCTGATTAAAAAAAAAAAAAAAGTGTGGCTTTGAAATAAACCCAGTAATACATCTAGTGAACAGAGAGTTGATCCAGTTAAAACAAAGTGTTAGAGAATGAGAGAACATCAGGGCTATAATTCAGTCTGTTTCTAACAGAGCCCACCCACGCCACAACGTAGACAATTTATTTAATGAAAGCTGGATTAACACTTTCAATTCTGATCGCTTTGTTATGGCTGCCTTTAGTTAAAAGACACAGCCTTACGTCTTCAACAAAACTGTAAATGGACTTCATTGTTCCACTAACATCTGGATGGACATTTTTTGACTGCTGTTCCCTTGGCTTATGTCTCTGTGACAGCTTTGGCTCTGTGCAGGGTCCAATTCATTACTGTCATATACATTACCTTAATACAGGCAGCTTAGTATTACAGCTATTTAATATTTTCCAGGGAAAAAGAAAAAAAGATGACAAAACTGAGACATGAAAATGTAACAGAAAAACTTCACAGCAAAAAGCCCTATTCTCCTTTTGCTCCAACTACACCAGAGGCCAACAGAGTTAGCTCTGTATAGAACTAGTATAAAGGAATACAAAATACCAAAGATTCGTTAGGCTCATTTTTCCCTTCGTTAAAAACTTCTTCTTTATGATCTATTAGTTACTGACCAGTGGCATGGATAGAATGATTCTAGTTTCCTGAAGGCCAAGGGATTTCCAGTGCAGCACCAGTAACAGAATTTCCCCTACTACTTCTGTTTCATGACTAATTCATGTTGTGTCTGATAGGCCATCCAAGAAAGTTGCTACTTCACAGTATAAACTCCTATTCTCTGGAGAAGAAGGCCCTGGGATATTTGTTTGTTGCTTGGTTAATTGGTTGGTTGGTGGTTTTTTACATGTCACCAAAATAGATCATGAACAGAGGGCAGACAGACCAACTAATGCAGAGTGGAAACAGCAGCTTGGAACTAAACAATTCCATGTCCCCATTCGTCAGCTTCTGGTGTTAGCAGAAGTGAAAGTTAGAGGACAGTTCTCAAGAATGCCTACAGAATCTCTCTGTTTCTTTTTTGTTGTCTGAGAAGTGGTTGTACGTACAATCAGGCATGGAGTCAATTATTTTTCATGCTGTCTATCTCATTTCTATAAGCCGATTTAGCTGCTCTGCCCTCCAGTCCTTGGTATAAACTTTTCTCAACTTTAAGACTTCATAGAAATATTATTGGACTCCCAGCTGTTTATATGCCTTAAATATGAAAATCTGATATACAGTGTCTTTTTGAGTGATAAATGCTGAGCAGGGATGTCTGACTGAAATAATGGAAAGAACACATGCTCCATATGCTGCATGCTCACAACCTGCATAAATTACTAGACACCACCTTAATCCACCTGTGGTTATACGATACCCAATTTTAAATACCCACATCCACAGCAAAAGCTGAAGTCAGCAGGATCAGAATGTGTCAACAAGAGAAAAGCAAAACGAATCACCAATGATCTAGCTCTGACTCCATGTGTTGCCACAAACCTCCAGTGTGGCCAGGGGCAGGTCAGGCATGTTACACTGCACCTTGCAGGCATCGCAATAGCATCTCTCCACTGACTGCACATGGATCCAAGGAACAGTGCCTGAGAGGGCAGGACTCTCAATCTCCCCTGTTCTCCCGGCTCCTGCAGGAACAGGGACTAGCTTTGGCATGTACAGCCATCAGTCCAAGCATGGCCATGAGGTGCTTTGTATCTCAGTCCATCCACGGGGATAATAGGTGCTGTCAGAAACTCAGATATGACCAGAAGCAGGAGTCTACAAAGACAGATGAAATAATGCCTGTGAACCAAGATACCTGAGAGGTTGCTTCAGCACTGTATAATCCACGTGCTTCCTGTGCCATGAAAGGCACCAAGGCACTAACCAGTGTCCATCTGGGAGCTGCAGCAGGGATATCCTCTGCAGGCTGCTGCCTCCTCAGCTCTACTTTCAAGCTGGGCCTGAGCCAAATTCCTAGACCTGTGTGGCTTGCTCAGTCTGTGGTCTGTCACAGAGGGGCATTTTTGCAGCCGACAGAGTTAAATCTAGTTCTGACCCTGCCACTGCTCTCAGTGACAGTGAGACTGAGTTTGCCTATTCAAGGTGGTGGTGTCCTACTCCAGATATGACTTGCTTGCTTTATTTCCCCTTCTTCCCTGCGGGGTCAGGAAACATTTATTTCGTAAATATCTCTAAGAAGCTTAAAATAAGCCTTCTCTTCTGCCACAAACTCATCCTATTATGTTTATAGCAAAGCAAATACAACGTTAGCTCCTGGCTGGGATGCAGCACTTGAATAGATGAGTATTAATTAAACACATGATTTAAAGCAACTGGAATTCTGCCCAAGCCTCCATAAAGAAATTACAGCCTATTTTAACACAATCATGCATTTCTTTTCTTTCTATATATATTCTGAAAACCAGTAGACAGGGGTGATGCCCTGCACCTTGCTCTAATATTTTATGAACATTAGCTTGATGTCTAGAAGCAGATCTCCACGAAATATGAATTTTAGCCTCAGTTTGTAGCTGGGAAACCTGAGGTTCAGAAAGGTTAACTGGGATTTGTTCAAGATCATAAGAAAAGATTGTGACTTTCCTTCTACACACTAGCATATTGTCTATCCCATACTACTTTTAGCAAGGTTTAATTTGTGATATAGTGAATTAAGTGAGATGCAGACAGCATGAATCCACTTCAAAAATGTATGGTTTAGAGATCAGAGGAATTTGTTCCCCATGAAAAATTTGAACTGGCTCTTTGATTCAAATGTAGAAATTGTGCTAGACAGCAGAAAACCCAAAATCTCTAGTCCATCACTCTTCATTAAAAATAACTTAAATACAAATATCCTCTTCCAAAAGATATCAAAGTAAACCTCTTATGTATAGCTTTATTTTCCTTCTCAGAAGTGAGATATGATAATAAGCAGTGTAATTGGATTGCTCTGACAGCTTTAGAAGCTTCTAGCATGGGTTCTACATTGGCTGCTGAAGTATTGGAGTTCAGTTTCCTTTCCACAAGCTCAGCTGTCCCGCTGAAGACACGTGGCTTTGCTTTCATCAGCTGCAGAGACTTATAGGAGTGCATCAGGGCAGCTAATATCTGGCTGCTCAGTTCTGTAGGGGTGACAAACTTCATTCTAAAAGCTAAGGAAGAGAAATATTCCAATGGAATATATGTCCTGTCTATCCTCTTTTTCCAAAAGCAGACTATGCATGTTAGCCATGTAAAACTACACAATAGAAATTATTAAATCAGATGTTTTGGTCACCCAGCCGATTCCATCACTAGTACAAACTATAGTTTTGAACTATATACTCCAGCTGCCTGTGCAGTTCAAAGATAGTCCAAAAATGAAGCTTCATAATCTTAGGTAGTTCACAAGTTAGAAATGTTGTAGTGAGAAAATTGTACCTCCATTCTTCTTGAATTTCCTTTGAAAGCAGCCTGCCCATCTTTCAAACTTCCAACCTGAACTTAGAGTTTTCCATCCCTGATCTTCCTCACTCCTGGTCTGACCCAATGCGGCCTGTTTGTCTCACAGTCTTTCTTCACAAACCAGTGCCTATTGCTGCTTTGTTTTTCCATCAGTTCTCTCCCGCAGGGGCAGCTCCCAGGCAGCACAAGGCTGGGTGACCCAGGCACACCCTGCCAGCACACACCGCACATATTGCAGATTTGCATCGTCTCTCACTCTACAGGTGTCACTTGTGTTTCTGGTGAAAAGCAGAGGTTCTCATTCTACTCATATCACACAACATACCTTTAATCTTTTGTCTGAGCAAAGGTATTTCTGAAAGATACCATAATAAGGGGTTTTTTTCTACATAAAATTACAGTGTTTCTACATAAATTAGCTATGTGCCCAGCTGTCCCTGTGCATATTGCAGCATGCCTTCCCAGTGTAAGAGCTGCTTGATTCCTGCCTCTTACTTTTTCCAGTGCCAAAAAAAAAGCCAGCCATTTTGTGGGGGGTGGGTTTCCAAACTCTTTTTTTTTCCCTATTTTTAAAATTAATTTTATTCTTACTAACCATTCCTAGTATTTTTAGCAGGCAGGTTACATATTTTCAGATTGTAGGTTTTATTCTTGGAGACATATGTTTCTGTTATTTAAGTTTGCATAGAAGTTGGAAAAGCTCAGTGAGACACCTCAGTACTATCATAATTGTGCCTTTGGTGAGGATTCACTTACTGATATCACTGCCTACACAGTACATGTGAGCATCTGAACCAGTGACCCTTAATTTCTTTTATAGCCAGTGATGAATTTATCAATATTGTCGTTGGAGTTTGCCTTGAGTCATCTGGCCCTAAAGCAGAAACCTATATATAGCCAGATGAATCATCTGGGCTCCATGGACTGACTCCACAATGTGATGAGAAGCTGGGCACGATACCCCTCTGTGGCCACCTACAGCGAGATGTAGCCGGAGATTAGTCCTACATCAACTCTATCATGGAGCTGTACTCAGTGGTCTCTTGAGAGAAAGGTGTATGGCAAAGACTCTGAACTTGCCTTCCTAATTCCTTGCAATGAATCAGACCCACAAGCTGACTGCCTTCAGCTGGGGGAAGAAATGCTAGTTTAAACCAGTTGAGGATCTGACCCATTCAGTTCTTAGTCTTAAGTATCAGGGATTTCAACCACAGCCAATTTATCAGGCAGATTTTGTCCTGTAGTATGAATTGTAATCAAACCAAAGATCTCCTCCTTTCTTAAAATGTTGATGTACATGGAGTCAATCAAAGTACATTTCATAGTTTCATGACTCTTTCAGCAGTGCAAAGATGGGCACTACCACAGGTACAGATGTTCCTAAATAAGCCTGTCCTTAGTTTTAAAGAAAACTTGGTACCTCTTGGGATATCCTGGCAATACCTGGACTGCTGCACATGGCTCTCAAAATGTTAAAAACTTTGTATTTTCATATGTGTCTGGAAAAAAAAGATGCCTGATCAGGTGGTGTTTGCACTTTGCTTTGAGATATGAAGCCTTGTTCTTAGGTCACCTCATCCTATGGTCAGCCTAAAGTGAATAAAGACCTGGCCTGAGCTGACAAATTGCAAATTAAGCCAGACGACATAAGTAGTTTCCATGTTATTGAACAGATAATTTTTCTGACAGAGGTAGACTGATTTTGGTCCTACAGCAGAGGGAATGATTAGTTTTGTATTCTACCTGCTCTGATCTTGGAAGAGGAGGGGACTTTCTAATTCAGCAGTGAGGAAAAGGAGCTAAAAGGAGAAGAAGCTATTTCACAGGAAGCTGAGCATGACCTCTGCTCTTCCTGTGTGAAGAACACTGCGCTGCCTCACGGCTGGCCGAAAGTAAAAGGGGCCCTGTGCTGTTGCTCTTGGGATGGGCAGAGAGTAGGAGGAGAATTCCCACCTGCTGAAATCTGCTCTGAGTAGCCCACAGCATGCTCTTCTGCATGCCACCAGCTGGAATTCCCTGTCAGAAAAATATTTTAGATTGCTGAGAACTTGTCTTTGCCAGTGGAAAATGAAAGTGATCTGAGATCAGTTCATTCTGTGGAAGAGGTTCCACACATTTTGCTTCTAAATGGGTCTACAGGGCATTTCACTCAATTTCTCTCCAAGGCCTCTGTTTTCCAGGAGTTAGATACAGCATTCTTCTCCCCTTAGCCTTTTTTTCTGGTCTGAATTCATTGGGGTACATTTCCATAATTCCAGGCCAGTTTTCTTCTGGCCAAGCGCTGATATGCATCACTGATCATATGTAAAGGAGAGGGAACTGGATACAAGGGAGAGGGAACTGGATGCACAGGGGTGAAAACAGCTTCCAACCTACACCCTGCTGGCAGTAGTATTCAGGATGAGAAAACAGCTGAGCTGGCCAAAATGCAATGCTTTGGTTAGCGTAGCAAACCACAATGAAAGCATCTGATTTCATTAGTGTCAATATTTTAAACATGTAGGGGGTTTTGAATTATTTCCCTGACCCCTCATTTCGGTTACATAAAGTGACACGGCAGTATTTCCTTCAGCAGAGAAACTCCAGCCCCGAGCTAGCTAAGGTGTGATGTATACGTAACATACCACCAGCATCAGAAGGAGACCGTGTGGGTTTTAATGAGGCTTGCAAGTGCTTGATCTAAACCAAATTTATTCTCAAACTTCACACAACTCTTTTAACAAAGTTGCAGCAAGTTCCCCTACATATTTCCAAATCATCTCGTAATACCTGAAGACAGTGAGAGGTCCTTCCCACCCTGCAGCTAAGGCTCAGCCCTGCGGTGGTTTCTTGCTCTGCTGTTAATGTGTCTAGACTGTTTGCTGAACCTTGCTGCTTACTATCCAAGAGATCACCTTGAGGTGAGGCTCAGCAGGGACATAACCATCCCTGTATGAGTGCTCCAAGGCTGTTGCCAGTACAAAATAAAGCAGAACAGCTAAAAGCACCTTTGGTGACTGTGAGTTCTTGAACAACTGCAGGTTATTGCAAATTACTACCTGGCTTCTCTCCAAATTCGGGCATGGCTGGCCATCAGCTCACAGTATACAAAAAAAGCTCTTAAACTGGCAAGGCAGATTGCTGGAGGAAGGGACTTGGTGGTCTATCTGCAAAGATGCATCCTGTCTGCAGGCCAAGGGTTTAATTTCTGCATTAGTGCTTGGCCTGAGGCCCATGTTGTGTTTATACTCAGAGCATATAGTGCCTCCCACTGAAGAAGTGGCTTTTAGAACTTACTGAAGCATCAGGAATTAGTAACAAACTACTAGCATTCTGCATCTCCTCCTCAGTTTAGGCAAAACTTTGTAAAGGCCAAATCAAGAGTCTTTTCCCAAAGACCCATTCCTGGAATTTACCATTACTCTGCTACAAGCTGGGACAGAGCCCCGAGGATATTTGGAGAGCTGTGTGAAGACCTGTGCAAAAAGGACATTATCCATAAAAAACATACTCACAGGTAACTAGTCTTTGGAGTTACAGAGCTGAAGTTAACCAGGTAGTATCTTATACCTGTTATTAGTGCCGAGAACTTCACAGTCACTAACCATTCCATTCTGAACACAACCTGTGGACAGCTGATACCAAACACATCAGCCATCACTGCTACCTCCAATGTGAATATTGCCACGCCAGCTGTATCATAAACCCTGTTCCTCTGATACATGGAGGAGGACCCATGGTGGACACCATTGCAGTAGGAGTGCTGTACCTGGGTTTCCCTGAGCCATGGAGTCATAGATGAGTTTGCAGGTCTTCAGCAAGATGGCAATTTTCTTTTCTGGAGAGTAGGTCTTGTGCATGGTTGTGAACTTGTGAAGGATCTTTTCCAGCACAGCAGTTTCAGGCACACTGGTTGTGATGCCCAGGTCAGTGGTAGTTGTGTTTTGTATCACAAGTTGATTCTCTTTCAGCTGCTGTAAAGATCCATCTTTGTTGTGTATTTCTTTTAAGGAAGAATTAATGGCTTCCTTTAAAGGTTTCAGGACACATTTGTACAGGGCTGTCTCAGCAATCACTTCTGCATAGAGAAGGGAGAACACAAAAGCACATAATAAATAAGCAATACAGTAGCACAGGTGCAAGTAAAAGTCCTAAGGAAGCATGTGGTTGGTTATTCAAGCACTACTACATAGTGGTGAGAAGGGAACAAAAATTACATCCCAGAAAGTAAACATTTCATTACCAACACTATCCAGAAGTCCTAGATGGGCTTGAGATGAACATCAGTGTGTGGTCTCTGTCACTGGAGCTGTAGGAGACCTCCTGCTACCAGCAGTCCCTGCTCTCTTTGCCTGACTCCTGGCTGACCAGCATGGCATTGTCAGGCAGCAGGAAAGCCAACTCTGGGGAGAGAAGAGGAACCTCACCTAACTGTGATTTTTTTCACAGCCCTGCCCTTACAGACGCCCCGATGCGATTCATCTCATGTCCCTTCTGACCTCTCCTTCTGACTTGTTTGAGATATTTATTCACTTTGGGATGAAATTAAATGCATCCTCAAAGCACCCCTTTCTTCTCAGTGACTGAAAAGCAGCTGCAGCCACCAGCTCAAAGACAGACAACAATATCTGGTCAGAAGTTTCTCACCCTTACTGCTCAAGGGGCTCCAAATTACTGATCCTATAAGACACCTCTTACGCCACCTGTGGAGGAGGAAATAGTGTGTGTGGGCTGAGCATTTGCTTAATATTTGGCAAGAGATTAAATGAAGCATAAGAGACTGTGAGGAAGTCTGTTGTCTGACTCCTGGAAACCAGAGGCAGAACCAGAGGGACTGCAAGAGATCCTCTTTTTGCACTGAGGCGAAAAGGTCATTGGCAAAAGAGTTCATCTGCTCAGGCAGTGAGGAATGAACCAGAGGGCAGTGATATTTCTGTATACAAAATGCAACTATTTCAAAGAATCCAGAGGACCAATCAGCCTAAAGCAGAGCAAATTCAAGTGGTATATCTTCCAGTGGGAATCCCTGTCCTCCACAGAAGACAGTCCTGTCAAGGCTGACTGGGCCACATCATCCTGTTAAGGAACCATCAGTGAGCAGGGTTAGATACAACCAGGCGTGTCTGTGGGAAGGTGGTGGGATACTTGCACACATGCAGCTCTACCAAGCATAACAAGGACACTTCTGTCTTCCTCCTTTCCACTTCCACTAACCAAGATTCAAGACAGACTTCTTTGTGCTGCCCCCACACTCCCTACCTTGAAGAAAGAAGTTACTGGGACAAAGGTTGAAGGTGTTACACAAGGTACACGGGAAGTGAAACTGTGGGTTCCCTCTCCTAGCTACGACAGGGGCTGGCAGCAGGTCTGTTCTGCTGGGGAGTCTGCAGGATCATGTGAAGCCTTTGCTGGGGGAGAAGGAAATCAGCAGAGTCCGCTGAGACTGACAGTGGACTGCCTTTTACTCCTGGCTCACCACGAAGCTGAGTCCCACCTAATACAGGAGCTGCAGGATCTCCTGGAATCCCTGGTCACTCCTGTAGTTCACTCCATATTCTGGGTCCTCCAGCTCCCAGCTTGTTTTAAGCCAACTTAGGGATCCATAAATAGCTCTGCATTGGTTCTCAGGTCCTCAAGAAACAGTTTTAAGCTTTCAAAGGAGCACGTGTGTGCATGCATGCACGCTTTCTCTGGCTGTACAGCTTTGACTACGATAAAAAGTCCTACAGCTCTTTTTATATCCCCTCATGGACAAACATTAAACAGACTAGTTTAGATTAGTCCAATCCTTAGCAAGGAGAGAAGGAGCACATAATTCCCTCACAGAATATGAATGAGAAGCAACGAAACACCTGTAAACAGTTACAAATAATATTTTTACTCCCCAAAGGCAAATTATGTCTGTGGCAAAGAGGTGAACACTTCATTTTGGAGCTGGCGGTAGTCTTGCAACAGCTTACAGTCTTGCAGCTCTTCTGCACCTCTGAGAACTGAGGAGCACCAAGTGGAATCAAGTGATTCCTTCAACCTGCCACTCAAAATCATCATAGTCTTGTCCCTCCCCTTGAGACACTGATTGACCCCTAAACTGTCTGCCACGTGCAGGGAGTTCTCCATCCTTGTGGCAGAGCAGTGGATGTGGAAGGCCATGGGAATGCAGCTGGGAAAGGGAAAGTTGGCCTTTTGTGTTTTTAGTGAATTCAGCCCTGTGTGTGCATATCTGTGTGTATACATACACACACACACACATACATATATATACACACATACATGTATGTCTCTCATACACACAAACACACATCTTTTCTGCTTAAACTCTTCCCTTTAAAACATTCATAAAGGGATTTTCCCCCTCATTGGTCTCTAGGTTTTACAGCTGTTCCTCTAAGTGCTGGCAACCACAGAGAAAATTTCAATTAATGCCTCTCAGGTTTTAGGAGATGGTTTATAATTCTGTAAAGCAGAGCCTGTGTCTGCCTAATTCTGTCTTCCTCCTCGCCTTCCCAAACCATGCCCAGGGATGAATAAAGCACAGTTACCTACCTAACTGTTCCTCGGTGTAGGAGGCTGGGTCTATCAGAGATTTCAACTCGGTGCTCTGCACCAAGTAACTCTTCAGCTGCGTCATCATCAGCCGGATCTCTTGTAGCATTTCTGTGCTGGAGCTCTGCTTTGCCATCATCTCTAAACTGTACACTCTGTAGTCCCGCACCAGGTTGCCAAAATATGAATCCTTGTCCTGTGCCAGCTCCACTATCTTCTTGTGCAGCTTCCTGTCACTAGACAAAAAGACTGTGAAGACGTTGGACAGGTTCGCCAGGGACAGCCTGTTTTTGGCCTTGGCCAAGATCACGGAGCGTGTCTTTTTACCAGATGAACTACTCAGCATCTCCAGGTCATCCTCTGTGCTGCTGGTGGAGTAGGAGTCCGGCTCAGATGTTGACGCCTGAGCCATGGTGCTGCCTCCCAGGTCCTCCAGGGACAAGTGTGAACCTTCCAGTTCGGCTGAGCTGACAGATTTGTGGCCATGTCCCGGTTCAGTCTTGGTGTGTGTGCAAGTGGCACCACCCGCCACTGTAGCTGGGCTGCCCTTGCACACAGCCTGCCCTGTGGCCGCGGCCGTCTCTCCCACTGTTCTTTGCTTCGGCTGGCAGGAGCTGGGGATCCTTGGTACCTGGGAAATCCTCTTCCTTCTCGGTGGTGGGATAGGAGGTGACTTTCCTTTCTCAATGGTGTTGCTTTGTATCTTAGGCATGTCCTCCTTCTTCTCTGCAGGTTCGGGCTTTGTCTCCTGAAACTGTGATACAGCCCTTTCGGGGACCTCCCCAGGCATTTCTACACCCTTTTTGCACAGCAACATTTTATCTCTGCTCTCTGTACTTGTGTCTTGGTTTTCTTCTGTCCCTTCCCCTTTCAGCATTTCACAACTTTCAGGGTAACCCACACAGCTCTCCTCTGAGGTCCTCTCACTCAGCCGCCTCCGCGGGGGAACAGAGGGCTGGGAGCCCTTCCTGGGGTTCACCTTCAAGGGCTCTTTGGCCGAGCAGCTCCGCTTCCTTTCTTCTTTATCGTCACCACATTCAATTTTCATTTCCTCGATGCTCTTTCCTAGTGGCTTAATAGGTAGCTTGTTTTCTTCACAGGCAGTCATGGGGTCCTGTGGGAGCTTCAGGGAAGATTTCTGAACGAGAGCATGAGAAGGTGGCGGTGGAGGGGGCCGTCGAGGAGACTTCCTTTCAGTAAGCGTGGTGGCAGGGGGGAGATCAACGCTCCCAGAGTGGCCTTTAGGAGAAGGTACATCTGGAGGACAAGGACTACTGCACTCTTCTATAAAAATAGGATTCACGAACCACAGCCTGTCATTTCCTATTGACAGCTCAATTTCACATGAGCAGTGGTTTGTGCTACTTGCAAAACACTGAGTAGATCTTAAACTGTCTGCCTGGGCAGTGCTGAAAGCAGAGTCTTTTGTAGGGTGGGATAAGTCCTGTCTTCTTCTGTGGTTTAAGTAGGAATCCCAGAAATCTGTCAAAAAAAAAAAAAAAAAAAAAAAAAAAAAAAAAAAAAAAAAAAAAAAAAAAAAAAAAAAAAAAAAAAAAAAAAAAAAA
>VZTA01020592.1:598819-677898 GCA_013398855.1 Mohoua ochrocephala
AAAAAAAAAAAAAAACCTGGCAGAATTTTAGCTGTTAATGGTCTGTAGAAAATCTACTTTTTGTTAAAAGAAATGGTACATGAATTTCAATGTCAAACTTTCAAACCTCTGCACAAAACAGTGTGAAGAAAGAGTTGCCTGTTTAATGCATGTGAAATGCTTCAAGCCAGGGGATAAGCTCAGAAGCTTCACCAGAATTCTCTCCCCTGTCAATTTTAGGACACTTACCTGGTGAAAGTTGTTAATGCAGTTCAGCATTTTCAGTACGAGCAGGAAGGTACAAGCAACAAATACAAATGATTGTGAAAAGGGATCTCTGCATGTTCGGCGATCACTGCCCTCCAAATGCAAATAGCTGTGGATACCTGAGGTGAGGATGTGAAGACTCCAGGCAAGTTGAGTCTCCCTCTTGCTCATAACAGTAAGGGGCAGATCTGAGGCAGACAGCCTGGATCCAACATGCACCAGGAGACAATAGATGAAGGTGACTCTACTGTGCAGCAAGCTCATGTGGCAGTCTGTTCTACACAGTGGTCTGCTCCTGCCTTGCAGTATATTCAGTCCAGAAACACATGATTTTAAACACCTTCCCCAGATTAGTATTACCATTAGAGTCCATAGCTCTGGATGGCTGTTATCTATAGCCATGGCCACTCTGCCTTGCACCTTGCCTTGAGACTGTCTGCCTGCAGGTGTCAGGGAGGAAAGATGATAGAAGACTGTACACGGGAAAGGTGTATGATGAAGGACTAAGGAATAGTTAAGTACTTCAGTGCCATCAACTATGACTGAAAAAGAAAGATGGTGTTTCACATGCAAGTAGTCATTTCTGTCAGAAATCTCCTATTATGATTTGTCTTTTAATAACTGTTTTTTAAAAATTACAAAGCATTGGTACATTTTTTTAATAGATTCAGTGTCACATCTAACTTTTTTCCCATTTCCTGAAGGTGAGGTTTCAAACCTGCCTTACAAGTCTGGTTGCTTTCAATCAGTATTAATGCTGCTGACCCAGGGTCCACTACTGGAAGCATCAGGAAACAGGATCCAGCAAACCTCATGTGTTCTGACCAAGGAAAAGTGTATAAACCCTATGAGGGTATTCATTGGATGAGGACTGTACTGATGCCCACAGATTTAGGGATAAGGGGAAGACAGGAAATCCTGGAGACACAAGGATTCAGACAATTAAATAACTATTTCAGCATGCTTGGTCCCTGAGCACAGAGCTGACACTAATGGCACACTCTTCTATGTGGATTTCATGGTACACAACGGGGCTGCCACGCAATGCCTGAACCCTGCCCTGTGCTTGGTGTCAGGAGTGTCTCACTGCCAAAACATCACATGCTGAGCCCAAGAGAGGATGGATGGCGCTGCACATGTGTGGGATGACCCTTGGTGCTGAGCATGGGGTACAGCTCTCAGGTCAAGAGGTGAGCTAAAAGGCAGTCTATTCCAGTCAGGATAAAATTGCCTATTTAGCTTCTCACAGCCTAGGCTAGTGTCCATAACAAATTCAGCTTTATAAACATGTCAGCATGTTATCTTAGGGTGATTGACATTAGAACAGCTTTATTCCCTGATTTCTTACTGTAAGAGGGAGGAGAACAAAGAAGCTTAAAATAAAAGTGTTGCCAAGAACAACAGCACTCCTGACAACAGGATTTGGGAGTAGACGCACAGATGCAACTGCACATACTAGCACCATGCTTCCAACCCCCTCACATCTGAGGTGGCTGGGGTACCATTTTCCTTAAGCTCTCCAGCTCTACTAGGTATCAGCAAATGCAGGACAGTGGAAGTCACTTTAAGCCAGAATACAATGCTGTGAAGTCTCATGGGCTGAGGAAGTGGTGAGTAAACCAAGGGGAAGTTGGTCATTTTTCTCAGTAGTGGTCAGGATAAGGCACTGTGATGAAAATGCAGAGCTCCACTCAGGCTGGGAAGGAACAGATGATGTGGTCCTGCCAAGTAACACGGCTGCTTCAGAGCAGGCGTTTCCCAGCACACACTGTCTCACACTGCTGAGATGGCTGTTTGATCATCTCCCATTGCTGTCCTGGATCTTCCCTTATCTTGCAATCTGGGAGGGATAATTAAGCAGCTCTTGGAGTCTTTGGCATGTCTGTGACGGTATGCGCTCTTTGTGCAGTGCAATCACGCTAATTCTCCTGCTAAAATAACTTCTGTACCAGCAAGGTCAGGACTAGAGGGCCTGCAGTACATCCTCTGTGACAACATACAGAACAACCAGATCCTTTGTGGAACAGTGCAGCTTGCAGATAGACATCTTGCTTCTATCCCCTTGAAACACATATTACTTTGAAATAACTACAAAGCAACATATGAGAATTTCAGAAAATGCTGTGTTTCCTTTGGAAGTGCCACTTTGAGCAGCACTTACTGTTTGTGTACCCATTTGTATCCACAACATTTTGTTCCAGGAAGCAATAAACAGCATCAGTCAGTAGCTGAGCCTGTTTGACTCTACTAAGACAGCATGGCACTTCAGGAAGCTTCATTTCCCAGGAAGATGCACACAACAGCAGGTTTTCTTCTGTTGTCAGAAACTTGCCTGGTGTGAAATACACCGTGACAAATAAACTTCCAAGCCTCGCTACTTTTATGACCACCAGTATAGGAGAGAAGGAAGAAGACTACAATCAATATTGCTTTGGTTCTTGTGCTTTAACTTATCTCTTCTTTCAGAAGTTGCTGGAAACTGTTGCCTGAATCAAGATAGCCTCTGATGGCTCAAATTAGACTGAAGGTTGCAGATTCATGATACACTTCCTACATTTTAATCCAAATTTTTAGACTTGTTATAAAAAATTAAGTTTCAACTTGTTATCTCAAGTTGTAAAGAACCTTTTTATAAGCAATAAGTGTTGGCTGGACACCCATATAAAAGGATGCTTTGACAAATTGGAACATACTCAAAATAGAGAATGCTGAAAGTGTTAGAGGCAAATCTGTTGGTCAAATTCAACAAAGCTGCCTGAACTGAAACCAGTGGGGTTTGCCCATGCCTTCTGGGAGGTATGATGCAGAAGAGCCAAAAATAGATACCTAAAGGCTCAGAGTGCTCTAATAAGTATGTCTAAATGAGCTAACTCTTCAATTTTCCCCATTGTTCGGCTGTTTTCAACACCCGAAAGAAAACTGGAAAACCAAGGAGCATGAAAGTGGCTAACTGAAGTAGCTGTCTCAAGTGGAGTGTGTTAAATGGAAGGAAATAGAAAGGAGACCTCCTTTAGTTAACAGAACTGCTTTTCCTAGCTCTGTAACTTTATACGTTTCATCTAAAATTTGCTTGTTTGGTGCTGTCACTAAAAATAATGTTCCTTTTTGCATGTGATTAGTGTGAGGTGAGAGAACATGCTGGGACGATACACATTTCTCTACCAACTAGAAATCCTGCAGGAGGAAGCAGAAATATCAAAATGCAAAAATATCGCGCTTTCATCAGCATTGCCCCCACACATCAGAAGGAGAAGTTGCAAAGGTGTTTTCCATATAGCTCAGATGCCATCTCCTTCCAACGTGTGTAAGTTATCCCGAGAGGCCATGCTGCACTTTAGCTGGTGAAAGCCACAGCTCACACAGACTGCAGGTACCACACCCTGGACAGAGATCCAGGTGGAGCTCTATGGCCAAAGGGGCAAGTGCCCTTTTTGTCCGCAACCTTTATGAACATAAAGATCATAAACATCTTCTTCTTGCATTCAGAGCTCTTTAGCTATTCCAAAGACCAGTCGTTCATCTATCTTCCAGTTGCATTATGTCTGTGCAAGGCACCATCGTTCTCACAAGTCCAAGTGAAAATCTGACTGCTTTGAGGGACTTACCTATCCCCAGACTAGAGATAATTTCAAGGTCTTGAAAGCTACTGGCTTCTAATATTGCTTGTGGCAGCTTCAGGGTAAAGGGCAGCAAATCCCTGCAGAAAGAAATAGAACGAAAAAACAGCAGAAGGATGAACTCCGTAATTATTAGGAATTCCAGGCTGTACTTGGTTTTAGTGATTGGATTGGCTCACAATTTCAGCCCTGTTCTGCAAAGTCGTGGCTGGTAAGGAATCATGGACATTGTGCCGGCCTGGGTTGCCCTGATTTCACAAAAGATCACCAGCTTCTGTGGTGATGCTTCATGTCATAGCACTGACTTAAGCACTGTGTCTTGGCTCTGTCCTCTGAGAACAGCAGGAATGCCTCTCACCTCAGGGGAGGCCTCAAGGGTTGAAACATCTTCCCATGAAAAGTGAGGTGTTGCAAATTGTAATTATTTTAATTAGAAAAGCCAATCTTTTTGGTGTGGAAAGGATTTGAAGTCCTTTTTCTTTCTGTTTACCCCTCTCTCACTACTCTGCTTTCTCTTTTAAAAATCTCTGTAAGTGTAAGGCGTGGGTACACAGCAAGGCACAGAGGGATTAGAGAAGCAAGACCCCGCCTGGGGAAGGGTAACCCCTGGGTGAAGGGACAGACAGTGAGGAAGCGCTGCATTGACACTGAGAAAACACATAACCCTCCAAGTCTCCACTCTCAGACTTCTGAGTACTCGGTTTCTGGAAAGATGCTGTATTTCTACTGAAAAAAAGATAGAGTTTCTCAGAGGTTGTTAGGTGGGTTTCACTGAAACACACCTGAAGTCTCAAGCAATTTAACAGAGCCCTTGGTCTGCCAGTGAACTGTTCAGTTTTGCCTCTTGCCCAGTGACAATTTGCTAAACCTGTTCTTGCCTCAATTCCCATTCTAACAACAACTAGAAAAGCCAGTCCCTAAGAGACAGCAAGGAATGGTGCAGGATCATTTTACACATAAAAAGTTTTACAAAGTGTTCTACAAGGTACAAGGAATTATTATAGGAAAAACTGGCCTTATGAGTGGGAGGTCTCTGCTACACAAATGCACACCCCAAAAATGCACAAAACTGCACACCTATCTGGTGACAGATGAATGCAGGAGGCCTGTTTCTGACCTTTTTAACAGATACATACCTTACTGATGTATTGCGTTCTCCATGGGTTCTTTGTGCACTGCTGAGCACTCTGTTGTCACACTGACATAAACTGATGTGATCCCTGGCTTATTATTTTTTCATGGCAGATATGAGGTTTAAAAGAGGAAGAGGGTCCATGTACCTTCTGCTTTCTTTGTTATTTTCTATGCACGAATAGTTCCCTTACTACTTTTTCTTTTTTTAATTTTTAGAAAAACATATTTTAAGATCAGGAAATATTAGGACATTGCCCTAATAGAATAAAATATGTTTTAATTAATGGGGCAGCAGCTTGCAGACCAGCCACCAAGTCATTTGTTACCTACAGGTAGGCAATATATCCAGGCCAAAGTTATTTTTGAGAAGAGCCTGTCAGCCCTGAAAAGCTGTTTCCAGCTATTCATAGACAATTTACTACATCCCTGAGAACAGGCCTCTACATTCACCATCAGAGAGAGCTCCTACGAGCTGCCGGCAAATGGTAGGTCAGTGCCTTTTTATTACCTGCTTCTCTCAGAAAATTATTCCCTTTTTATCTTGTCTTTTGACAGTAGCCTGGAAAATCACATGAACCATCTGAATGTGTATTTGACACTCAGAAATAACATCTATAACAGGAGCTAATAGAAGAACTTTTCTTTCTTTCTTTCTTTCTGAGACTCTTTCCCAAGCCATGATCCTTTTTGCAGGAAAGCAGAAGTGAGCATATTTTCCCTGTCACCAGCCATTTGACTAGAAATGCCCAATTCTATTTTACATTTGGGCTGTTCTTTGTTTTGGTGAGAAAGAAATCTTTATATGGGTCCAGGGGTGAATTTATGCCCATTCTATAGGATCTACACACATCTGGATGGCTAAATGTCTGTTAAGGGATGAGGGTGAGGTGGAGCATGGTTTCTTGCATGCGGGTAGGAGTGGTGGCCCAGCAGTGCTGAGCTGAGCTGGCTGCAGAAGCAGCCCTCAGAGTAGTGGGGGTATGACTGGCTGGGTAAGCTGTAGCACACTGTACCCTACCCCAGACAGACCAGACCGTTCCTGCTGTGTGACCTAACCAAGTGACCTACGTGACTGCCTTGTAAACACATCCTGAATCTGCTTTCTCCTCCTCAAAGGGAATAACTGCTTTAAGAGTCACGTACGTTTATATAGAGGAAGTCAAAAGTCTGCAACCAATGAGGCCTGCTGCATTAGGGATGGGGTAAGTGGGTTGGGGGAGGTATTGCTGCAGTGTGCTAGGCACAAGGACACGGATTAGAGGAGGCTGCAGACACGTGGGTTTGATTACACAGAGGGGCTCATCAGCTGCTGATCAAACCTCACACTAGTGAAAATGACATTACAGGTCTTTCCCATCTCTGTGCCCATCATGTTTGGTATTTCCGTGCTGAGCTAACAAACACTTTGTTTTCATTTGAAATTTTAGCTAAAGAATATACATCGTTTCAGGACTACTTTCCTTGACAGATTCCCCATAGGTGACTAAGTGCTTTGAGTCTCCCACAGACAACAGTCCATCAGCAGGTTTGCTAAGTTGCTACCAGGTGTGAGTGTGTGTGTGTGCTTAAAGCTGCTTTAAATAAATAGTTAACTTGAGGCCCTTCTTCCTCCCTGCCCTCCTCACCTCAGTTCTGTGCCTCTGTTCTTTGTGGAAGCAGCCCTAAGGACAAAGCTTCCAGCTGCAGGGAGAGCTGTGCTCGTGGTGTGCCTGGCTAGAAACTGGGTGATCTGGCCCCACTGTAGATACAAGCACCTGAAATACCTTCTGGTCTGGCAGGTTGGAGGGTAGCAGAGGAGACAGAGGGGTCTGTGCTAGGACTGGGGACTGGGCAAGGGCAGACCGGAGGGGAGGGCAAAATGACTGTGCCACGGAAGCAATGAACCCAACTCACCTGCTGACACAGTAGAAGGCAACCAGTTTGAAAACATCCTCAAAGACAAGGACAGATCCTTCCAGGTACAGGACTGGTGAAAAACAGAAAAAACAGTCAACAACTCTGAAAAATATGATAAAAAAACCCCAGGTAGGTTTGCCTGGCACATCTTGTGTTCTGTGACTGTCCAGTAATTGCATGGACTAATATGAAGAAGAGTAAAGAACTGGCTTCAGGTGGCCAAATGCAACAAGATTCTTCAGGGAGACACTAGAGAAGAAATATCTCAGCCTGGCTTTTGGAAAAGTTAGGTCAAGATATCCAAGTGTTGTGACACTAACAGAAACAATGGGAAGAAAAAACCTCCCGGGTCACTTCCAAAGGGATCGTTACAAGCCCATCTGTCTCTAAGGATGTGCATCTCTGCAATACATATGGGGCTGACCTTGTGACTCTTCGTGCTGGAATCTGGTTTGGTCTGGATAGACAAAGTGCTTTGAAGAAAAAAAAAAAGGAAATTACTGTTTCATTACTATGTGTGTGGGCTCTGACCTGGGTCACACAGGCAGTGTGAGCACAGCCTATTTGTATCTCTTCTGTCTTCTCCCTCCCATGGTGTTATTCAGTGACTGCACTCTCCTTTAAGCGGCAAAATACAATCCACCATATTGCAGAGTTCTTCAAGATGACCTCCTTTATAATGACATGCATTTGGGCATTGTGTAGCCCAAATCTCACGTGTTATTACAGAGCTTTTGGCTTTTAAACTAGAAAAAAATTCACTGGCCGGTGGAGAAAGTTTCACCAACCAATAACCCAAGGCAGAGAGAAAGAACTGGGTCTGCAGGAGAGATGTGTCCATCTTTGCTTCAGCTTTATAGTCGCACAAATTGTCTATGCCTGTTTGTGCACAACACACCACCACAACAGGCACTGACAAGGGTAAGGAAATCTGCAGTGGATTCTCAGACATGCCCACTTGCTAGTGGTAAAGAGCCACCCCCAGAGCTGCACTCCAGAGCTGCCACAGGAGCATGCCAGGAGTCCCCGGGGAGCAGCACCAGCTCCCACCCCCACGGCACTGCCCAGAGAGGTTGTGCATCTTCCTTCACACTGCTCTAGGCCACAGCTCAGAGCTGTGGGCACAAAGCCCAGCTATTGTGATTCAGCTTCCTCAGTCAGCCGTGATTCACAGCCCTGTGAACAGTCTCCAGCCCCTTGCCATGCCTGCCTGGTGGTTGGTCTCCTGCAAAGAAGGGCATCCAGCACCTGCAGGAAGGAGACACCCAGCTGGCTCTCCTCTCCCTCACCTCCGTGCCCTGGCTCCTGTTCTCCAGCCAGCAGATAATCCCACTGCAAGGCAATGCTCGGACTGTCTCTTGTTCAGGTTCATCTCTCATTCCCCAAACAAGGCATTTCCTCCTTTTACTTCTCCCTTTGTTCCAGCCCAGGCCCAGCAGCTTGCTATTTTGGGCTGAATACACCAATGGAGGCATTTTTTAAAGAGACAAAGGCCATGTAATTCTCAGCAGTCATTCCTAGCATCAATTTATGTTGGATCAGCATGAACAGTTTAACCTCAGTGTATGCACCCATACCAGACTGCAATGTGGAATTTAAAACATACTTCAAGCAAAACAATCCCTTTCCCTCACTTTTCTCTCACAACTGGAAAAATCATGTTTGGAGAGTTTTTTTCTTTTTCCATAGCAAGAATCATGTTTCAGTCAGGGATTTTCATTAAACATCTACCATGAACAATTTCTGTAGTTTGAAACCCATCTGCTTTGCAGTCCTGACACAGGAAACAAAAATAAAGACAAAACCCAGTCCTGTTCTGGAGAATGAACCAAAACCCAAGAGTCTGAATTCATTCGAATCTCCTGCAATTAAATAAAGCCCTTTGTACAGATGATGGTTTTAAGGGAGTTTTTTTTCTGTTAAGAACCACAGGTTCACTTTGGCATTCTGAGTTGCAGGTATCCATAAGAGAGCAGGCTGCACCTGGACATGTTCACATATATCAGCAAATTGCTCAGATTGGGACTATTGATTGTTTCTGTGCCAGGAAGCTCCGCCATTTGGGAGCTTGAATGTTAGACAAAAAAATATTAGTCCGAGTCCCTCTGTGTCAGGAGTTTCCACATAGAAGTGCCTTGCCACTGCTTAGCTACTTCTCCTCACATGTGTAGTTCAATTGCATAAAACACCACAAATCACCAGGAATTATATAGCTAAAGAAGACTAGGTACAAAAAGCTGCTGAAGCTTAAGGACAGAAGTTTTCAGCAGGTGGTATATATAAATAGGACTGTCCTTGCTCTGGGAGGTCACAGAAGGTAACAAAACCGAGCATATTTCTCAGCAGGCTGGAATCCATCATACAGAGACCCACAGCTCTCCTGGGACATTTTTGGGCAGCCTGCAAACAAGTAAGAACAGATGGAAGAATAGTAAGAACAGTGCTTCAGATGGGTCATTACTCGAGGTACTAACACCATCAGGACCAATACTCATCCCAAAATTTATTCTGAACAGCGCCAACGTCAAGCAGCCTGCACAGGGCTGCCATGGCTACTTGGATCTTCTCCCAGTGCAGCACCCGTGGGGGAAGCCTTGCAAACTCCTGTGGGGAACATCTTCCTTGGGAGAAAATTTAACACTTTTCTCTTAACCTGTTTTTGTCTAGACACCTGCTGACACCAGCAGGCATCACTGAGGAGGGGTGCTTTTCTTTTGGATGGCAGATGACAGGTTCGATACAGGAGCATCTCTTGTGGGAATGGTTGTCATTCACCTGTGGAGAGCATTATGTGCATTCTGCTCCATGTTTCTAATTCTTGGAAAGACACAGAAAATAGCAATGGTGTACAGCTAAAAGGGCTCTGCTGATTGTTGGGGTCAATATTTCTCTCCCCCAGAGCCATTGCTGCCTTCAAGGCACCCTGCTCTGAGAAGACAATCAGGAAGAGGTGATTTTCTCTGGCTGTGGGTGTGTTGTGGGTAGCCGGGGACATTTCATTGACATGAGAACTGCTGCTTAGGGAGGGATCGTGATGCTGCCATTTATAGGAACTCATGACTTTTGCAGAATCTACAAGCAGACATCTGCCAGACTGCTGTAATCCTAATGAAAACTGCAGAGACAAAATTCACCTTTCTTGGGTTTGTGATACTAGATCCAGGGCACCTGAAGAGCAGGGAATATCTATATCTCACCATAACAGTGACAGAATGTCAAGAATATGATCAAAATCAAGAGGAAAAATAGGCTGGGTTCTGTGAGCCAAACGTATTGCCACGGCATACTGAGTTTTACCTGATATTTAGAAGCCCATTGAAAAATGTCACCTTCAGGAAATAAAAGGGGAAATGTGTAGATCAGTGGGCAATTTTGAGTAGTCTGAAACAAAGAGATAAGAATTAATTGAATTTTTCTTATGGGTGACAGAAGCATTAGCAATATGCATTAGTGGTTCACTGGTGACTGTACTCTGTTTTTGTGTCCTTTGGCAACTCAGTGAGTGAACAGGACATGGCCAGGTTATGAACTGTTATATATATTTATGATTGTCTCATCTTCCTCTTTCAAACACCTGTGTGCTCTGAAGAGTGTCATCTTCAGGCACTGACTGGAATCTGTATTCATGTTCCCTTTACTCTTTGGATCTCCCCATCATTTCTCCATCCAGATGCAGGTGTCTTTGAGTCACACTGTCCCTGGGCATTCTGCCTTCCTTTCGTCTTCAATTTTCCCCCACAGAACTGTGTTTGCTAGTTCCATTGTTCTGATCACATGGACAAACCAAACCAATTTCCATCCTATTGCTTACACAGGCTCATGGGACTCAATTACTTCAGCTTCTTCTTCTCTAGTGGCACTGTTAGTCCTATCCACTTGGTTTTTCATTTGTTTTTGGTATCTGTGTAATTCTTCAGAGACATCTGAATTCAAAGACGTGAATTGCTTATTCTGCAGCAGTTATGTTGACAGAGGACTACTGAGAACACAACCATCCTCAGAAGGATGCTTGGATGTGCTTAGATGTTCTCATTTTTCCAGGTTCTGGGAAACTGAGATTTATCATTATGGGCGTGATTCCAGTTTTCTATTTCTATTTTCAGATTATAAATCCATAGTTTCCTAACAAGAGGTGTTTGTCTCCTTTGATATAAGTCTCTGGTTTGATACCACAGTTGCCATGACCTTTGCAGCAAGCAACACGGGCCAGCTTTCCTGCTGTTCTGCTACCCTCCGTGAGTAAACCTCACCACGAAGATGGGATCCCTCCAAGGCACAGGCTACCAAAATTCCTGCTCCCAGACACTGAAGCTGTTGCAGGTTAGCAGTTTCCTGCCCCTGGGGAATGAGCCCTGGGTGCTACAACAGATTGCTACAGTGACTGCTATAGCCTCAGTGCTGAGGCTGTTGTGTCTGTCACAGTACACCGTGCCTGTCCTACCTGCTGTGCTTTGCAGGAATGTGTGAGAGCGTGATGCAACTCCTTCAGGTTATTGTTTCAGTTCCCCAGTTCTGGCCCTTATTCACGCACTTGGCTCATGGTGGTATTAAGAGAAAAAGCTTCAGCTGGATGTTGCTGGAGAAGGGAAATTTAGACTTCATTGGTAGAAGTCCTTAGTGTGTTTACGGTACCTTTCTGCAACATCTCTGTTTGGAAGTTCCTAGTACCTTCTCTGGCCTTGTTTCTTGTCCTATTTCTTGATGACCTTGTGAACAGTACTGCCTGGCCTTCTAGTGCTGTGTTCTTGTAAAACACTGCCACTGTTTATCTGTTTTCTCTTCTCAAGGCCTTTTTATTTATTATGTAATCTGATGCCTCTGCTTCTTCCACATGATATCTAGGCTGTAGTTTGGGTTTTGGTTGCACAATTCTAGACTGTCCTGGTCAACCTATGTCTGCTTTGTCGTTCTTGTCTTTCCTAGTGATTCTTTTCTTAACTGCCAGTTGTTTCTGGTTTTTTCCCCTCATCAGGGAAGGGCTGAAACTTCCCTGGTTTGAGCTTTTGCCTGAGTCTCCTGTTGTGCATCCAACTCATGCTTTCTTGAAGGATTTCAATTTTATGGCTTCCTACAGAGTTTAATCTTTCTGGCCATGATGAAAAAATCACTGCTCATGGCAGTTTCTGGGAAATTGAAACTAATGAATTATGAAAGTGATAAAGTGTTAATGAGCTTGGTTCTAGAGTATAAGAGAAATCTATTTTAAAACTTTGTTCTTCATTAAACATAATTATGTTGTGCTGAACAAAGTGTCGTTAAAGAAGATGCAAATCACAGCCTTTTGTGCTCTTCTCAGGCTGGGGCTGAGTGGAAGGGACACTCGGTAGAGATGACAGTTCCCTTCTACCCTGTGTCATATTCTGCTGCTAAGATAAAGAACTGTCCTCACACCTAACAGGGGTCACAAGCCACAGGGCTCTTGACCACTCCACTGTACTTTGGCTCATCCCCATTCACCCGAGCAGATGGGCAGCACCTTGGTGTCCACTGGGATTTTATGCCTTTAATTTAGCACAAAATCCCTGTGCTGCCTGGTCTCCTTGTCTCTGCTGCAGGATGCTTGAGCAGGAACGTGTTACAGGCATTTTGCTGCTCTGTTTCCTCCTCATTGCCGTCAGTGTTTCAGCAGGGGATGAGAGGGTGCCTCTCACAGGTACTTCAAGCACAGCCAACTCAGCTAAAAGAAAAGTGTCACAGCTCCTCAGTGCTTTCCTTAAAGGTGTCCATGTGGATAGCACTGTCATCTATTTCAGGGATTAAGAGCAGAGCACATGCTGGAGAGTGGCTGTTCAGTTTCAAAGCCCTTGCCTTACTTGTTAGATCCTCAACCCCTTTCCCTATCCCCTTTCCAGGTATGGAATAAACACCTTAAAGTCTGTGGAAATTCCAGTGTTTCTTCAGCCAGAGGCTGGGGAGATCCAGGCTTTCTTCTGAGGGGAATTCCCGGGACCAGATGTCAATATGAGATAGAGCTGGAGGTTTAGAGCTGTAGCCACACAGGGTCTGTTTTTGCAGGAATAAGGGAGGAAACACGGCCTTTCTGAAATACTGAGGGCTGAGAGGGCTCCCAGGGACACCCGGGAGAGTAGGATAGCACATGCAATCAGTGTGGACCCTGCAGTAAGCAGCTGAGCAAGAGTTGGGATCGTTGCTGGAGAAGTCACGTTTTTGCAGGTCATTCAGCATCCACTCGTACATTACAATGGTAGTACAAGATTTATGCTGCCCAGCTGTCCCTTCAAACTGCCAGGGCTGAGGCCCATGGCTGACAAGACAAACTGGATATCGATACTTGTAAGTTACTCTCAAAAGGCAAATTTCTTTTGTAAAACTCTGTGAAGCAAACGAAGCATTCAGATACATAAAGGGTCTCCCCTGTGCCTCATGTAACAGGAAACAGTGCTATGGTTTGAAATTCTGGGGATTTAGTTCTTAGCAACAATCTCCAGGTCATATAGATAATCTTGAGAATCAATCCTTATGTGAAAAATGTATTCTATCATACAGATGTATTTTATTAAAAAACATTTTTCTCCATTTACTTTGGAGAAAAGTTTATTTCTCTGGCTCTGAGATACACTGTGAAGTACCATAGTGCTGAGGTTAATCACACAGAAAAAGGAAGTTTGCCGAGTGTTTTAAGGGAAGCCATCCAGTATTCAGAATCACGTTCTACAGGAGAGACTTCCAGGAAGAAAGGCCTTTACAAACAAGACAATTTCCAAGGGTGAGTGATGAAAGGGAATAACCCACTCTGAAATGGCAGAGGTCAATAGGGTGGACAAAAAAAGGAAAAAAATTACATTTCTGCTTCCTAGAGCTGCAATCCTACGTAGTTGTCAACCTGGTGAAAGAAGCTCTTCTGTTTCCTGCTTCTGAGTGGGATAGATTGCACTGTCACTGACTTTGAGGGTCCTACTCCCAGGTCCAAGTGTGAGGTCCTTAATGCCCTCATTTCACTTCATACAGTATCTTATTTACCTAATTTACAAATCTAAACTGTTGTTTATTAATCTCTATAAGATCTTTAGATAGCAAACACTGTCCAAGGACAAAAATTATAATTTATTTCAGTTTAGCCACTGAGACAAGGGCACTTGTATTATGGGTACTGATTTAGAGTAGCTGTTTTAAAGCCAGTAAGCTTTTTGGGTTGTGTTCAAGGCACTAAGCAGAGCAGGGTAAGACAATATTATCCTAGAACAGCACGCATAGTCTCTAGCTCTGATTACACACAGATTTTGCATTATGCCTCTTGGGAGTGAAAAATAAGACAAAAAAAAAAAGCCAAAGTAAGGATTAACAAAGCTAACAAGACCCCGAGGGCTTCTTTCCAACAGGCTTTCCCTACAATCCCATCGATTTAAAGCTTAGAGTATAAATGAAAGTGTGTGTATAGAGAGAGGGGAGGTAACTCTTCAGGATGAGAGCTTAAAGAAAAAAAAAAGAATAAAGCCACCAGCTATAAGTAACCAGAACGTTTCCAAAACAACTTGTAAACCACAGAGAAACCTGGCACTGTTACATCTTGAAAAAGCAGCTGCACAAGTGTTTTATGTTTTAAAATAAGCAGCGTGTCAAAGTGATGTGGAACTGAGCTCAAAATGAGAAGGACTTGGTGAGACTTTCTGCTTTCCTTGTGCACGTCTGCATTTAGGAGAGAAACGATGGACTTGCACAAGAGGTTATAAAATGTGTCCTCATACCGTGTTTTACAACATCCCCCAGGCCCGTGGTCACTGTTCTTGCCAAACCAAAATTCTGGGCTCCTAGTTCAGAGTAGTCTCCTGAAGGGGAAGTCCTTGACTCTAACCCAGTTTTCAGGGTTAATAGAGATGTGGAACTCATCCTTGGCAGACAGACTGATCTTGGGAAGATCTCTAGGTTAGACATCCTTAGGGGACTAGAAATCATTCAGTGCCTTATCTCGAATCAAACCACAGACAGCAGACGAGACAAAGATAATGTCTCCTGTGTCCTTATTACAGCCCACACAAAGGTGGCCTTTGGTTTGGTACTGCCTGTGGAGGCAGATGAGATCCAGCAGAAAGCAGCAGCAAAACAGAACTCCCAGAGCTGAAGGTCAGGGCTGGGGCAGAGCTGCCCAGCTATCCCATGCCTTAGAGCCGACTTGCTCAGTGGGGGGTTTCCCATGCCAAGAAGCTTCGTAGGTGATGGTAGACTTTTCTTGCTAATGAGAAACATGCATAAACAGGGGGAATTAGCCCATGCATGGCCCCGGGTGATGCAGGCAGATTGTTATCTGTGTCTGAGAGAGGCTAATCTGAAGACAACTAGGGGAGCTCTGCACCTTAGAGGCAGCAACAGGAACCGCACTAAGAGACAACATTCGTCGGTCTACTCTGCTTAATGGCAAGGGGTCTGCCGTGCTGAACAGAGTCCTTTACTACGAGCAAAATAGGAGACAAGTTGCGGGCCCAGAGGCCTCCTTAAATGCAATTAAACTCCTGAAAATGTGAACCTGAAGGTTAACTACATATTCAGCTTTTCCAGTCTTCCCTGCTAAAAATACACAAACTTTTAGTCACCAATTTGCTAATCCTTGAAAAAAAGTAGTCTTGGACAAGTTTTGCTGCTGAAATGTATGATTTGCTTAACTGAGATGGAATCAGACAGTTTTGGGGAAAGAAGGGAAGAGGGATCTTCTGTCCCAGGGGTGTTGATGACTTGTTATTTTTTCCAGCACACTTCTTTTTTCAGGCTTGTCAGGCCCAGAGCTGACAACAGTTTCTTACTTTGCCTCAATCACACGCTCCATCATGCAACAATAAAGGAAAACATTCCTCTTAAGTAAATTGGAAAAATTGACTCTCCACACAGTACAGCAGCAGAGCTGCCTGTCAGGCTATACAAAAAGCATACAAAAGAAGTCTGAGTGGCTATGTTGATACCTCAGTGCTCAACACTGTCAAGAGCTCGGCAAGCAAAAGGTCTCTCCGCAGCCCAGTTAATAGAGTGCTGGCCAGCATGGGCTTGTTCAGGCCTGGTGATGCACAGCTGGCTAAGCCCCTTCAGCAACCTGTGCTTCAGCCCTCAGCCTGTAAAACTGGTGCCTTCCTTTGGAAAAGTCAGCTGAATTCAGCTTGGCAGGGAAGGAAGAGGAAGGGCAGCTCCTCATCCTGCTGCCAGCAATGCTCTGCCTTGGGAAGGTTGGCTGCTATGGGGCAATCGGGCCACAGTTTTGCACTGACTTCCCACCCATCCCAACAGTGCTTTTGCCCTGCCTGCAAAGCACACGTCTTCTCCTGGCCCCATAAAGCAGCTGTGATGGGCTCCTGCCTCTGTGGTCAGCCTAGAGCACATTGGAGGCTCACACAGTTATTCAGCACTACAGGATGTGACCCGTTGCTCACCTGCTGCCCCTTTCCAACTCGTTCTCAGACCTCTCTCCAATCTGCCACCAACCCTTCCCAAAGTCACCTGTAGCCCCTCAGCCCTTTATCACTTTTTTCTCCTTTCCAGACTCTATTTCACATAACCGCATATGGTAACACCTCTAAGGAAGCATTGCCTCACCACACTGTCCTGCTTTCACACCCCTACATCCACACTGCCCACTCCTTCCCAGCCATAACCTGCATGAGGCAGAGAAAGGCAGGGACCAGAGGGGCTGGAGGGCATGGACACGTGCTGCTGACAGATGAGGAATGGCAAGAGCCCTTCTTGTGGCAGCAGTGTCAGCACAAAGTTACAGCCTGAACTCACATAAAACCTGACTCTTTCCTCTCCTTGGGAGAGTACCCACACCCTTTTCCACCTCCTTTACACGAACTCATGAGGCTGCAGTACCTTAACTACTAGTTGCTGGGACAACTGATGTTTATGCCTTATATACATAAATATACATTCAGTAAAGTCATATTCTGTAGTGAACTTGAAGATGCTTAATGACCTTCCTGACTGGTAGACAAGTCTCCAGGGCAGTTCATGAGGTGGCTGCCAAGTCAGTCCCCTCTTTGCTTTATCGCTGAATGGCAGGGTCGGTTATCAAAAAACCCACACACAACCCAAAGTGCAAAAAAAGCACCACCTTGATCTTTTCACTCTGTAATGTCAGGTTCAGCTTCTCATCTATTCAGAGGAAATCAAAGCTATAAATAGTCCTACCCTGCTTTCATGCCTTAGTTTACAGAATTAAGAATTCTTCTTTCCGGTGTTGAACGCCGCAGGGCTTGCACTGAAGGAGGCCAACTGTTCTGTTTAAAGTGACCATTGAAAAAAGAACCGTGGTACCATTACAGTGATAACAGAAGTAATCAAACATACTTTCTGATGGGCCCTTCTGCCTGCAGTCTGATGAGCCAGAGATTGTTTTGAGAGGTTCGACTTGGGAAGGATGGAATGTACATTTACTCCTTGGATTGTCCCACGCCAACTGAAAATTCCCTTTAACATCCGTGCAACAACGGTCCAGCAGCATCGTGGTGTTATTAATGGCACATGATGAAGTCTATTACAGCCTGCAGCAAGCTCAGCTCTCCAATGTGCCTAGGGGCATATGATTACCTCTATGGGGTGTTACTGGGCCTTTTCAAGTATGTTCAAGTACCCGGTAAGAGTAAACTGCAAATCTGCACTGATTAAATAAACCGAGCACATTCTATCTTTCCCTATACACGAAGGGAGAAAAAGCCAAAGAAAGGAATGTTTTGGGGAGATCACAGGTGAGACACTAATACAGAAAATATTTGGTTTATTTATTTTTTCACCAGTCTCCCTCTGTGAATCTTAGCAGTATTTCTCCAAGAACCTGGCCCTTAGAAGTGCTTTTGCTGCTCTACTGAGATATCCTTTCTGAGAACTGCTGTCTGCCCTGAGCTTGCCCACAGCCTGACTCAGTATCACCCATGGGATCCCTCAGGCTGGCAGGGATAGCAGGAGGTCTCTAGCACAGAGCACTGCTAAAACCAGGGCCATCCTTGAGGTCAAACCAAGTCACTTAAGGCTTCATCCAGCCCAGCCTTTAAAACCTCCTGTGAAAATCTGCAAGTGCTACCCAAATAAATGGCTTCATCGTAGATGTCAGGGTCAGGTGTACCAGCACATACACCAGTTTATTCACTTTAGCTATGAAGTGAAGAATCCCATCTTTCTGACCTCAGTCTGTACCACTGATTTCTACCTCTTCCATCTTCATTCTAATTCAGAAGGGATCAGAAATAAATGCAATTAAAATTAATTTTTTAAATGGCAGATTGTCTTCTTATAGGTTATTTTCCCATATCTTCTGTTTTCTGAGTATTTCCAAAATGTTAAGGATTTTCTCTGCATTTGTGATGGTTATTTTTCTTTCTGGAAAAAAATATTCTGTCTATCTTCACTCTACTTCCTGATTCCAGGAGGCAGAGTGTTAGCAAAAAGACTTGCAAAATTGAGGAAGCTATTGCAAGAGCTGTCAACACTTCCACAAAAATATTCATATCACAAAGTTCATCTGTACAACTGGCCACTCTCATTAAAGAAGCTAAATTGTGAGTAGGCTGAAGCAACTGAGCTATCCTCCCATTTTTTCCCATGACCTCATTTGTGCAGAACTTCAATGTAGTTCACATGGGAGAATACCACCTGACCGTGCTGTGACCTGTTAGCAGCAAGTGCTTTAGTCTCTGAGATCATTAATCCAGCCTCAGTATTATGTATTAAAATAAACATTAACAAAATTAAACAGGGAAATCTGCCATAAATGACCGTATTTGGCCATGTTGGCTGGGGTGCCAGCAGAGTGCAATAGGCAAGTCCATTGTCAGCATCTGAAGGTGCTTGAGCCAGCAGAGAGCATCTGCTGAGTTCTTCCTTCTCAATCTGCCTCCTCCTCCCTGCCCTGTGAGTGAGTGTCCTCACACAGCCCTGGGACGCACTGAGCCATGCAGGCACCCAGACAGGAATTTGTCTCCTTCCTATCTGAGCTCTGCCATCGTGCCAGGCATGCCCACAGCCCTCACCTCAGGCTGGCTGGGATGTAAAGGCCAGGGCTTTCAGCAGCTTTGTTCAGAGCTAAGCCCGCAAAGATGAACAAAGTCCATCCCCCTGTTGCTCTAATGCCCCTCTGTAAACATGCTGCTGCCTGATTACTGTCATTTAATTTCCATCTGTTACTGTTACAGGACAGTCAGAATGACTGCACATGTCCTTTTTATCTGTGCAAATGGCATTAGTCTATAATAAAAAACTGGAGGCTTTTTTCCCATGTGTGCCTGGGAAGGAGGAATGGTGGCGTTGAAGTGACTGAAGTGACTTCGTAATGATTGGCAAAGTTGGCTTTGAGAGTTAAACCTGCTTTCACATCTTTAGACTGTACCTATTTGGGATCATTAAGGCAAGGAAGTATATTGTAAAATCTTAGCCCTTAAATAATCTTTTCATGTTGATTTCACATTTCCTAACATCCAGCATGGAAAGGAACACCTTTGCTCATCTAAATTTCTGTTTGGCCTCCCCAGCAAGGCCTCCTTCCTGCTGCCTCTGTATCTGGTGTAACTCTTCTTTCTGTCCTGATGGAGAGAGTTCGCTGGCAGATGTTCACTGGTGGATGTACAAAGTGGTCAGATCCTCACAAACTTTCATGGCAAACAAGGAAAATCAGGTTAAACTGCTGCTATGTGCTTTACTTGAGTTGTCATCTTTTCCTAAATCCCCACTGTCTCAAGCATTTCACATAAAACTCCGGTCTGCACTTCCCAAGCTCAGTCTGACTTTAAGAAAGGTCAGATAAGGTGACCAGGGCAGACACTGGATTTCTTTATCAACATCCTATTTGCTACCAGACTTGCAATTTTGCAGCAACACTCAGTGATTGCTCTTAAACTGCTTTGGAGTGCAGTAATTGCCTGCACTTTTTCTGTCAAGGTATATTGTGGGTCCTTACCCCAAGCTCATACCACACAGCCTGGAGTGCAGCTGCTGTCCATAAACCAGAAATTGAGTATAAGCTACCGTGTCCAATGGCACCGTGTCTCATCCTTCAAAGGAGGTATTAATCATGTTCTGGACATTTTTGTATTACTTGGAGATAATTTATTTTGGTTTTCCTATTTGATTTTGCTAAGGTTATTTCAAGACCTCTGTTATACTCCAGCTTATTCAGAGCTGGTCTCCAGAAAAGCTGGGAGGGTCAGAGCACGAGAGCTTTAATTTAAATCTAATAATTTTCCTCTAATAAATGAAAAAAACACACTACAGCCAAGACTTCACTACAAACCCCTCCTTCAGCTGTGCACTGGTTGATTTTGGGGAGATCAACCCAGCCTTGGCCCCATGTGCTGTAAAAGATGCTTCTGAGCAGTTCTGCCTGGTGGCAGATTGTCCTCCTCAGGTACAACTTAAATATGGAAGAAGGACAGCAACTCCACAACACAAGCTCATGTGGACTGCCTCCAGAAATACACCTCCAAGTGACCAAAGCCACTTGCAGCAATGGGGGAGGGAGGAGCATGATTACAGGAGATGGGCAGCCATGGCAGGATCAGGCAAGCCTCAAACCCCTCAGGACATGAACCTGAAAAGTTCAGGACTGACTTAGCAAATCAATCTCACTGTTATTTCCATTTTTAAAAAAAATCTAATAATATGAACAATTTGTTCTTTATTCTGTGAAATTGCAGATACTTCTGTTTAGTGCCATTTTGCTTACTTGGAATCATATCCTCTTTTTTTGGTACAGAAGAGCTTGGAAAACAATTACTACACATCCCACACCAAGGCATACGTAAAAGATTCCTAAGAAGTATGTGATCAACTCATGTGTTTCATGAAATCAAATTATTTTCAGCTATTATTCACAAAATTTCCCAGAAAAAAAGAAAGCATTAACTTAGTTTATGGTGCTAGAGCATTCCTGCCACCCCAGTGGCAGGTGTCTTCATAACTCTTTGTGAAAGTAAAAGCTACTGTCACTACCTGCACCACATGGTCTATCGTACTCAGATGCTTCTTCCAAGCTCTCAGTATATGTTACCTCAGAAATGCACATGTACTTCAAACACCTGATCCTTTCCTTTTTAATATTGCTGCAATGGAGCTGAGGTCAGCGGGATGACTTCTGTCAGTATATGCATGAAAAAGAGGGGGAATTAGGGCCTGGGGTTGCCACCAGTTTGCTGTGAGGAGCCAAGGGCAGGAGTCAGCTGAGGAAGGGGTGCTCAGTTTGTGAGGCTGGGGCTCCATCTCGGAATGAAGCGGAAGTAAAGGACAACTCTCAGAACAGAAAGTGCACAAAGTGGTCAAGAGCTTAGCAAAGATTGAGGTAGCTGCCAACAGCACACCTCTAAATGGTAGAAATCTTGTAACAAGCTTTAGGTCTGGGAGATTTCCACTGCTTTGAGTCAGAAGTAAGGGATCCTTCAGGCTGAGTGCAAAACACTGAGATCCAAGGCTTTGACACTTGCCAGGTTTCTCAACTTTCTGATGAGCCATATGGTACCTGGGATCTGCTGTTTTGTCTCTGCTATAGCTACTGATGCCACCAGGATTTAGCATTCCCTTCTCTGGAGGAATTACAACCAAAAAGAAGGAACCAGAAGAAAATTTTTGAAATCCATTCTCATGTTCTCTCTAAGGGCTGCTTCACAGAAGAGGTGAAAATTTCCCACAAAAAAAAACAAAGGAAAGAAGTTTCATTTCTTGATTCTCTTACCTAGTGGGCTCTTTGGGGATTTCCATTTAAAAAGAGAAATCCCATTGAAGTCCAGTCTTCCCATCAGAAAACTATACTTCCCTAAATATTGCACCAAGTAGCAACAAAGTTGATGTGGGGAAAAAAACCAGTAAAACAATGAACCACTCTTCTTTGGCAGTGTAAAGCCAGGAGGATTCTGAGGGTTTTTTTTGTACTTCATCGAATGGCCATCCCTATATGGAGCACAGGGGCTGGGCAACAACCTCTGTGCCATCATCATGATACCAGGGGAAGCCTCCTCAGATCCCGTCTGAAAGTAGGAAGGAATGAGAACGGCTCTACAAACAGCCAAGGACAAGAAGCATCTGGCAAGGTTATTCAAAATAGTAAGCTGGTTGCAACTCGAATTTTGCTGGGTTGCAACTTGAATTTTAACTGAAGGAAGACTCTCCATAAAATCAGAACTATAAATGTCAAAGCAAATTCAGATTTCAGTTTACATCTGAATGCATCAACTGTGTGGAGTCTAACGAGTTGAACTGAGGTAACGAGAAGAATTCATTCCCACTTCTTCGAACCCTTGAGGAGGAGCCAGCTCTCAGAAAGGGACAAACAGCTCTCCGTGGGGCACATCACACAGATCATTGCTCAAGTGTCAACTCTGGAAGGAAAGAGGGATTTTCTGAAGTTAAAGAATAGATGTTTGGAAAAATCCCTCCAGTCCACAGTGGCCCTCAGGCCGTGCAGCTGGGGTGTTTTACATATTCTCAGGAGTGTAACACCAAGCTTCCAACTTGCATTCCACAGCAAGAGAACATCTCTGGGAGTGCTCAGAGGTCTCCCACCCTGACACTTACAGAATACCAGGGATGAGTGAAGGGCACATCATTAATCTGAGGCAATCCAGACATGCCAGGTTACATGTCAAGGAAGCTCAGGTTCTAAATTCTTTTAAATCATTTGGACAACTTTTAATTTTATTTCTGAAAAAAGTTTAGAAGGCAGTGTAGTAATGCAGTTAAAAAGCTAAAGAATTAATTAATGACCTAATGTATTAGATTACTCTGTGACACAGAAGATTTACCATCTCCCCTTGCACTAGATACAGCCCTTTGGCTTTATTAACAAGAATTCATTCAATTTCTTTTAAACTTAAATGCCAGGGTACTTACCCTAAATGAGAAAGGAAGCAAAAGAGTGACCACTTCTGTACCCAGTGTGTTCTTGTCAAAACAGTGCAGGATGGAAAACGGAGAGGCTTTCTACTAACTGACACTCAACACTGACAGAACTCAAGCTCAAAATTATGTGAATATCCAGCACAGGAATGCATGAGCCTCATGGCTGCTGGGAGTGCTGCCCGCAATGGCAGCTCTCCTGCTTTATGAATGAGAGCTGAATTTTAATTACCTTCCTCCACTTACTTTGCAACTTGTATGAAAGTGATGGAAAATGATTTAATTCTTGTCTCCACCAGAAAGCTTGTCTCCCAATACATCCTTTGCATTAAATCAGTGATAAATAAGAAAAAGCAAGTCTGAAAGGCATGGCAGGATAGTCTCTCTAGACAGGCTAGCTCAGTGATATTTTTGCACTACATTTTACTTTGCCTGTCCTAAAAGAAATCAGATTTTATGGCACAGGGCATCAATCAAGAAGTAAGATTTCTATAAATGACATTTTTTAGGATGACATGATTTTTTAACTTTAATCCAAAAGAAAGCTTGAATCATCAAAAACCAATTCCCCACCATGCCAAATCTAAGTCCTAGGTCAAGTTCAAATAGCTGAATAAAGAAAAGGTTTCCCTACCCCACAGCTAACCCTTGCCCTTGTATTCCTAATTGAACACTTGAAAAAAGGTTTGCTGTTCCTGCCCTCACACAGGAGCACTGAACACTGAACATCTCTGCAGCTGGGTGCTCCCAGGAGCAGGAGGATGAGAGGGAAAGCTTCCCAGGAGGATGCAGCAGCCAGACAGGGAGCAATGCTGTGACGGCCTGTGGTCTGGCCTTGAGATTAGAACAGCCTAATAGATTCAGTTGTCCCTCTGGCTTCAAAGTCTGTTTACAGTGCAGAGGTATGCAAAGAAACAGGAGAAGGGAAAACTTCATTTGAGCAACTGTGAAATTCATTTGAACAAAGGGAAAGAAATGTTGCAACATTGATCTGCAGAAACACAAGTGTTTTAGCAGAGAATAAAACAGGTTCTCTGGGGAGCTGGCTTTGGGACAGAGCTCAGTGACAAAGGATTTAGAAATGTTCAGATAAATAAATAGTATGAAGTTATTTTTATGAACTCTTTTGAGTGCATTTTTCCATGACTATCCTAAAATTCAGGTGTTTACAAATATTCCTTTGAAAGTGGAAATCATGTGCCTTTTACATCCATTTACACAGAGGGCTGCATTAGATGTAGCTGACTGTGAACTGGGTTAATTTTCACTTGCTCATGGCAGGCTTGGCTATCCAACCAGGAACAGCACCAATGCCACCAGCCACGAGACCCACCCTGTTTGGCTTTGAAAACAAACAGTTTAGGAGTAACCTGCTGTTCAGTGTGACTGTACGAGGTGCATGAAAAGGCAACGTAGCAGGTGCCGGATGTCTGGTGACCCCCAAATTCAGTGGCTTAAATAGAGACAGAGTCAGTGAGTTAACAAGGCTCAGTCTGCCAATGCTTTCCACTTTGCTCAGGACTTCCACCTGGTGAAAGGCAGCTCTCCTCGCTCGATCAAAGCACTGGCCTCCTCATCTGGAGCTGCTTTATTTCCCTATTGCCAGGCTGTAAATGTTAACAGAAGGTGCAGAACCACAGGGGAGCTGAGGTAAAGCAGCTGCAGGAAATATTAACTGAACTACATCATAAAAGCAAGATCTGCTGCCGGTCACAAGAGGAACCTGTTCGGTGCAAGTGAGATTACATAAATATTGGTGATCACAAGAGGACTCAGTACAATAACCAGAGCAAGACCAAAAAATGTAAAGACCTTACTTGATTTTTCTTCTTTAATGTTGTACTCCAGCACACCAGGAGCCTCGTTCTGCACCGGCAGGCGGACTGCGAGCACCATGTTGTTCACATTACCCTCTTTCCTAACTAAGAATATCTGAAAAGGGAGAAAAGAATCAGGAGCTCAGCTACATTATGTGAGCTTCTAAACTTTATTTTAGGTCATTGGCAATGTAGGTTTTTTTCAGTACAATCCACCTTTAAATAGCCTTATTTTAGCTTCGTTCCACTTAGTTAGGCTTTATACAACAAAAATAATGAATAAAGGGACATTTCATCTGGGTGAAATTCAGATCTGTGAAGGAACTCGCCAAGTTTCTATGTGTCACTGATGTCCCACTTACGCCTAAAGCGAACTATTTCACTAACTGAAGAATTTAAAACTGCACTCACAATTTGTTAAATGATGGTCCTCACAGCAATGCCCTAAATCACAGATGAGTCTAGAATGTGCCAGTCCAGTTCTAAAGCATGGGAGTCACCTGCACGTTGAGTCGGTAAGGATTTGGGTGTCCATGAGTGGGACATAAGGCCAAAGGCTCTGGTGGCCACAGTGTCCATGGCAGAGCACTTTCATGGGACCAGAAGGTCGTTCAGGCTGGCGAGTATCCTGGGAGGACTCTTCTCCAATCTCCTGGGTGAAGCCATGAGGCCAGACCAAGTTTCTCAGGACTTCATCTGTACAGGTCTGGAGAAATGTCCAAAGCTGGAGACTGCACAGCCTCTCTTGGCAACCTGTCCCACACTTACAGTCTTCACAGGGAGAAAATGCTTCCCTGTGCCCAGTCTGAACCCCTCATGGTTTCAATGGACGCTGTCACCTCTCGTCCTCCCACCCTGCAGTGCTGAGCACAGCCTGGCTTCGTCTTCTCTGTGACCTCCCTGTAGGTACCAGGGGTTGTTGTGTGGTCCCCATGAAGTCATCTTCTGGCTGAACAAGCCCTGGTCCCACAGCCTCTCTTGAGTGGGTCTGTGCCCAGCTGGCTGCCCACCATCCCTACAGGACCTTTCCCACAGAGCTGCTCAGCCAGGCAGTGCCAGCCCTGATCGCCGACAGGGCTCTGCCTTTCCAGAGGCAAAGCTTTGCTTTTGCCCCTCTTGAATTTGGGAACAAGCCCTGTCCCCAAAAGCTTGTCTAAGATCTCTCAAGTGATCATTCAAGTGTGTTGAGTGGTCCTGAAATCACAGAATCACAGAATCAATTAGGTTTGAAAAGACCTTTGAGACCATCAAGTCCAACTGATGATCGAACACCACCATCTCAACCAGACTGTGGCACTGAGTGCCACACCCAGTCCCTCCTCAAACACCTCCAGGAATGCTGACTCTACAGAGCTGATGTACTTGAAAGGAGGTCTGGAGATCATCTAGTCCAACCCCCTTGCTCAAAGAAGGATAAACTACGGCAAAAAATATTGGTCTGTCTCAATCCCATCAGGTATTCAAAAACATTGATAAGAGGCCTCTGAGTGTTTAACTGGAACCAGTGGAACTACTGGAGCCATTGTGTCCCACCAATGACACCAGTGGGAAAAAAATTAAGAAAAAAAAAGAGAAAAGAGAGAAAAAAACCCCCCGAGAAATAAGAAAAAGAGGAGAAAAAGGAAAAATGCCTCATTCTTTGTATGTTGTGAGACCCTAAGTGTATTTCTAATTAAAGCTCATTGTCAGGGATATTTTTAGCTTGTATCTTGAAGGTGCAGATACAAGGACAAAATAATCTTCATCTGTTGTTTGATAGTAAACTTAGGCAGAAGAGAGTCAAGGTATTTTTAAAAAACTGAATTTAAAAATCAAGCTAATTTTGTAGCCTGGATATTAATATTAGAAAGAGAAGTGTGAGTTGATAAAATCATTAATCAACTGTAATGTATGGAAATCTATCAAAAACCCATTAATTTCTTGGACAGAGGAATTTTTAAAAAGCTTGTCTAGCAGCCAGGACTTCTCCCTGCATGAGTCCTGGTCACAAGGGCATCTCCAGTCACTTTGAAGCACCCGTGCTGAACACATAGCTTTGGGGCAGCTTCAAAACCTCACACAGTGCTGTCATCTTGGCCTCTGAGTTCAGAAGAAGTGGAGCCCCAGGGGCTCGGGTCCACCATCAGGGCAGAGAAAATGCAAATAAATGCAGAGGTGTATGCCCTAAACAGGCTGATTTCTAGCTCAGGGCAGCCCCCACCTTCTGTCTCAGAAAGTGTCTGCAGGTAGGAGGCAGGCAGTATCTGCAGGGAGAGGCTCTCCCTTGCCCAGGTCCTACCAGCCACATGGCAGTGCTGTCCCTCTAACCATGACTGTCAGACAGCACCTCCTTCCATTGCTTCATCTGAAATTTAATCTAAGCAGCCAGGGAAATGAAACCTGGAAATGAATCACTTCTTTTTTCCTGATCGGCACGCCTGGTTGCCATGGATCCAAAGGCTAAAATTGGACTATGGCTGTTCAGAGAAGTAGGAGGTGGATTTTCTGAGCTGTACTTAACCCTGCAGGTCAGGACCAGTCTTGAAATCAGTCTCTTCTACTTTCACCACAGGTGGGAATGGTGCTGACTCAGTTTCAGGTGGGCTCAGAGTGGGCAGGAGATTCTGCCCTTGCCATGGGACACCTCTGATGCACCACCTTGTCTCCTGCCTGCTTCTGACTGCAGCTGAAGACTGTGCTCAAGGACAGCATGAGCAGGAGGAACAGAGGCAAGATGTTTCCCCAAAGCCACTCAGAAGTGAGGAACTTCCTGCCTGCAGGGAATGGATAATGGCTGAGGAGGCTTGGGGCCATGCATGGCTACATCACAGAAAATCATGCACATCTCCACTTACAGACAGAGCAGAAAAACAAAGAATTATATGCTCAATCTATTCAAGAAGTCTGATTCAGGGGGAGGTGCACTGCACAGCACAGCCCAGGCTGCTCAGGTGAATCCCGCTGGAGGGTGTCACTTGGCTGTGCCAGCTTTTAGCCCTGGGATAGACTGACTCAGCCAAAGGATGGGTCCAAACGTCCTCAGAGCAGGTGTGCCCTGACATCAGCTCAGGTCATTTGCACCTGCCCTTCCCAAAGGACCCAGCCAGGACATCTACAGCCTGCTCACCTCTCAGACCTCAGGAAAAGGGAGCAGCTCCCTTTGCCACAGAGCTGTTTTCCTTCAGCAAGCCCTGAGCTTTGCACAAGTATATAATTTTCTAATACTCAGTTTATGCAAACCAGATACCAATTGTTGCAATAAAAATGACTCCCAGCAGCTCCCTGAATTGAAGGGCCTTTTCTTCACAGGTTTTTTCCATTGGCCCGGATTAGAATAATCACCATACTTTGGGGTATGGTAGTGAACGGGAAGCCATCTCCATGAATCTACATGGTGAGCAAATAAAACCAGAGGTAAGATTCCTTGTTTTCCCAAAGCCAATATATCTGTCTTGTGCTGTTGAGAGGTAAAGCATCAAATAGGAATGGAAACAGAGAGCAGTCTGCTAAATACTTTTGCTTCTACATTAAAAAAAAAGCACTGCTCTCCTAACCAAGGACAGGAAACGTGGTTGTCTGAATTGAAACTGCTTTGGACTTACCCCTGCTGTTTCTTTGCCAAGGATGGCCCCAGCCCTTTCCTGGCTCATGTTCAGCTGAAGCCAGACAGGACACGTCTTGATGAGTTTGTCAAGGATGCTGATCCCTGGAAGCTGGAGGCAATTTCGCAGAGCAGCGGCCTGACAGAGATGTGTCTCTTTTCCCTCTTCGCTGGTATCTGTGACAGGGCTGAAACACAGCAAGGGAGTCCCTGGTAAGCAGAACTGCAAATGGAAAACTCAAGGGGAGTGAGGACTGCAAGTGCAAACAGAGAGGCAGACACAGGGGCCCTTAGACATCCAGGAATGCTCCTCGAGGGGCATCAGACCACAGGCACCTTGTTATGACAGCAGGCTGGCAGGGTGATTTGTGCTCAGCTCTGCTGGTTTTGGCTCACCCATCAACATTGCTGAAGTACAGGTGCCCAAGGACACAGGTAAGGGGTGCACAGGGGCAGCCAGCGCCACAGAGGGCTGAGCATGCCTGTCCCCTGGATGCTACCCTCCAGCTGAAGGGGCTGGGAGATGTTTCGTGGCTTCAAAAGCAGCAATGCAGCAGAAGAATGCCTGCAGTCTAATAGCAGACTGTGTTAAATACCGGCTTCTAGCTATGGTGCTGATTTGACAAAGTATTTGACATGTGCTTAGCACTGCAGGCAGTGGAAATACTTGTGCTGAAAAATCTGGTCACAAGAGCTCTACTAGACAAGGCCATGGGCTCATGGGGATATGGGCTTGTCATTCATTTGATTAATCAATTTTACATTGAAAGAAAATGTAAGAGAACGTACACAGAAAGTGTTTTGCTGCGCTAATTTTCTGCTTAGATGTCAGAACTGAGAATAGGAGGACTCTCGCTTTTGATTTGGTCTTACTTCAAATACTTTTCCTTTTCCTTTTATTTTTAAAGGTACAGATCTTAAGGTACTACATTTCAAATCAGGTCAGTCTTAAACTACTAAAAGTGAGTCATTTCAAAGGCCTGACCTAACACAGCAAGTCTGTCCCAAAAGTCAGTTTGTGTAAAAATAGCTTTTCAAATCCCAAAAGCAACGCAGAGATTTTATTTTTAGTATTTTTTTTTTCTTTTGCAACCCTTCACAGACAGCTTTCTTAGAAAATACAGGTGCCTCTGCAATTTCGGCTGTAGATTAAGGGTATTAGTTCACAGAACCTTGACTTTAATCAATCCTTTTTAAGATCATAGTCAAGACAGTAGGAATGAGAGAACTGTGCTTAAAAAAAAAACCAAATTGAAATAAATGAAACTCTCTCTTTACTTGTGATAAAAGCCCAGCTTGTCACACAAGTGAGGGAATTTCTTTCAGACGTAACAGCATGTGATTTTAATCAATATCATCTGAATATATGGAGTAAAACAATGGAAGACAGCTTTTGGAAGTTAACCTGATTAATCTCTCAGGGATTTTTTTACAGAAGAAACAACCAAAAAAAAGCCTTGTAACCATGTGAAAGGAAAACATGTGTTGGATGGCAATATTCATACTCAGTAGTAGGAAAGAAGTAATGAGTTGAAGGGAAAGAAAGTTGAGTTATAATGAAATGTTCCATAACAGCAAAAGTTACTCCCCTAATCAGTCACATGGACGTGAACCTGATCGCATCAGAATGATGTGTGAAACCTGAATCAAAAGGAGATCCATGCTGATGATGTCCTGCTGTGGCACCAGAAGGTGACACAGTATGGCCATACTCCCGTGATGCTGAACTTTGTCAGCCATTCATTATGTAAGGTGGGGCCAGCAAAGCGCTGGCGCTCAGGAATCCCATTGCCTGCAGGGAAATGAGGGTTATCAACAAAGTCAGGAAAGTAACACAAACCAGCTTGGGCCTGGTGAGCATCAGGCACACAGTGACCCTGGCGCAGGGGGTGCAGGCATCCATCCCTCTGCTCCCTCCCACGGGCACGCCCTCTGGACCGAGCCCGGTTCACAGCACCAAACCAAGGGGTTTGGCAACAAGAACAGGCTGGTGAAGAAAAATAACAGAACTGACCTTCCACCACATGTGGCTGCATGTAGGGTCTAAATTTTGGAGAATGGATAGAAAATAGAAAATAATTCCAAACTCAGACATACAAGATGAAAAAGGAAGAGCCTGAAAATATTTGTCTTAATGTAAAATCTCATTATTTGAGAATGTGGAGTCTTTCAGTGTAGCAAATTTAGGGCAGTGGATAAGGCTTTTCTTTGGCAGAACAGGAGTCTGATACTTTGGAGGCCCTCAGGGATGGGGTATTCTCCTCTCAGAAGCCAGACCAGCCTGGAAGGAACTAAGCAGGCTCTTGTACCTGTGCAGAGGGAGGAAAGCACAGCTGAGTGAAAGGGGAGACTTTGGTAAAAGGAAAGGCAGGAAGAGTCATTAATGGGATCATATGGAATCAGGGGAATGTTTGGCGAGACGTTTCCTGTCAGTGAGTTATAAGAGATGATGGATAAATTACCAAGGGAAGAAGATTGCATTGCCCAAATCTCTTAAAATGCCATGTTTGGAGCAGTAGCACACACTTTATTGAATCAAATCTGTGCTGGCTAGGAAATGGGAGTGAATGACCTCCCAGACCTTTCTCAGCTGTAATGCTGTGACCCATGACACACCAGTTGACGCAGTTATGGCACCAATGCTTGACTTTTGTCCTGGGCACAGCTGTCACAAAGATTTGGATGGGGCTGTGGGAGTGCTTAATCCAGCAATTTAATCTGGCTCTGCGGTAGCTCTGTGGCTGCACAGAGAGGAGGGAGCCCAGGCAGTTCCTGGGTTCTTGCTGTGCTGCCAGTTGAAGGGATTTCCAGGGCCACCACGGTGAGCAGCTGGCCTTTCCTATTCTGCTCACTCAGAATTCATGCGTCAGATGATTTCTAAACTCTCCGTTTTCAAAAATGACATAAAACTCTGTTCTCATCCCACAGTCCTGCAAAGCCCTTTGGCTGATAGGGGCAGGTGCTCATTTTGCCAGGTGTGATGCAAAGCTGAGAAGCTGGCCTTAGAGCTGCTTGCTTTTCTTTTCTTTTCTTTTACTGAGTTCTTACTGCAAAGCACCTTTAAATCTTGCAGTGGCTCTGCTAAATTGGATTCAGTTGGGAAGCAGGGAGCTGTGTGCTGCATACTGACAGGCAGCACAGGCTAATTAATTGCACAGTGATTACATTCACACACCTGCCCCGGGCTGGCAGAAGGTATCAGGTTGCTTGTTGGAGGCAATGATAATGACAATGGTGGTTTGAATTATTGCACAGTGACTGTACACTGAAGTAATGACCACCATGACTCACTGCTTTAGAAACCAGTTGCCACACTTGCCTGTTGAATATTCCCAGAAGCCAGCAGAACAGCGAGGGGATATAATCCACTGAATTTCGGGCAGGTGAAGGCCTGAGAATACCTTTGCAAGGGGTTTCAAAAATATTGCCACACACCTGCTGACACTAAGGGCTTCCTGGCTAGACTACATGTGGCTGCTCACTCTGAATTTCTGTGAGGCAGCTGAGACACACCACAATTGTGTGAAACAGCAGCAGGGACTGCCAGATTAATTCTTCACTCCTGCACATTTGCTCTGAGAAGAGACATAAGGAGTTTATGAAACTAAATCTTAAATTGGAAATCAAAAGCTCTGTAGTGCACTGATAAGTAATGACTGAGTGCCTTGGTATTGTTTAAATAGACCAGATGTAAGTTTTAGGAGCTAGTCTTTTATTATTATGTTTTACTGCTTTTACTTCTCCTTCTGAAAATGAGAAGACATCAAGAGAGAGCAAGAGCAAAGGTTTGCTGTGCTGTCCTCAAGGAAAGAGATACAATGGTATATTTATGTTAATAGTAGAGCAGGAACCACAGGCCTTAAAATGTGTGCCAGCTGGCTTGATACTGAGGGAGTAAGACAGTCACGAACTCCACGTGCCAGGTGATAGAGCAACTTTTTGCACCAAAGCTACCTGGTACCTGAAGGGATACCACTGGGGACAAGCCAGCTTGTGACTGAAGCTGACATGGGGAAACCCTTCAAGCACAGCAAAAGAGGTTACAAGGAGCACCTGGAGCAGGAGGAAAAGATAGAAGCTCCTGAAGTCAACACAGCAGTCCTGCTGGAAGTTGATAGCGCTGTTAATTCCTGTAGTTAAAAGAGGCAGTTGGGAGCGTGGGGCTTCATGGAGATGGGTGAGATGACAGTGTTGAGATTAAAAGGCTGACAGAAGACTCACAGGTCTGGTTTACATCCTGTGTCACAACCAACCCAGTTGAGGTTGGTTGCAGGGCTCTGTGCCACTGGCAACAGAGGCAGATCTCCGTATCCCTTTTTTCCATAGTCCCCTTCTTTCCTTACAGGAATAATTGGAGTTATGTGAGCAGCAGCTAAAGCACAAGGTTTCACCCATTGCAAGAGACAGAGCTGCCTTTGCTTTCTTTGGTTTGGTGTAACTTCTGATTAGTGTTGAGGAACACATTTAATGTAGGTAGCTTGGTGTCCAAGCTGCACAGACTCAGTAAAAATCTTTGTGCTGTTACTTTCAGTTCATTGTGAGGGAAGTTATGCAGTGCCACAGCAAGTGGACATCAAGCTTCATTTTGCTTCCATCTTAGAAATTGCCATTTTCTGATGCCATCTACTGACTCTCATAATCTAGCCCATCTTTGGTCACTTGATCAGTGCAGACCAAATAATTCCCAGATGGAGGAGAAGGATGCATTTACTCTCTGGACCTGGCTTTGGTCACCTTGCTGGGTTCTTATTTCTTTCTACCAACAGGTGGTGGAAGTGAGACCCTGAACCCAACCTAGGTGCAGGAAGGTCTGCAACATCTTTGAAATTCTAGATTTGTTTCATCATAAAACAGAGTATTAGGAAGATGGGAAGGCAGCAAAGTGATATATTGAAAAACCCATAGCACAAAAGCCAACCTTTGTGCACCAAACGTGAACCCTGACTTACAGAAAATTCCAGTTTTAATAAGTGCTTTTTCATAACAGGGCCAAGGGATCTGACAAAAGTCAAACCAACAAACAGAAATAAAATAACCAACAATGAAAAACCCAAAAGTAGAAAGAGAAGTTCTTGAGGTCTTCAGGGATCACACCCAGCTAACTGTCACCCTCTGGCCAGAAATAAACAAGTTTCTTGTTGTCTGACAGGCGGAAGGAGAGGGAAAAGATGTAGGGTGTTAAGCAAGCCATGGGAGCTTCCTGCATTGTAAGGTTCTTGGATGAACAGAAAAATTGGATAACAGAAATGATGTGAGCAGTTTGGTGTGTCCCACGAGGCAGGTTTGCCTGTCCAGTGTCTTTCCTACCTTGCAGAATGCTTGTGTTACTGGTCCACCCTGGTGACAAGTTTATAGCTCAGGAAGTTGTGCTTCTCAGCTTGTGGTCTGTGGAGAGCCTGTGGTTGGCAGAGAACTTCCTCCCTCTCACTGGTCCCCTTGTTCCTACTTTACTTAAATGTCCACCCTTCGACTCCTTGGTCTACAGCTGATGCTCTGCACATCCAGGAGTTTTGGCTCAGCCTGGGAAGGACCAAGCTTAATAGCCAAGGTAGCAGCTGTTCCAGCTGCCAAAAGGTAGGACATACCAAGGGTCTCCTAAATACCCTGACACCTCATAGCTCAGCAAAACTCTGTTTCCCACCTATTCCACTTTCTGTTAGAGGCACCGTCAGTTTCAACAGTAAATTTTGCACTCTGCAATTGAAGTCTCTCTTCTGTGAGCTTTCTGTACCTGCCAGGGATTCCCAAATACCCATTTCTGTGAAGGCTAGCAGGGGTTTGCACGCAGCTGGACACTGTTTGCACACGGTCACAGAAGTTTGCCAAAGTGGAGCAAGTCACCACCCTGCCAGGGAGCTCCATTAATGGCACAGAGGAATCAGGTGATCAGGTGTGGGACAGCTCACCTACCCTTAAGCCACTCACCAGCTCACCAAGCCCTCACCACCCTGGTGAAAACCAAGAGACTAAGTTACAAGAATGAGCAAGTTCTACTATACTTCTGGGGCAAAAAGGTGTCATGGCCGCTTGTGGAAGAACTCTAATTCATGTGTCAATTTATTAAGTAACAAGTAGCCACAGAGTTTTCTGCTCACAAATGACACCACATTGGTGTTTTACACAGTCCATGGCTCGGCTCGAAGGTCTCATAGATAAGCAGCACTCTGGAGGAACTGTGTGGACTTGCACTGCTGCCTGCAGAGCACAGCAAGGATTGCTGAGCCTCAGGAGCAGGCTCTGCACAAACACATGGAGCTCGCTGGCAGAACGAATGACGGAGCTTGTGCTGAGCCCTGGTGCCCTGGCTGCTGCTGTTACCAGGTTTGAAGCTAACACGTGTCTTTTCCTCATTACTTCCATAATGCACGCAAAGGACGTGACCACAGCTCATCTGCATTTGAACTGAGCAGAGTCTTGCCCCCATTGAAAGGTGAGGAGTCAGGTCAGCTCTCCAGAAGCCTTGCTGGAGGAGAGCTACTGATGTTGTGAGGGACATGTGACCACTGTCCCTCATCAGAGCACAAACCTGGTGTTCAGGACCAGTTGTGGTTCTTTAAGGGCAGGAGAAGCAGGGACAAGTAACTCAGGAACAGAGAAGTAGGGGATGCCTGCAGTGCTTCCCCATGAACCCTCCAATGCTTCTTCCTCCTGAATTAGTCCAGCTGAACTGCACGTGCCTACAGAGAAGCAGCAGGAATACCCCTGTCAGACCCTCCTGTCGGACCTTCTCAACAACCTTTCGGCAAAGAGTGCTCTCAAGGAGTGGGGCGCTGCAACTACATCTTGATTGAGTTTCCAGCTTCTCTATGTTTCCTTAGGTTCATCAGGTCTGTCCCTCCATTTAAATACACAAAGTCATGTATACTATAAAGAATTGCATATGCACAAAACCCCCCAAAAAGTACAAGCTAATTCACATTACTGCTAGTTCCCAGGTCAGCTCTACTAACGAACAAGCCTTCTCACCCTCACAGACATGGCGTGGACAGAAACAACATAAAAAACAAACATCCAAAATTTCCCTGAAGGAAGAGCCATTCTTTCAAAGCCTCTCCTGTTTTTTTCCCTTCAGTCTAGCCATTTCCTGCATTCAGGAACACTAATGGAATATGCTGCCTGTGGCCCCACTCTGCACTGGGGCTACTATATCCTGTTGGGGTAACATGTCTTGGCTCGTATTCACAAACTGTACTGCTGCCTTTCTATGATCTTGCACGTATATATTTTGCACTCAACAATTTGTCTCACAAACATCAACTATCTTTTTACTCAGTCAAAACATACTTTGGCAAGTCAAAACCATTTTGCAGGTTTTATTAGCTCTACTCCCTTCCTAACACCCTTAATGATAAGTTGTTCTCCCCCACATTTATAATCAGAGATTTTCAGGGCATTTGTCCTTTGCCTATTTTTCAAACCCAAATTATTCTCTTAGGAATTTCAGTGTATCAGCAAAACTAAGGATTTTTGTGTTCAGGCAATGAAGGATGGTTTATACTTCTGCAAGGCCCTTCCTTTCAGAGAAGAGAGCTGCTGAAACACCAGCCAAGGCAGGGTCAGAGTGGCTAGAGAACAGACATTGTCCTCAACAAAAAACTGCAAACATGTTTGCTGGATAACTCCTCTGGAAAGGCTTGTGCAGTGCAGGAACCAGAAGCAAATGTTGTGAAGAAGAGAAAAAACTTCCTGAGCTTTAAAACCCATAAGGAAACCCCAGACCTCCCTCACCTTCCCATGTCAGTGCTCGAGAGGGGCCCAGCCGAGCCACAACCTGGAGAGAAGAGCTTGTTCTCTGCCTTCCAAAAACACCTGAAGTGCTGGAAGCCCAGAGCACCTCTGCTTTTACTGCAGGGTCAAGGTGATGGGCAGAGGTTTTGCTCCTTTCCAGCTCATCTGGACAGGAAGGAAGGCAGGAATGGAAACTCAGGGAATGCTTTTCTACATTGTAACCACCTAACAAAGAGGGGAAAAGGAAATGGAAAATAAAGTGGAGGGACAAATTTCCACTTCAAACTTCATTAAGAATAGACTGCAGCTGAGCTTTCATAAAGCCATTCCGTTTCAAACGCTCTATATTCAAAATTGTTTGAAATCTGCATGATGTGTTAGAGCCAAAAACCTGGGCAAAATATTTAGAGAAACATGAGACTAGTTATAAAAAGCCATGGCCTTGCTCACCCTGTGAGTGGATTGAGTGTAGACATCAGAGGCTAACCACACAAACTTGCATAACGCTGAGCAGTTTTCCTCTGTACTAAGAAATATCTGCAAATGCTTATCTCAGTCATGATTTGCAACTAGAAATGGTTGTTTTGCCTAGGGAAATAAATCCACTGGACTTTCGTTCTGCAGTATCTGAAGGAGCAGAGCGCAGGACTTCTGAGGTCTCTCCTCTCATAAGGCACCACACAAAACAGCTCACTTACACACAAATACTCATGGTTTGGGTAAGATTTCCTCCCAGTGTCAGTGTGAATGGATTTCAATATGTGGTGCTCTTAGGGAAAAAAATAAACATCTAAATCTGTGAACCTACTCTTTGTCTGTCCTCCTTAAGCCTTACTCCAGCAATTTCATACGCCTCTTTAACTTTGATTAGGCATTAGAGAAATGTGTTTATTTCTTGCTTTGTTACCTGGTAGGATCCCTGCCTGCATTTACACTGGGGCAAGGTTAGAGATCTGCTTTCCTGAGGGAAGGAGAGGAAGAAGAAAAGGGCCTGTTTGGGTATTTCGGGGACATGGAAAGGTGGTGAAAGGACATGGTCCCTCACCATCTTCCAGTGGTGAACACCTCTAGAACACCTAGAAACAGCTAGAAATGGCCCTCGTCATCCTGTGCTGGTGGGGCAGCCTGGGACCAAAGGGCTGGTTAGTGGAGCAGTGTCAGAAGCTGCTAAAATGTCCCTGCAGCGACTGGCAGCTCAGCATGTGACTACAGAACCTGCCAAGCAGCAAGGCAAACCTGTCAGCTCCCCCAGACCCCACAAAACCACTGCCGGGACCTCAAGCTTGTTCATTTTACTGTGTTTAAGGCCACTGGGTCACCAGGGCTAAAATGTAGGTAAGTCATGAGCCACAGGCTTTGTGTTCATAGTGGTCTAAGACAATCCACAACATGGCTGTCTTGGTCATGTCCTGCCCAGAACATCTGTGCTGCAGCCACCCCCACCTCCAGGCTGCTGTTGCTTGTCTCACACTGGGGCTCTCTGACTCAGGGAGACAGAGGAGGGAAGAAGGTTAGGGCTGGACACAGCTCTCTGGCCTGGCTCCCTGCTCAGCTTGGTGAGGCATGAACAAATACAAGGCTTGGATTCAGCCCACTGGAACCAATCACCCTGAATTACTCCCTGGAGCTGCTGCTTCTCCGGTAAGCCCAGAGATCACCGTGGGTGCATAGGCTCCTAAATGGGGCGCAACAGTTAAACACCTGAAGTGAGGCAGGGTAAATCCAGGCTAGATCTAGAGAGCCAGCTCTAATAGCAAAGGGAGACAGCAGAATGCCAGGCCAAGGGACTAACCCCATCATCTACCCCTGGCTCAGGCTGCTCTTCACAGCAGCCCTCCTCCAATCTCTACTGGTTTCCCAGCACTGAGGACCCATCCCTGCTGGGAGGGTAACAGTAATTTTCCCTTTTGGCTGGAAAGGTTATCAATGAGATCCAGCCTAAAACTAACTACTTTCTAATCCTAAGAAAGGATTAGAATGGGAGTTCAGGACAGAATTACACAAAAACCTTCTGTATTATATATTTGTCCTATGGACAGAAAGGAAAGTTGCCCAAAGCCGAGCTCTTTCCTGTGTGTTGATTCAGCAGGAGAAGCTCTGAGCTTTGCCTGGTTTCTTGTTTTGTGGGGGGGTATCAGGAGTGACAAATTCCTTGAAGAGAACTCAAGGGGGCAAAAAAGGAAAGAGAAAGATTCTTGGCAGGCAAGATGAAAAGTTGGTCCATGTCCCAGGCTGTCATTTAGCCAAGTATGTGCGACAACTTTTTTTGCCCAGAAGTCTGCTAGCAATTTGCAGAACAGTGCTGCAGGTAGCCAGCAGTGCTGTCCGTCTCCAGACTCTGCTATTTGTTGGTCTCTCTCTGTTTCCTTGGTGAATTTTTCCAAGCAGCAGAAAATTTAATCCAGTTCACAAGGGGCTGCAGCTGCTTTCTGTTCTGCCCAACAGCTGCTTTTACAAGACAGAGACTTCAAAAGGCTGGCTTTCTCCGGAGGGCCATGGGAGGGATGTACATGAGCTGTGTGGATTCCCTACATTTGGCAGAGTTTTCCCAGCATGCAGAAGGTGGTCTGTATTCAGTTGCTTTCAACAAAGCACTTGAAATTCCCCAACAATTCATTAGACTTGCAAAAGCAACGAGAAAGTACTAATGAACATGGTCAGGAGATAATGTCATGCAGTAAGACAGGTCTTCCAACCCTACCAGGAGCAGTGCTGATACCAGACCTCAGCGAGTCACCTCGAGCAAATCCCAGCAGCCCCACCCCTTGCAGGGTCATTGTCAGAGTCAGGATTCCAGGCCTGCCTCAGAGAGCAACACTTGGGGTGGGGTTTCGTGCTCCTCCTCATCTGGGGCAATGGAGGGTGCTGCTGAAAGAGCCCCACTTCCACACCCTCCCAACACACCACTTCTGCTTCAGCTGTGTAGAGGCTGTGTAAACACTGAGGAAGCTCCACAATCCAGCAGGGAACTCATTCACCAAAAAGAAAAGGCTTTCTGAGAAGTGGATTCTGCTCCTAGCATCACCCCAAACTTAAAGGATGGTCTGGAGAAGATCAAGGTTTCACTGCCTAACAAGGATCCAGGGGACTGGGCTACGAAGTAAGTGACTATAATCAAATCAGCTCCACACATTCATGCCTCAGTTTCCCTTCCTATAGTGACAGTACTTGCCTTCAGCTGGTTTTTGGGAGGCTTAATATCCATGAAACACCCAGAGATCCTTTCATACACACAAGGACTTTATTTTAATCACACAAGGTGATTACAATTACTGAAAACACTTTGTCCGCTTTAAAGGTACCAGTAATGCAGAAAGCAGAAATCCTTTACTCAGACATAAATACATTCCCTGTTTAGAAAAAGGCTCACAGAAAGTCTGGGAAAGGCACACACATAGGCATGTATATATTCATCTATTTGAAAAGAACTGCATTCCATAGCACTCCCTGGCTCGCGTGCATCTAACAGAATATCTATTTAGGAAAATGTGACTAGCACAACCAGCTATGCAATGCTCACATCTGCTAATCCTTTACTGCTCAAGTAATCATCTTCACTTGCAAAAAGATTTATACTATTTTGGGTGCAGGCGAAGAGGAGCTAAGCACTTCAAAACTCTTGCAACTGATTATCTTGAGGGAAGCACTGCCTTTATGCTCCCCTCCAGCAGGGTGTAGAGGGATCTTGTTTCTGGAGGTGGGTAGAAGTACCTTAGGTAGCTCAGACAGGTACAGAAAGGCCAGAGGAAAGGCTTGTGGCTACAACATTTGCCCTAGTGGGTGGCGCCTGTAGCTCTGTTTCATTTGTGCAGGTTAAACAGCACTGCTCCCTCGACCACAGCTGCTTTGCAGTGCTGTTACCAGGTACTCTCACAGACACATTCCCCCCAAACTTCATGGTTAAAGGACACCAGCTGAAGGCTTGCCTTGCCTCTCTGAGACACAAGCACCCGACAGCCTGGGATGGATTCTGAACTCAGCCAGCTCCAGCTCCAGAGAGTTACTCCAGACTGACACCAGAGCACGGCTCCAGCTAAGCCATGACCATCTGTGTGGTTCAGGAATTCCCTTTGCCAGGGTGGGAGGAAGGGATTGGCACTCGTGTTCCTGCATTGTATGAGCACATCAGGGCTGCCAAACAGAGTGGTGGAGGGAGAGCGGGGTGCCAAGAAAATACAACACACACACAAGCAACCTTGTGTAACAGCCCTGCCCTCCACAGCAGATGGGTGCAACCACCACACAAGGACACCTCTCCTCTCCCTCGTGTGCCACAGGCAGCCCTCTCTGGCTGGGAAGCATAGAAATGGTTTGACAGATTTTGACCCTGTGCACCCTTTTTTGGTGGATAGCTCTCCATGGGTGCCTGCCTGTTCAGCTGTCTTCTCACCTTGGTGCAGCCAGGTCAGTGTCAGAGACAGGGTGTGCCCAGCATCCTTACATCTCCCAATTCGCAGTACAGATGTGTCCCACCTCGGTCACAATGAATTTCAGAGTACTCCACTGCTGGCTGACTCTCCTGAAAAAGCTGTGCACCCTCGTTCAAGCCGTGTGTATGCAGGACAGGACTCAGTCATATACATCCCCTCAGGCACTTTGCTCTTCAAACTCATGGGTGGCCCCACTGCTTTCACCCCACGAGTGCCACACAATGTCCCCTGTGGCCCATGGCCAGTGCCTCTGGTAACCTGACCTAGCTTTGAACAGGTTCTACAGCTCAGAGAACACAGTCAGGAACCCAGGCCATGCCTACCAGGGCTGTGCAGGCATTGCCTCCTCTCATTCAGCAAATTCTGGAGAAGAAAGCACCTTCACTAAACCTCTCATGTACCTGTGACTAGATTTTAAGAAAGACATTTTCTCACACAGGGAGACTGGCAGGAATGCTTTCAGAATGTTTGACTGTGTTAAACATCATAAAAGACCTAACAACCATTCCAGTTCAGACATAATGATCAACAAATACTAACAGTGGCAAAAAAAAAAAATCACCTGTCCACATACAACCTCCCTTAAAGTCTGTAGAAATGTAAGGGGGGGGAAAAAAAATTGGCAGATTTGTGATGTCCTCATCCTCGAATTAAACATGCCATAAAGGCTATTTCTCCTAAAATATATATAATTGATTGACCAGCAACATTCTGCAACAGATCTTGTAACCCTGAGAAACTGGTGTACCTACTCAACCTGAACAGAACAGTGGTACTCAAGCTCTTCTCCTATTAACATCACAATCATCTTGCCTTTGACACCTTAAAAACCCTGAACAAATTTTAATTAATCAATTCTTATATTGCACTGCTGATTCAAGTGCTGATACTAAGTTATTATTCATATCTGTGACAACTATGGTGCAGGGAGTGTAAGATCAGCAAGCACAAGGTCTTGGCTTTTTGGATGACTTTTGAAAATAACCACCATTTACTTAGGGGTCTACTTACCTTCTTATCTGTATGGCAATAGCATTCCCAGTCCTCCCTAAGGATAAGGGTTTGTTCACAGCTGGAGGGGCCCCCACGTCCCTTACCTGAAACTGGTCCAGGAATGCAACCTGCAGGTGTGGCAAATGCACGGGGTCACAGCATCCTTGAGGAGAAACTCATCCCCAATCCACCTGCCTCGGGGGCCAGCTCCAGCGTGAGATGCCAGCCAGCCAGAACCCCGTGGATGAAGAAGATGGAAGGGGAAACAGGGGGATTTTGTATTTGGTTACCAGAAAAGCGACTCTGTAGGGACCTGTGAGAGGTCACAGGAGCTCCGTGGGGGTGGGTGTGTGGGGGTTGAATTAAAGGCAACTGAGGGATTTTGTCTAACTCCTACCTGGCTCCAGGTGAGGATTTACTCTAGAGATTCTGCTTAGTTACTCATCATGAAACACCTACCCAACACCACAGAAAAAAACTTATCTCAGAATTAGGATTAGGAAGTAATGTAGGACACAGACTGAATTGCAGCCCACTGTAAACCAATGCCTGCTTTGAGATACAAGAATTCCAACTTCATTGCCCTTCTGGCATGATTTTGCATTAACTGCTTCCACTGGTTCTTGAAGGCCTTCTTAAACTCTCTTCTGCAGTGAAACATAGTCTCCTTTCATTCTTGTTTTCTTAGTTATGCTCTAGAGAAATTTGAAAGTCTTCTTTGATAGTATGAATACTTTAAATTTTTTTATAACGATCAAACATCTCAGCTTTGTAACTCTTTCTGCTTTAATTCCTCAGAAGGAATTAAAGGCTCCAGGTCAGCAAAATGACCTGTGATTCAGCTGCTGCTCTGAACACCAGGTCCATCCTAGCACATCCCATCCCCTGTGACTTTAGGACCACCCAGAACTGATGACGTTATAGCAAGAGGCATCATAGCCTCTCTTTGGTCTTCTATAGAACATGTGCTAAACATGCTTTCCCCTGGTTCTTTCTAATCCTAAATCTGATCAGAAAGAATTGAATGACATGTTAAATACCTAAATTCATTGTCATTAATTTGTAATTCCTCACAAAGGGCAACTGAAACAATCACAAACATACAGACACCCTTCCCTACACAGGGGGAATGCCTTTTGATACAGTTGGAAAAGTGTGATAGACTTCTGGGACACCAAGGGCTTTTGACGATCATGTCTACACTCTACCCACAGATACCTCTGCACTAGAATTTGACCAGTCATTCCAAACAGCTGCCTGTTCTTTCTAATCAAAAAAGATTCCAAATCAAATAAGATTCCATTCTAATTCCAAAAAGCTATTTCTTTCTATTCCCAAATGCAAAAAACCTCCTTTTTTCAAAATTATAAAGGTTGAAGGTCTGTGATGGACAATATTTTGTCCAAGTTTCACTAAGGCACTTTGATTTCTGTGTTCTTTATCAATTGACCCAGACAAGCATTTAAAAATTTCCAGCTTTTTTCTTCCTAATGGATTTGGTTTAGGTATTTTCTTTTATGTCTATTATTCAGGTAATTTTGGAGACTTTTCCTGAGTCTCACAATCCTACATTGTTGATCTCAGAGCAACCATCTATATTTACCGATGAATGAGTGGAAATATGGTCCTACCATCATTTGGAAATATGCTATAAAATAGATAATCTCTAAAGTATCTGGACCATGTACACATGGTATGATAAGGGAGGGAGCCAGCCCAAATTTGTGCCAAGCAGCCCTCCCAGCTGGTGTCCAGGACCCACGTGAATACCCGTGCACACAGGGCAAGGCAGATATGTGCAACTCACGTGTACATTTTTCAGCCTGTGCTGCCTCTAGGCTGGAAGGCCAACAGCACAAACCAGCACGTAGCCATTTAGGTCAGGAAGTGAAAAACTATATTTAGCTGAACCTGTAGTAGAGCGTAGATGCTCCGAATATCGCTCACATTTGTGCCCCCATTCCTGTGAGCACTGGTATAAGGCCGTCTGCAGGGAGGAGAAGTTCCTGCTCAGGGACGACATTCCCAGCCTGGTCTGTCCTCTAGCAAACAATGGGACGGTTGCCCTCTCTGCTGCCACCAGTGACACTGCACAACGTGCCCCAAGCATCCACTGATTTTGGCAAGGACTCACTTACTGGAAGCACTGGAAAAATCATGTAACAAGTCAGTGTGGTTGTAAAAGCTTTTCGGTTACATGCATTTCAGGAGATTTTTGTCTCTTCCCTACCAAATTCAGGTAGCTTTGGAGAGCACCTCCTTCTTTGTATCTTTACAGTGATATCCCAATCTTGGTGCAACGCATCTTGAGCACAGAGATTTCCTTCCTGAGAAGCACCATCCCCCTCAACTGGAAAGTGTATCCCTTATCAGAGCTTGACAGACAGCAGGGATTTAATATCACTGACTTGTTTCCAGTTGCCTGAACTGTTCCTTCCCCACCTAAACACCACAGGTTCTGGGTGGAGGTTTTCTTTGAGGAGTGCTTTGCATTGGATCTAAGACTTCCCGAGGCCAACAGGACTTTTCCCACTGATTCAAATCGGCTGAGATTAAGCCCTTTACAAAGGATGGCCCTTGAGGAGTTTTTTCTCAGTTCAAACCTGAACCTGGTAAAAGTTGGTATAAGATTTCTTTACTGCACTGCAGAGATGTATGCGTAGCCTGGGTAGAAGAATCCCTCGATAACAAAGCTCTTGTGGCCATCTAATAACACCAGGGGTAGGGGTTTGATCCCTCCATGGGCTACTCACTCAAGAGTTGGACTCAATGATCCTTGTGGGATCACAGAATATTCCGTGATTCTGTGAAACTCCAGCAGAAGTCATGGTTTTCATAGCATGCTTGATAAGCTCTCTGGTCTGCCCTACCCAGGAAATCAGACTAGACAATTGAAACATTCCCTTCTGAAGCTAAAATCTGTGAACCTTATATGAGAGTTGTTCAGTTGACAGATTCCTCCAGTGCTTGACCTCTTGATGTCTACATTCATCACATGAAATCCGTCAACCCTGATGGTGGGTTTTACACCAAAAAGACACGTCACCAAAAAGATGTACAATCATTACTTCATTAGGTAAGCTGGTGTCCCAGAAATAAGAACCACTGTGACCCACCCCAGCTACCTGAAACAGCCACTATCTCAAAGATGTATTCAGTATTTACTCATCACATCTCTGTCTCAGCTCCTGCCTGCTCTACTCATCATATCCTCCATACATTTGCCAGATGTTGGAGTGAGGCATACATCTTTACATGAAACCATGCTCACCATGGTCAAGCAGCTCACATTTCTCCAGATGTTTTGTGATCTCACCACTTACTAATGTTCCTAGGAGTTAGCCTGACTCTAGGTGAGAATTAATGGTTAAATTTCCCCGCTTCTCTCCCACGGCATTTTGGAAGAATTTGATCAGATTGATTTCTATCCAGCCCCTAGCTGCACTTCTCCCTCATTCCTCTCTGAGTAGCTACTAATCCTGGAGGCAGATTTCTCCCCAGTGTCTTTCTGACATTTCACAGATATAAACCAGCAAAACTTCCTTGTGGATTTACTACACGCAGAGTAGACCCTAGTCCTTAACAGGAACGAATGCAGGGATATTTCCAAGTTGCTGGGGTGCTTCCACGACAATTTGTACTGCCGTAGTTTCTGTGCATGTGAGTAAGCCCTCCCTTTAAACTAATGTTAAAACTATGGTGAACAGAGGGGCAACCTCAGCAATTGCTCGTGGAATTTTTGTGCACAGAATTTTAAAATCAGGTCCAGATTCTCCATCAACACCTTGCCTTAGGTTACCATTTTTTTTGAAAGCTATGAACTCCAAATACTTTGTGTAATTTGCACCTAATTCAGTGTAACCATAACAGGAAATCAGCTAAACACCATTTAGAAATGTTTCTAATTCTGTAATGTGTTGGAAGCCACAATGTACGCATGCTAAAGTGTAATTTTGAGGACCTTCTGCAATATTAGAGCACGTAAACAGAAAGAGTTAAAACAGATTTTAAAATATGCAAGCTCCTTTTTATGAGTGGGAGATATAGACTGAAAATAAAGACAATCAGTTAATGAAATAAAAGGTCATTCTGTTAAATTGTTCAGATGCTCAAAAACCTATGAAGAATGCATGCAGCATGCCCATTCATGCTTCAATATTCCTCCAACCACTTTATTTACAGTCCAAAACTAGGGTGCATGGCTTGTTTACTTTCTCCTGCAACTTTAGACTGAAAACAAACCCTTGCAAGCATGTGGCTCCTTTTGGATCATCTCAGAAAGAGATAAACGAATATATCTTCCAGTTCATCATACTTAACATCTTAACTGTCACAAATGCAGGGAATATCTGCAAAGTGCAAATTCTTTGGTTTACCATCTAGCAAGTTCCTCTTGCCAGTCTACAGGGATTGGATGCTTTCATTTTTTCCTGATGGCTGTGTGATCTTTGTCCCTCGGTGTTTAACATTACATGGAACTGAGGAATTACACCTTGAAACAGGAGAGGCATTGTTCCACTTATGGCAAACAACTGAACAAGGCAAAGGCAGTGACAACAGCAATGCAGGGCTCTGCCTCCATCCCCCTGCTCCACGTGTGTATTTAGGAACAGGGCTATGGTGAAACCATCACACACTGGCCCGTCAGCAGCAATTTCACCCCCTTTTTGACTGAGGGTGCTCGAAGTAGGGCAGCACTCTCAGCAAATGGAAATGCAAGTACCCCATACCTATCCACCCACCCACAGAGCTGCTTCTACTGGACCCATCACAGAAATATCTGGGAGCTTTTATTCATGGAAAACAGGCTAAGTGTGTCAGACAGATAAGAAAAAGTCTCAGTATCTGGTATTATTATGGTTTTCCAAGAAGGGGGGGGGGGGGGGGTGTGGGGGGTGACTGACAGTTTCAGCAGCTCTGTAATTCTCCCCCGATTGTTTACAACAGGAAACAGAAATGCCCAGCTTCAGCACGGGCTTTATGATACAACCGAGCCTTGGGAGGATTCCAGCCTTATCCTGGAATCCCAGTAGCTAGCTGACTGTCCTCCGAGTCAAAACCCATTTTCTCTCCCACTGTTTTCCTGGGGCTTGGTCCTGCAAGGTGCAGTGTTTCGTCCAGAAGCAAGGGAAGCCCGTGGTCTTTTCCTGACAGAAAGTACATTGGAAGTCTCCTGGGAGTCTGGGGACAGGATTTGTGCATACCTTAGCATGCAGGAACTGCAGTGACCATCAGCTCATAGGGACGAGCCCTTATCCACTTCTGCATTTGAGCAGAAACAAAGCAAGCCTCCCAGAAAAGCTTTGTCACATTCCCAAAACTAAAGAAGTCCCTTTTTCTGTCCTTTGCCCCAAACTGCAGCTTGGAATTCAGCCTTCTTCCTTAAATAGCTAAGGTTCAAACTAAATAAAAGTATTGCAGTTTGTTTTTAGCTGGAACGTGTCAGTTAAAGGAAATACTGTAAATTACAACACAATCATGCCACAGCATTGTGACTGTGTAACTGGTAACTCAGCAGTCAGCTCACAAATGCAGCCGAGAACTCTTTGTTAAGCAGGAAAAGGAAAGCAACAGTTATTAAAAATGAACAGTCACTAAAGATTCAGGACTTACCCTGAGTCATCCCTGGCTCCCTTGTCTCCTGCTGATGTTTTCATCATTACAGCAAACTTTAGGGCACTTTCTGTATCACAGTGGCTTGAGAGTTCCTCGGTCAGAAAAGCAATTCCTTCCCATTGCTGAGCAGAACTTCCACATCCTCAGGTTTTGTACTGGAGATGGTATTTCAAGGGCGTGAGGGGGAAGACGTTTAAAACCAGCTTTAGGCTCAGTAGTATCAGAGGGCAGAGGACTAAACAAGCACTGAAATGAAAGCAAACTACCAAGAAGATCCGATTTTAGCCTCTCTTATTTCTACTTCCTGTATTTATATGAACGGGGGATTTCAGGAAGAGGCAGTCTTTGGTGGTCAAGGGTGTGTGTGCGTGTGTGTGTGTTATAAAGCCATATTTAGTAGTGCAGGCAGGTTACCCTTATTAGAAAGAAGGGCCTGAGACTTTCAACTTATTTGTTTCTCTAACCTGAGTGAGTTTGAGAGGAAATCGTTTTACAGACTACAGGTATATCAGAAGGCAGCGGAGCACAGTGAACTTTGTAAAGGATTTTGTAAGGCAGCAAAGCAGTAAGTCTCCGTCTGCAAATTCCTGAAGCATGTGTATTTCTACTGCTCGAGTAACTGGAACCAGATGGAGCTTGGAAACCTTTCTAGTTACACAGGACCTGAGAAAATGAAATGTCTAACACCGGCAGAGGACAGCTTTGTGAAAGCATTCGCAGTTAAAGCAAAAGCCAAGGGTGAGGTTGTGTGGCTGCTGGTAAATGAATGGCTGCCCACGCCGGGGAGCTCCAGCCGGGCTCAGCGCACGTTTGACCTGCAGCCACCGAGGTGATGGAGCGTTCGCTGTGCGGGAAACCCGAGCGGCCACACAGCAGCTGTGCGGGCTGGGGGCTGACAGATGTGCTGTCAGACAGGGCTGGTGGCACTCCTGCTCGGCAGCCCCGCCGCTCCAGAAATATTTGATGTCAGGAGAATACATCATGGGAAAAATAAGGCAGAAGCAGAAAGGAGAGAGGGAGAGAAGCAATTGGATGGAATGGAACGGGAGACTAAAGTAACTTTTTGCCCCTTTTATCTTTAGAAGGAGTTTCTCAGCTTTCTAAAAATAGACTGTGCCACAGAGTCCACAGCAGAAATGCGAATGCCAGGGAGCTGTCAGTGTATTGGCAAGAGGGAAACTAGACCTCAGTGCAGAACACAGAGCCAATTCTGCTGGCACTGAGCTAGGGGGAGTCAGGGAGACTTTCACCATCACCAAGTCACACCTTCAACGCAGCACAAGAGAAAATTTTCCCAGATTTTATTTTTTTATTTTTAATAAAGACTGTAACTTTAATTCACATTAGGAAATTTATCATCTATCTTTTACAAGGATTTATCTTAGAAAGTCCATTATCTTAGAAAGAGCCTTACTGAAAGACTGCATAATGGAAAATTCACCACCCTTCTCAGTAAGGTATCTTAGTGCTTAACTGCTGATGTTATTTAAATTCACACCTGATTTTTTGCCTTATCTAATTTTAAATTTTCAGCTACTGTATCTTGTAACGCTGTATCTTTTTCACTATATTAAGGATCCCCTTGCTCCAGCTCCTAGAGTCATTTTCAGGCAACGACAAACTCATTCAATGGAAAATTTAGTCCTCTTAGACCAACTGGTTGGCTGAGATTCACTCATCCCTTACTGCAGACTTGTCAGATCTCAGCTCTGAATCCTTCTGTGGGTTCTGGGCTCAGAGGTCCAAAAAAAAAAATATCTTCTAGATTTGTTCACCAGCTGGGCACCTTTGAAACGCACCTCGGGTATTGGCATAAGGACAATCTCCTACATGTGTCACACAAATTCAACTCTACCCCAGTTTCCACTTCCCACCCCCGCAATTCAGCAGGGACCAGGCCCACTCAGCATTTGCCCTTGCTTTGCTGGAAAAAAAAAGGTTTGCTGAGATAAAAAAATGCAAAGTTGTACTGCTTGCATGGACCCGCTCACATGGAGAAAACTGTACACACAAAGAGGCAGCCATCCTAGGCAAAGACCTAACACTTTGCAAATGCAGAACAAAAGAGAGTTAAACAATTCCAATGATATTTTTAGGGAAGAAGAAATAGAACTACTACAACTATTAAAAAGATCCAGGAAAAAATGGCAAAAGTACAGAATACCAAATTGCAGTATTTTGGTGCTATCTCAGTTTCATGTGATTTGAGTGAAATCTTTCATACTATTTCCAATGTAAAGAATGCATTTTCAGAAACGTGAAGTTTTGAAATTTGTTTTGTTAAAGATATGACCAGATTTAATTTTAAAAGTCTCATATTTTATGCAAAATACTCAGTATTTCTGTAAAACATTTAAAATACGAAAATTAAGACAAATTTTGTCCAAGCTTTACTAGGTGTATTTTTGAGGCAGAGATTTGACAGATTTAGTTTGTGACAATGTGTTCTGTTGCGGTAGCTGAGCAAACAGAAGTTCGGGCTGAGTTACCACGGTGGTGGGTCACTTCTCAGGTGTAAAATGCTTTTCTTTATCAAGTTTCATAAATCCATATAGGGATGCAACCCAACCCCCTTTCCCCTCTCTCCTTACTGGCTGAATTTTATGTAGCCAGGCCCCCTCAAGCCCCACTTTTCTACCTGTCCCCAGAGACCCTCACCCTCTTGGCACCGGAACCCCACCGAATAAAACACCTTTGGGATTCCTTGGCTGAGGGCCACCTCTCATCTCTAGCAGTGCTTAAACTCGCCAGCCTCCGTGGGTTTGGCTCTGTGCTCTGCTGCACAGGTGAAAGGTGGTCAGCCAGCAAGGGCTGCTCAGCACTGCCAGGGCTCCTCTGAGAGAGGGACCCTTTGAACGAGCCGCTCTCTGCCTCGCTTTGCCCACCACGGGCACCTTACAGTGTTCCAGTATCAGGCTTCGGAAGCAAACAATTATACAAAAGCTAATCACAAAATAATATCCAGTTACATCAAATTGGCATTCCCCTGTTATAAATCCAAGCCAAACGGGAGGAATTCGTGTCTCTTCTAGGACTGATTCACCCTTTCCATTTTAAGCCACAGCATCCTGCAGCCCTTTTTTGCAGTTTAATGCAGCTGGGTTGGAAAGGTTTAAAAATGGCTTATGGGGGAAGCCATTAAGCACAATGAGCACTTGAGCTACAATAAAGGGCTTTCAGAATATGCCCAGATTACAAGACAGTTCTGCTTTCCACAGAGTAGGGAGAGGCTGCATCAATAACATGGCATGTGATAGGAGCCCTTAGGAACTGCCATGCCTATTGTCACTAATCCATAGATTATGTGCCTTTTATAGAGCCTATTACATAACAGATCATGACGGGTCACCGTGTCAAAGATGGAAGGATTAAATGAAGAGGTACTTTTCACATTCAGACTCTGGTTCTCAAAAGTTAATTTTTGTGTATAAGAAGGAATCTTTTGCTTTCCCCAGCTGACAAAAATTTAGCCTAGCCTACACTAAAGAATGAACTCTTACGCAAAATTCAAAGAATGCAGAATATCCTTTTTCTCCACTTCCATAAGACTTTTCTGTAGATGCACAAAAGCCCACAGTGGCTAATGACAGGTTTATACAGCAGTAGGGATTCCAGTCTCATGCACAGTGCTTAAGAAAAAGAAGATCAAGCTTTGTTTCCACTTGCATCTCCTGGCAGTGAACTGGCCAGGAGTACTCACGAGAAGACTCTTGTCTAATGAAACTGTTAATACACCAGGCCATGAGATGAAGTAAATAAACTCTTAGCTCCTCTTTTTCCAAGAACTGCATTTAAAGCTTTTCCTAAGCCCAGCACACACTGTACCACAGACTATACACAGTATCCCAGGAGTCTCTGCAGACCCTGAGCTGGACTGCAGGGATGCTGGAAACGGGCAATCAAGGGTAAGGAGGAGTATCTCCAGAGCCTAGGGAACTGGGAAAGGTATTTCCAGCATCTCATCAGCACGCAGTACTCAGTGGGAACCTGCTGGACACCAATATACTACAGGATGAGGCAGCCAACATGCTCTTGATCAGGGGTTTTTCTGAGGTTGCCAGAATTGCTCCTCGATCAGTGCCTCAGTCCAGCAAACTGTGTTCTCAGCAAACTGAGTTCTCAGTTTTCCAGTCCCAAAAGAGCAAATTGTGTGTTTCAGAATTGCTGCAAATCAAACTGATACACTTAACTCACTCCAAACAATGGTTTGATCCAGGCAATACTCCCTGGAATACACAGAATGTGGGCCCTCTGTCACTCAGTTCAGCAGGGTCCAGATTTCACCAAAGAAGTGTAGGCACACATCCTACTTGGGTCCTGAAATTTTAGATTTTCAACAATATATATGAGAATGTTTCACATCTACTAATCGTCTGAGAAGAAAACCAGCAAATACTCTTGTTTATATAATTTATTGATAGTGTACATATTTTTATATAGTGCATTATAATACTGACTGCTATAATCTTTATAAATGCTGAGTTAACTATTTTTTAAAATTCTCACAACAAAAATAATCAAATATCATGCCAACATTTTGTAACAAATTATCACATTAAATCCATTTGGATTTCATGACATATTTATCTGTACAATGGACCCCATATCACAGAGCATTCACAGTGCATAAGGTCACAGTCATTGAAAAAATAAATAACATGAGAGATTTCTGTTATTTACAGTTTACAAACCCATCCCTTTCTGTTTTCAAAGTAAGCAGTTCTAGAAAGTTTTCGTAATATTTAAAGAGATGATGCACCTCTGAAAGGTGCACTGCAAATGCCTGCAAGTATGAAACACAGGTTTCTAAAAGGTTCAGAAGTTATTTCAGTGACCATAAATGATTTCAAATAATTTGTTGCAACGGAGGAGACACCGTGGGCCAAATTCTATGCTCAGTTCCACTGACACTAATGTGTGCCGACTACCAGGACATTAATGAGCACTGGCATCCCTCCCAAGAACGTGAAGTCAAGAATTTGGTCATAACTTTGCTGCAGTATCAGCCATTTGAAACACAGGTGTTGCTGGGGAAGCAGATGTACAAATTTTCTTTGCATCCATAACTGGTATAAGAATGAAGGCCATAATCTTTCTACAAAAACCCTCTGAAAGGAAGCATCTCAGTTGTTATTAATCTGTCTAGAGATTCTATCTGTCTGGTTTTCATACCTTTTGATACCCTTAGAATTTGTCACCATGCCTAGTGCTATAAACTCATCTTTATTTGTCTTTTCTTTGTCATTCAAGTTTATCAAGACCATCTCCGTGACAGGACGGCAATGGTAGCCTACATTCTTTGTGCAAGTAAAAAAGAAAAATAAACAGGATTAAATTCCAACTGGCAGTTCTTCTAAGAAAATATCCAAATGGCATTAATTTCCCACAATCATTCATTTCTTTCAGACAGTGCACTGTATGGTAGCAAGCAGAACCACACGATGAACAAACTGCCACGATCACCCCACATCTCGGCCTGTGGAGAAGCAGCGACACGCATCTCACGTGTCAGGACAGAGGATTACACTGTGTGATCCTGTGTGCAGGATTACACAGCCTTCTCCGGGGAAAAACCATCAGGACCTCACAAATGGCAAAATGTGAGAGGAGTGCACACTCAAGTTACTCAAAAGGAGGCTTCTGAACATGTACACAGGAGGTCAGAAACTGGAATGCACACGCCAGCTGAATGACATTCACTTCTTCAGCAGGACACTGATCACCTGCATACAGACTTTTCAAAATGGTTCAAGGGAATAATAATGGGTTTGGTACAGAGTTGCTGGAACTAAACACTGTCATTTACCTGTGCAACCATCACGTAAATCTCACCGTCCAACAAAATGAAAAATGTGGCATTCAGACTCATAGAAATAGAAAGAAAATTGTGTAGCAAATGCACGAGCTGCAGAGATTTTCTTCTGAGTGCTTAAACACAAATAACAGAGAGATCTGAGGCTTGCAATGACAGAACATTATGCCCAAAGGTGATGTACTTCAATTAGGAAGATTCTTTGGTTTCACCTGGCTATCAGAGTTATTTTAGTGTCTGTTTCACATTACATAATGTCTGATCTTTCCTTGGCATGAATAATCAGACGGTATTTCTACAGCTGGAAGAACTCTACCAAGACCAACAGTAGGACACAAGGAAATGGCATTACAATCGCAAGAAATCCAAGAAAGGAAGACAACAAAACTCATGAGGCATTTGTGCAACTAGAGCAAACACATAATAGAAACAAGTGTAATTAAAGCAGAGTCACAAGGGAAATCAAAGACAGAATAGAATCTTCTCTATAATTGCTAAGTATTAGATTAGTAAAGACCTTCACCATTTGTTTACATGTTGACAGGAAGTTCACAAATATAATCTAAATCCAGAAGCTAATTCTGTTTGTTACAGCTGCAGCAAGCATATAAAAACGAAATAAAATTGGCACGCCAATGACTGAGCCAGGAGGAAGATGGCTGATTATGCTGTACCTGTTGGGAAGACTTAAGGTGTTCTTCTAGGCTAGACTTCAGCCCAGAGAGAAGTCCTTAGATCATCAAAGAGACATTAAGATAACCATTATCTGTAGCTTCTCAGATTTAGACATGCAGATCCTGAGCTTGAAACCTTTACTCAAGCAATACTTTACAATGCAGCACAATTGTTATGGTAAATAAACGGAATCAAACACGGCTGAGCTCAATGGAAACACTCCCAGTTCCTTGATACAGACAGGATTACACCCCATGGGTCTCTGTGGGACTGTGCTACTCCACGGGAACTGCAGCACAGAGGAGCTGCTAAAAGCCCTCCCTGGCCAGCTGTAACTCAGTTGTGATCCTGCTCATGCACAAGGGCAGATGCACAGTTCAGAAGTCTGAGACAAGGAACGAGTTCTCTTATTTACAAGAGTGGAAATCCAAAGTGGTATCAGCAGAGCAGAAGTCCACAGATTCTGGTCAAACCTTTTAATTTGAGAAAGAAATAAAATCTTTAGACTACAAAACCAATAGAACGTGGAAAGAACTGAATGTGATAAAAAACCCAGAAACCACGCTCCGCTGTCATCTTAGGACACGATCCAGCAAGGCACTTGGATAGATGCTTAGCTTTAAAATGGAATCAAACCTGTTGAAGTTAAGCTTTGCTGGATATGGGATACCTTTTTCTGAGTTGTGTTACTTTTCAGTGTTAGTATGCTGGCAAATTTCAGATCACGCTCACAGTTTTCTCTCTCACATCCACCAGCTTTCTTTTCACTCTTGAGCTGAACATTAACTTACAGAACATTGTGACACACATTCCAAACTCAGCCAGCTATCTTTTGCAATGGTTAATAAAACAAAATGGCTACAAAATTTTATAGCTACAATCTGAACAGCTGCAGTATAGAACTGTGCTAACTGTGGAAAGCCAAGCACAAATGACTCCTTTTCTTGACTAGAAAATGGTAAAATTTGTAATGGTTTCCTGACCACACAAGCTAATGTTTTTCTTTTTTTTCTTTTTTTTTGTATACACGTGAAAGGCACTAGTCTGTTTTTACTCGGCAACAGCCTCCTGAATTACTGATACATTCTGATGAGGGTTTATCTGAGATACAACAATTTGTCAATCAGATCTTTCTTGGACCATTCAGTTTACCTGCACGGCTTAGTTTTTAACTGTTTATTTTAGCATATGGATAAGGACTACTGAGGAACTTCCTAAACTACTTCGTATGATTACGTGTCATCAAGGCCCTGACACAGGATCTCTTAATTCTTTGGCAAACATTACATCCTTGCTCATGTGGTGGTGTCAAAGGAGAATCCCACTAATGTTATTTATAATGATAAGCATGGCATGATACCTGTCTCATAGCAGTAGATGCAGATGAGACCACCCCATGAAATGCAGCATTAGAATTCAATATAAACTGTCCTGAAGTGGGTCTGTGTCTCAGCGAGAGCTGTAGGTGACAGGAACCAGCCTCACGTTGTAAGGGTTGTTCTGGATTCTGTGTCTTGCTAAAACACAACACTGTTTTTCTGGAGCAGGGGATGCTCAGATTAGGCAGAGTAATTCTAAATGATGTGTGAAGGACTTAGGGAATTAGCAAACAAAATTTGCGCATATTTGGGCTGAGAGTCAGCTGCTACAGAAAAAATGGGTGCCCATACTCTTCTAAAGTTGCCTGGCTCAGAAAGACGAAGGTACAGTACGGTTTGCTAGATCTGGCACTATGAACTTTGATGCCTGCATCCCTGTCAACTCAGCTGATCACTAGGCATTCAAAACCAGACTTTGGAACTACTCTTCTGTTATGTAAAGACAACTGAGCTGCCTGAACTGTGCACAGGAGAGCAAATGTTTGCCTGGAGACAGCTGTCCAAGACCACACAACAGCAGAGTATAGGAAAAAACCCATTTACTCAGCCTCTCTCTCTGCTCCTTTCAGTCTCAAATCTAAGCCATCACCAGATTTTCAGCAGTAAACCGTCCTTCTGAAAGACAGCAGGGGAGAGAGTAGGACTAGAGAGGGATGCTCCTACAGTGGTGCAGCAGCATGCTGCGTTTTCACAGCCTTTCTGCAACAGAAGACTCAAAGATGAACATGAATTCCATCTCCTCAGCTTTATACTGCAGCAAAAATGTGAATGCCTGGAAATGGGGTCATTGGCATAGTTGAGATAAAATGTGTTTACTGCCATTCTTGCCTATTCAAGAAAGCATTTTAGTAATGCTGTATTTGTGCCCATTTTCAGTTCTTAGTTTAACAACATAACTATTTAATTAAGGTAAGAAACCCTAAATGGATACTAATACTGACATTTGTAACAAAATGTAAAGCAAATAACAAATGTGTTGCTCTTTTTTTCTTTAAAATCACATTGAATGGACCCAATTCTTAAAAAAAAAAAACCCAGCAGCAGAATACACTCTTTAATTTATCCTAAAATAATTTTTAAAATAGTTTTAATTGTAAACTCATTGCCTGGTGTAAACAGTATTCTGCATGTCACCTGGCTAAACATAATTATTTGTCATATAAGTCAAAAGAAGGAACTGAGTAAGTGCTTATTTGCTAAGTTTTTATAGTATATTCTCATTGACACAATTTTTTCATATATAATCTTAATGGAAAATATTAATATATTTAAAAATGCATCAACTGTTAGTTGATAGGTTTGGTTTGGTTTATAAACATTAAAAAATTAAAAAAATCTATGTATAAAGGTAACTGTGCTTCTTTAGAAACTTTATGTGATCATTCACATACAGCTTCAAACTATTTTTGAAGTGTAGTAGCAATTCAAAATACGCTGTCTCAGTGATTTACAATTATATCACTGCTAAAATGTGGAATGTTACCCACTGTTTTAATACTTTGGGCTGGATCTTGCTGTCAATTACATCCAGAGTAATTCCTTTTATCAGATTTATGCTGGTGGAAAGGATATCAAAACTTGGCTTCTACTCGGGGTTAAAAAGAAGTATATCATGCTTCGAAACGTGCATGCAATCAAACCAAGGACCACATTCTCTTGACAGACTTGCTTTTGTCAGGGTGATTCTTATCTGCACTGCTCCGTGTCAGACACTCATCTTCATTGAGCTTCTGGGAATAAGAAAAAATGGTGAAGAATACACCAGCTTCTTGACTGATGAAATAAGCTTCTTCCTCCCACCAATCAAACGGAATCAAACCAAATCATAATCAGGGGTGGGTTTTGCTGTCAGAAAGTCTGGATTATGTTCAGCTACTACTCCCAGCTGGTAACAATAACTGATAGTTACTGAGCACCCAGTTACATTTTATTTGTTTAGTTTCTTCTAAATTTACACAATGGGCTTACAATGGCCAATGCAAAGTTTTTCTTGTGGTGTAATATTCCACAAATGTCAGTTTATATTTATGTATACAGCATTCCTCAATAACAATAAAATGTATTTTTCAAGTATGAATTTCTGCATGTAAATTCTCTTCTTCAGTACGCAGATACTCTTGACTTCTAGTGTGCATCATCACAAGTGATACAACATACAACCATTTCCTCTTCTTTCTCTGCCACATTGTTCATTCAACAGAGGGATAAATATCCAACGCTGCCATCAAACACTGCCAGGGCAGTTTCTCTATAAGCAGAGCACTTGAAGTGGGAAATGATGTCCTCAACAGTGCATGCCGTGATATGTGCCTTGGACTTTCTGGTCCTGTAGTTCAAATATTCTGACTGAGCCAAGAAAGGTTCTGAACTTGCCTCTTATCCTTCCATGGAAAGTAAATGTCAAAACCAAAAGAACTATAAAGATTTTTCTCCCATCCTCTTGCTAACCTTGATGGCTGATTGTCTGCAAAAGGAGAATGAAAACCACAACAGAATGCCCAGAAATGGGTCCTTTTAGAGTTCTGTGTAAGATCCATGTAGCTTTATGACTGAGCAGCAATACCCAAAGGTGAGGAAAATGCTTTGGTTGCCTTCAGCTAGCATGTCAAAAGAAAGGTATGCTTTCCTTCCGTTTCTGTTAGCTGATGAAGCAGGAATGACACTCAAATTACTGATGGAAAGAAGGTAGAAATGTGAAATGCCTCCTGTCATTTACAGCATGTGTAATCAGAAGAATTTCAGTCTCTCTCCTTGTTGTGGTTTAAAGTTCTTCTCGGCACATAGGGAAGTTGACAAAGGTGAAGACATTGAACTCTATCATTATAGATAAACACAGGAAAACAGCATAAAGAAGCAACACATAGATGCCTAATTTCCTGTCAAGTTTCCACTTATTTATATGGATTCCAAACACCTGCAAGCAAACAGAGTGTCAGTTAATTAAGCTCTGAAGGAGACCTCTGGAAACAACCATTATAAGCTAAAAATGAGAGTATTTTGAATTAGAGATCTTGTAGGAAGACAAAAAAATATTCTCAGTATTTTATAGATCAGAAAGGCAACAAATGTTGTTGACCGTGTTCTGACTCCGAGTTGTCCTATGACTGTTTTACAAAATATTTCATGAACTAAACTAAATGAATGTCCCCCCCTCAAGTGTTCTCCTGCAGATCCCTTATGTCCCAGTAGTACACCTGCACCTAATGCCCATTCTTTCAACAGCTTCTGAAGAGGTGCTTTCCTTGCCGATTTGCTGACCTCCAGAACTAGGGGGAGTTATAAGTTACAGGTAGAAAAGCAATGAAGTCCTCCTGAAGGCATCTATTTTCCATGGTGTTGAGTTCCTCTGAATTACTACTTATTTTGCTCAAAACTCTCCACCGAGTTTGCTGGGAGGGTCTACGCAAACCAGGGTACTCAGCAGAACAAATGAGACAGTAAGGGATGCCTCAGACTCAGGTGATCTGGCTTCTGCTAGGAAAAGACTCTTTTCAGAAAAGCATGAAGGGCTAGCACAGTCACACATCTGCATAATCCTCCCGTTTTCCCCCAAAGTGCTGATTAACAATATGCATGCAGCAACAGCAGACACAGACGTCTACGGAGCATCCGTGCTGCTTCACAGGCACTGTGCAGTATGGCAGGTGGGGATAAGAAAAGGAAAGAACACGCTCCCACACCTTCTAGAGCAGATACATTAGGAAGTTAGTAGCAGAGTGAACAGCCCTGCTCATTCTATCACTTCAGTCATGCACAGGTGATGTGAAGCTTTGTAAGACCTAGTCATGCAACAGTGTGAAACCTCCAGTGGTGACCCCCTCCTCTACAAAGCCTCTACAAAGCCTCTGCAGGCAATCAGTGAAAGACATTAGTATAAATGGATATTTTTATACCTTTTGGATTCCTTATACCTGATTTGATTCTTCCTACAGAGCGTTCCTGGGAGTCAAGCAGGATCAGACCTTAAGTACCAGCAAAATTGACTTTTCAAACAGAATTACTGTTTCACCTTAGGAAGTCACGTGTTACAAGGGTGTCTTATGCTGAGTGACATTTAGCATGTCTGTTCCAGGTTCTGGGGTTCACAGTCCTCACAGACTAGTCCTCATTAAGGGTTTAGGCTACAGCACTTGAGTAGTTCAGGCTGGTTTTGGAAATCAGAGACGAGGGCAAAGGATGATGAAGCACACCAGGTCTGCTCTCAGCACAAAGTGGAGACAGGCCTGGGGAATGGACACGGGACCACAGAAGTACTATTGGATCCAACAATTTCAACACTGCCACTGAAATCCATGGGACCTACACATACCCAGCATCTCTTGCACCAAATGCCAGATTTCAGTCCTCACTGAGGACAATGGTAGCTCTTCAACTCATGGTATTGCTAGAAGAATGATACTTTACAAGAATCAATGTTAAATATTTCTATTTTCTTGTTCTGTAACATGTAAATACCTAGTAAGTAACATGTAAATACCTAGTAAGTATTTTCAAATTGGAATACTTGTAGATGCTCTAATACTTACAGTAAGGGCCACTGATCCCAGCAAAAGTCCAACTGAATAAACCAATCCTTTGCTGTTTATTTTAACCTGTGGAAATCAGAAAAGACTTTTAAAATGTGACCATATAACTGTGCTTTTGAGATCAAAAATCAATTTACTGATTTAAAGTCCACCCTCTGCTTTGAATAATGCCTTACATATTTTAAACTATGCAAATCCGTAACAGATGTATCCTAATGAAGAATGGGAAGATTAAGGAATCAAATTGAATGTAAAGTAATCCCATCTCCATTAAAAAAGAAGTGAGCATTTATAATGGATTTTATGTTAAAAACCCTCAGAAGAGAGACATGCTGTTATTCTGATCTTAGTGGCAAAAATACTAAGGTACATGGAGACAGTTTTACTGGAAGTTGTGCAGTAGGAAAAGGATAGAGCCATGACAACGGCTCCATCCATGGCAATATTCTTCTGCTACACAGTGTAATGTGCTCCAGCTGACAAACTGGAAATTAATTGCAGCTTGTGGAAGAAGAATTGCTTCCTCAACTTTGGGTTCCTTGGCAAAGGAGGAACACCTTATTTAGCAACTAATAACACGCTCAACAGGTTGGTTTTTCTTTTAAATTTATCTTCTTTGCATGCTTCCTTTTTAGGATTTTTGAAAAAGAGAAGAGAAGTGCAAATGAAAGATTTGCCACGTATACATACAGTTGATCCATAATCGATCGCTATGGTCTGCAAGCCCCAGGGAACGCCAAGTCCCACCAGAATGTCAAAGACATTGCTCCCTACTGTGTTGGATACTGCCATGTCACCGAGGCCTGCAGAGAAAACAACCAAAAAACAACTCTTTGGTAAAATCAAAGTATGTGGCCATTGTTCTGTGTACTGGAGGAAACTAAAGGGGGATGATCTGCACTGATCCAATCCCCCCTGAACTGGCCAGAGTATCTTAGGTAGGGAGACAGTTTCCATAACACACGCAAAATTGATTTAGTGGGAAGGTGGTTCCATAATAATTAATAATTCTGAAGACCTTTTTGTACTGTTTTTGTGAGAATATCCTGCACGCAACAAATAATGCAACACGGGAAATTACATACTTCAAAGATGTAACACTTTTCAAGCAAGCAACATTTAACAGCACCCCTCCTATCTCAAATTACACAGGTGGGGCTTTTGAGTACCTAATTTTTCACTGCAAAGCCCTTGTTGTTTGCCCAATGATGTGTGCTGGAGATGTCAGTATCTGATAAAAGAAAAAAAGGCTATGGGAATTGAAATAGTGGAAAAGAATAAAATTAGGACCTTTTCTTATTCTACTGCTGTACAGAGGATCACACTGCCAGCTTTGATGTTCTTCAACAACAGGAAGGGATGCTGCTACCAGCATTTTACAAGTAAAAAAAGAAACATAAAGAAACTTCATCAAAATTTAAAGATAAATGAGAAAGCCTTTGACAATTTCAAATGGACAGCTGAGGAGGATGTAGCTGTCAGTAACCCAAAACTCTCTGCAGTGCAGCTATTCATATGTTCCAATGGGAAAGAGGTCTGCATTTGGATGAGAACTCTGCCTGGAGCGACAGCACTTCTACCAGATCCTCTCAAAACGCTTCACTTCCTTGGGTTTGAGAGGTCTTCCAGAAATCAGTACAAGTTTTACATGGAGAAGTGCTGGTCAGTACATATTCTTCAATGTAGTTTTATTAATAGCTGATATTCCAGTTTTGTCTATGACTCTTGCCTTTTTACCCTGACTGACACATACCATACATGGGACATCTGAGTGCTGATTTACCTTCTAGAATGCCAGAATGCCCAGTCCCAATAAGCAAAAGACAATTTTTTGGTTCACAAACTAGCAAAGTGTTTTGGCTTTTAATGAGGTGTTGAAACAGTAAAAATTAAAATAAAATGATAAAATTGCATTGACAATTTGTGTGTATGGAGGAAGCAAATCACAGAGCACACGTGTAAGACTGCAGTTATGTTTCAGCAGACACAGTACCTTGTCTTGCTACTATTAAGCTGGCCATGCAGTCTGGGACGCTCGTTCCTGCAGCCAGGAAAGTAATGCCCATGATCACATCTGGAATCCCAAGGGTGTATCCAATCACAGTCACCTGAACAAGGAGGAAGGTAGATTAATTTATTATATTTAGAAAGTCTCCTCATTCCAATACAGCTGTGGCATACTCTTAACTTTGATTTCTGGTATGAACCCTAACAGGAATAGACTCAGAACACTCATCCATTTCTGCAAATTAAGTACTTGTGGAAAAACCAGCCTAAAGCCAATGCTGTGCAAGGGAAAAGGACTTTGGGTCTTATTATTCAATATTCTATGAACAAACAAAAACTCAGTTTCCTGCTGTTCTAACATGACATACTGATGTTTTAAGGAGACATAATCCAATCTGTGGGTTTGGGGTATTTTTGGTTTCCATGAATGGCAGGATTCTCACTGGTTCTATTCTCTGAGGGACTGCAACCAAGATTATATTGTAATATAGTGGCAGAGATATAAAGAACTTATTATAACCTAACACACGAGAAGGAACTAGTTTCTTGCATGACTTCTAATATAATCCCGAGCGAGCACGTCTGGTTATACTGTCCCCTGATACTCCAGATGCAGCTTTAAAACAGCTTAGGGAATCACTGAAGATTGCAGCAGAGCTCTTAGAAAGGACAGGGAACTGTATTTAGCTGGAACATCCAAAGAGGGCTGAAAAAAACATCAAGAAAAGGCAGCTGAAAAGGAAATAGGCTTGTGAGAGTGAGGAGACTGAACCAGGGGCAGACAGCTGCCTCCCTGCTGAGACTGCTAAGGATGGAAGTCTTCAAGGCTATGTGTTGTTTTCTTGAAATAGTTTGCCAGTCTATCACATGAGGAAAATTGGACTCTTCACCAAAGAAAAGGTGTATTTTAGGAACTCACTGACAAACTTCATCTTCAGGGGCAAGCAGAGACCCAGAAATAGGAGGGGGCATGATTCTCCTGCTGAGACTGGTAACAAGGTACTATGGTCCAGCTGCCTCTCAAAGGCCTCTCAAAGGTATGTGCTGCAGCCTTAATGAGCACCTCTCTCATTTGTGAAGGGGATATCTACATATGGAACCAAGGTACGGAGTATGACCTTCCAAAGGACACAGAATGTGACATAAATGTGTGGCTTTGGCTGGCGTGTGAATTTCTTATACACAGTCTATGTTACGGGATTGTTTTACAACACAAAGATTACATAGAAAGTTGCAAAATGTATATAAAAACCACAATCCTTCATGAGAGGAAACAAAGTGGTGCCTGGCGGGCATTTGAGGAAAGTAGAGATGTTCTCCAGTACCTTCCTGTACTGTATTGGGCCCTATACAGTAAAGGCCCAATTATTTCTGCAGAAAAAAGGCAGCAGAAAGCTAAAATTATAATAATTACAGCATGAGCCAAAGAGACTGCACTACAATTACATGCCTTTCTTTAACAAATGCACCGAGGATTTTTACATGCTTCGAGATGATTGCACATTTCACTCAGTACCAAGTCCTGCTACAAACACTTACCATCCACACCATGAAGTAGGAGAACAAGGCAATCCAGAGAGTGGACAAGATGAATGTCAGCATAAAGCACCTCTCCCAGCGTGGTTTGCTGCAGTTTGGAATTGTGATAAAGAGCACGAATATCAACGGCCATGTCAAAAGCCATTTAATTTTGTTCATTTTTCCATCTGCAGGACAAAGGAAAGAAATAATTTAGCTTTCCCATCACTGTTCCAGGCTCAGTTACACCTCTTTGAGCAGAGCAGACGATCCCAGAAGGATGTTTACAATCGTGCATGTCAGCTCATTTTCCAGTGAACCTTTCAACTGTACTTGGCCTTGTCACTTTCAGTCCACTTCTGCAGCCAGAACATCCAGAATCTTCTTATAGTTAAGCCTGCCAAGGCCTATGAAAATCCATGGAATAATTACAATGATTTAAAATCGTGGCTGATTTTAAAACCAAAATTAAGTCAGGCTTGTTGCTCTTTCAAATGTATTACTACTGATCCAGAATTTAAAAAAAAACCCAACAACAAAACCAAACAACCAAAAAACCCCCACCCTCTCACCTTAACAGGAATATCAAAATCCAAGTGGTGAAAATAACTTGTACATTCTGTGCAGCAGCAGAAAACAGAAGCACAAGACCCAACCTATGAACATGGCAATTTTTTTTCACATGCCTCATTGTTCTAACTTGGGCAGGTTTTTTACTTAGAAGATCTAGATTTGTCAAGTCTCTCCAGCTGCATGCAGCGCCACCTCGAGATGGCAAAAGAAAACTTCTGGAAAAGGAAACAAGGGGGTGACTTCTGTCATAGAGCTCTCCAAAATCAGCTGGTGAGAAACACCTGAGAACTGCCATCACTGAAGACAGGTACACACCTTGTCATTTTAAAAAAAATTATAGTATTGCAAATGCAATCTCAATACATAAAACAGAATTATTTTATAACTGGGCCATAGGTAAATGGGGAACTATTTAAACTGTTCATGAGGTGTCCTTCAAGTAGGATAACAAATTTATCAGGCTGTCTATCAGGCTAAGTCAGAGTATCACAGCCAACATCGTGGCCATGTTGGCTCGGGCTTTCCTTTCACTGTGTTAGAATTCTGCTAGAATTAAGTAGGGGTTTCCATCATTAACTCATAATCCTATGTTTGAGATCTACTAAAATACGCTGTTTTCAATAAAATCATTGATCACATTGAAGAAAATTACCAGGTACATCTTCCAGTGTACATTATAAAGAACAGTTAACATCCAGCTCCTATCAATTTCACCAGTAATTTTCTTTCAGCAAAGACTTTGGGATTTAAGATTTGTTTAACAGGAATTTTTGTTAGTGCTTTAAATTGGATTGAACTCAGTCCTCTAGACCAATGTGCACCAGGATGCAATGAAATTTAATATGAAACATTTAAAAATTAATAATACTTTTATCATTTATGAGGCTACTTACTAGTCTAATTCAACTTGATGAGTCCAAATGCAAGCCTTTATTCATTTACTTCTGTATATATTCTAGAACTAAATTTTCTTTCTGGAGTTATGAAACAGCTTCCTAACTTGAGATTTCCTTGTGAATTCTGAGATGCCATAAACTCACCACGAAATCTGAGACTAAGCTTTGCTCTTCGTTCCCATTTATAGCTTGTGGCTGGGGAACTTCTAATGCATAAAACTACTACTACTACTACTACTAAAAATGAAGTCTCCCAGGGTCATTTCTAATTCTAGAATCTCACATGTCACTGAGGATCTATTACAGATTTTACAGGAAAGACCTTTTTTTCCTCTGGTTACACATACTGCTGCACAGATGACTTTTAGAACAGTTATCTTTCACCTGTTCTGTCCAGAAAATGACACTTCTTGGCTCACTTCTCTCTTTAATTGTTAACAAAGCTGTAAATATTCTACAAAATATCCTATGGTAATTTATACCTGCTCCTGCTTAATTTGTTACAGTCTGGATTATTTAAAGATTCCTAGACAGTTAATTTTTACTCTTTGTCCACTCAAGTTGCTAAGCTTGGTTCATAGTCCAACAAGGCAGCATGGCCTAGGCCAGTGATATCCTCAGCACGTAACTCCAAATGCAGGGTCAGTGGATGACTGACTGAATAAATTATGGATCCAATTCTGATCTGTGTTGGTGTCACCCGACTGACTTTGGTGCTGCTACACACAGGCAGCCCCATTCCTCTTTTCACTAACATAAATAAAAGAAACAGAATTGCCTTAGGAGCAAATAGAGAATAAATGCACTCAGCCTCTGCTGGGGAATATGCATCCTGTCTGGGATCCTGTCTAGCACTCTGAATTACTCAAACAAACGTTTAAAGGAGAACGCACAGTGCCTCACCCCTGGTACAGCTGTGCTTGCTCATTTCCAGGAAAACCTAAGTACGAGTGGAGGAGGACTTGCCTTTCCATTATCTTTGCTGACTTTGAAGGGACGTGAGTCAGATTAAAATTCCTGGCTCTATTAGTGGTGATGCTTTACCCACTCAACGTCTTGAGGAGACACTGCTTAACTGGATGGTTTGTGGGAGTGACATTTGCATTCACTACATTGGCAACAAGGCTTGAGACTTCGGGGAACAGCTGCTTGTAATTCTGGGGTTTGCTGGGTTAACAAGAGAAGCTGAGGGGCCATTTGCAGTTAGCCTGGAACAGTTCAGAACCACCACGGCCAAAGCAGCTTACTTGACGCATTCTACATTGGCTTCTCTTCTGTGTTTTGGTTTTCTAGCTTTCATAAACTTTTACATAAAGCCTTAAGTGTATCTGGCCTTGGTTTTGCCTCAGGCCTTTTTATTCAGCTCCTACTGCGCTGGGTCACGGAACATGTGTGGAACACAGGACTGAAGAAGTCTACTCTTATGCTCTAACTTGGGAGTTTTTTAAGACTTTACATTTAGCAGCAACCTCAGTAAAGTGAGACTTGATTTCCTCAGGAAACTGATGACTTTGTTCACTTCACATGGCTTAGATGAATGCACAATCAATACACAGCTTGAAGATGGAAATTTATTTTTTTTTTAGTTCTTTTCAAAGTACTTCTGCTGCTGTTCTGTTGTTTTGGTTTTGACCACCCACTCTAAAATAATAATTAAAAAGATTTAATGATAAAGATGTTAAAGTGAAGTATGCTTATAGGTCATGACAAACTGTTTTACAACTGTTGAGTAGCTCCCTAGTACACCTGCAAGGAAGAAAATTACCATTCCCATTAAGGTCATTATTCAATACACAGCTGCTCTGTCCCATCACAAGACCTCGGCACAGTTGTTTTAACAGCGGCACCACCCACTCCTGTGAGCCCTGGGTCTAAAGGCTCCTGCAGCAACCCAGATGACTGAGGAAAGGTGTATTCTGCACCCCCCACAACAATAATGAAAGAACATTGCTTTATTACAGAAAACAACACTGGCCTACATTCTGTTCACATCACTCTGCTGTAAAACAAGAAGATGAGGGGTTTTTTGCAAGAAGTTGTTTGCACTACTTCATACATCCATTCTTTCTGTTTCCACAGACATTTGGAAGCCAGGCATGCCAAGTATTTCAGAGAGGTATCATTACAAAAGAGCTTGATTACAATGTTTCTGAAAATGAAGTGGCAGCCCTACAACAAAGAGCTCTTTGCTAATTTTCAATACATTCCTGGGCTAGTCATCTTTCCAGATGTTATGCTTACAATAATTACTTTCACATACAGATAGTGTCCTGGTGAACAAAGACAGCAACATACATCACAGCACTGAGAAGAAACAAGTATTTCTTTAAGGCGCTAAAGAAAGCACTTTTTACAGAAAAAATACAGTCCTATTTGCAACACCCAAAGAGAGCTGAGAGGAGCTCAATATAAAAGTGTGAAACTACATTTGTGTTTACCTTTAGATCAGAAGTGTACTCTTGAAGTAAAAGTGATGACTGACCCCACCTCGTGTTTTTGGGTTTGCAAATTACTCTATTTTAGTCTTGTGTCACACCAGTAACCATTCCCCTGGTGTAAAGCTGAACCAGAGGCACAAAATTAAAAGTGCTCCAAGTAGCAATGGGCGTTTAGCCCACGGGACCAAGCTAGAGCTTGGAAACAGAACTTCCAAAGGCACACAGTGCAGGCAGCCCATTACATGTCCCAGTCAATCAGCTGCAGAGAAAACACTTTTTCAAGTTTAAACAGTGGAGTCTGTAACTACACCAGCAGGAATCACATCTAAGTTATTGCAGTTAGTTAATTTGATAGCTTTTCCACTTAGTTTTTCCCTTTAAAAGTGTGTCAGCCCAGCACAGATCTCAGCTCCACACATTAGTTACCTCAGGTCATGCCTAAACCTTCCCAAGTGGAAGCAGCATCTCCTTGCACAAAGCAATGATCAGCTGACTGACCTAGAAAAAGTCTAACATCCCTGAAAGGCATGGATCTAACTGGCACACGGGATTTTCATAACTGCACATTTATGAATTCATATAAATCTCTTACTTAGGGTAACTTGAAAACTGGGAGAGGTTTCAATTCTCTAATTGAAATGAGAAAGGCTTCCTGAAGTTTACTATCTATTGCTATTTTTCCAGGGGTTTTCCTGTTGATGGTAAACTCAGAGGAAAAATGAGGCACATCCAGGCTCTCCTAAAAAGATTACTGCTGCAAATTTTTTTCATGCTTCACTTAATCATTTTTAAACGTTTTAAATTCCTATTTTATCTTTTCAAATCTCTTTACTGTTTTTCATTTGGGAAGCAAAAAACCCAACCAACCAACCAACCAACAAAACCCAACCTGTTTTTTCTCCAACTAAAAATGATTTTCAAAACACCTGTCCCCTTGGTTCTAATTAAGCTTTATATTTACAGAGATGTATTTACACCCACATATTATTGTCAATATCAGTTCAATTCTCAACCTGAAAAAGTGTAAAAGCAACACACATGCCTCTACACTAGGAGCTTTGTAATAATGCACACAGCAAGTAAATTTCTGTTAGAAAATGCTGTTCATCAGAGTGCAGACTGATTAGAAAACTTCAATATAAGTAAATTAGACAATTGGAAAACTTAATTAATTTCTAGTCCTGTGCAGTATCCAAAACACAACAGTGAAACACAAATTTTTCTCACAACTGTGGTACCCAATATAGAAACAACTGAAACGGATAAAGCAAACCAGATCCATTGTGAATTTTCCACCAGAATTATTTTCCACTGAAAAATGTCTTTTGCAAAATTAAAAAAAAAAGCTAGAAAATGGCTTTCAATTTGTCATTAGGAAAATTAACACAGATTTCAGTTCTGCAACTCCCCTTAGAAATTGTGGAGGCAAGAGACTCTGTATTATCACACTAGAAAAAGGCTGTGCAGTGTGAAAACAGTATCCAAAGAGGCTCAGTCTTTGTCAGCCTTCCAAGTGGGCAGCAGACATATTAAAATATTTTTATTGCAATTCTCCTGCAACAGACCTTTGGAAACATTTATTTTTTTTCCTTTGGAAAATACCAAGGTTTTACTTCTCATCCTCATCCAAAACAGACTCTTTTTCAACCTACTGATACTCTCCTCGGATGTTTCATTTTCCAGAATACAAGTTCCAAATTCTAGACTCTGAAATCTATCCAAAACAACTCAGATTTCTATTTTCAGCCTGTGCCTTTACCGCACTTTGTATATTTGGATTTACACCAATAATTTTCTCTTAAATACACATTTTTGGTACAGTGGAAACTGGTCTACGAAAAAGAATTTACTCCAGTACACAGAGACAAGCTTTACTCTCAGAGTTACAATAGCTTTACACAGGACAACATTCAGCAAAAATCAGATGTAACTGAACAGAGGTACTCCCCACATCTTGTTACACTTGGCTGGATTTTGGCCAGGTTTATTTTGTATGTTTTACCCTTGCTGTCTAACAAAGAGCATCCTGAGTGCTCAAGTGAGGCACACTGGGTTTGCCTTGTCCACCGTGTTTCCAATAGAAGAAGACATTAAATGAAGCCAGCAGGAGCCAGGTTCAAAGCAAGTAACAAGTTCTTCACAAAATCATGAAACTCCTTCCCAAAAGATGTTGTGGGTGTCAAATGTTTGCAAAGATTCAATGAAAATTAGACATTAGGTTAATGAAGAAGAAACACACTAAGGAATTTTAAATCAAAATTTTACACCCAGAGTAGGAAGTTCCTTGAGGTGAAATCAGCTGAACAACAACTCGTCCTGCCTCATTCTTCCCCAGGCTTCTTCCTAAAATCATGGCTGGAGTCAGAATATTGAGACAAACATTTGTTTTGACCAAGTATAAACATTTTAAATGTTTTTAGTAGATACTGTTAAATTTTTTTGCTTCTCTCCTACATGCTATCTTTTTATCTTGGATCCAAACAAAAATGGATAGGATTACTAATCTCCTTTATTGCCATCTCATTTTAGCTCCAGGAATTATTATTCCTGCTTTAGCTAACACCATCATGACTTATATAAAGCATCCATGCTCCAATCCTGTAAGAGAAGTAGTTCTTCATTGCTGTGAAATGATCAGGAGCTGAGATCACAGAGTATTTTAAAGGGTGCTGAACATGTGACAATGGAAGGGATTTAGGCATCCATTAAGAGCTGCACAGAAGTGCTTTTCTGAGTCTGGGCTCTAAAAGACCACTGAGCTATGCAAGGGCTTTAAAACACCATTTTTTTCCCAACATTTGCCTGCCTGGTTTCATCCTTTTTATTCTGATCTGTGGGATGGTTTTTTATAAGTTTAAGACCTGTTTTCAAACAACTGTAGAGTAATCAAATTGTAAAGCTTCAAATGAGCCCTTCTCTTGGGAGATAATCATCATAGTCTAAAGGTTAGGTCAAGAAAGAAATTCCTCTTTTAAAGAGAATGTGTTTTTCCCACACAGAAACCAAAGGCAAAGGCTGTTTGAATGATATCATATGCAGCTTCCACAAAAACTGCATGCTGCCTCCTGTTTCAGGATGGGCCTGAACCATACCCACACCCAGGAGTGAATCTCTCTGGATGTTTGACAAAGGGGATGCATGCTGAAACTGTCTGACACTGTTTTCATGCAACAACTATATTCTCTATTTCTGCTTGCTAAAGCCCTACAGTGACTGCTGTGCACTCCTGTTGACAGAGGATAAAAAAAGGACAAAATGCAGAAGATGCATTTTGAGATGGCAAATAATTACTGTGAATCACTCAGAGATGAAACTTCACATTTCACTTACATTTACTTCTGTTTCAGAAAAAACCCAAACTTGTTCTCGCAAAAGCATCCAGAATATGCAAGTTGAAGAAAGAAAGTCAAATCTCAAAGTAGGCTAAAAAATATGACTACAAAACAGCACAAAAAAAGGGGCTGGGCCAACTCACAGGCCATTGCAGTTGCAGCTCCTAAAATACTAGAGTGGATTTTTTACTCAGGACACCGCAACCAGTTGAACTGGAAAGTCCTATTGAAAACTGTTCTATTCTTCATAGAACACTTTACAGTACTGAAAAAACACATGAACTTCTGATCTTTAGAAAATGTATGTGCCTTATTCCTGGACTGAAAATATATCAAAGGAAACCAGAGGGGATTCTGGGAAACTGTCTGCAAACCACCTTTTCCCTGAAGCCAGTTTTAAATGTCAGGATTTTTTTAGGCAACTGATTGCGCCACAGTACTTAAACAACAACAAACGCGATGCTGGGTCCTCACATTTTCACCAAACTTATTAAAGTGGTGCTTTTGAAAGCAAAATAAAAGAATTCTCACTCAGAATAGATGAGTTGAGCAATGAGAATCCAACCAATTGATAACCATCTCCAGACAACAGGAGTAACAAAACCTGAAGGTAATGATGAGGATTTTATACAATCACCTTATCACTTTCACACAACTCCTTGAGTTCACGTTGAACTTTTGCTCCATTCAGTATGAATTGTACCAGCAGTGGTTCCACTCTGGCCCGCTGAACCTCACTTTATCTTTAAGGACTTTCTCAAAAATGCAGAAAAACGGCATTTAAAGAAGACCAGTGACATAACTAATAACTCCCTCTTTAGTTCAAAGCATTTTGTCTATTGTGAATGTCACACGCCTAGGAAGCTCTAATCTGAAATCTCTCTCTATGTTTTATTCATAAAAAAGCCATCTGGAACGTAAGAAGAAATGTGTGATTGCACTACCCTAATCAAAACTTGTATCCAAAAACTTGCTAAAAACATTTCAGTTTAAAAGTCTTCTTTGCCAACCCATGCAAGGGTGGCCAAGGTTTGGAACAGGGTGCTCACGGAAGCAGTGGAATCGCTGTCTCTGGCAGCGTTCACAAGCGCTGATGTGGTGCTCAGTGACGTGGTTTAGCATGGGTTAATGGCTGGACTCAATAATCCCAGACATTTTCTCCAACCGTACTGATTCTAGGATTCTATGATTTTTAGATGGTTTGGGGAGATATTTTTCCTTTTTAGAAGTTGTTTAATAGTTTCTGTTGTTATTATTACTATCATTATTATTACTGCTGTTGTCATTAATGTGCTCGTGTGCACAAGCACATTGCTGACTTGGATCCTGTTAGTTCACCATGCAATAAAAGTATTTTTTTCACTGTCTCATGAATGATCAGAAGCCCATCTAACGGGCCTATCTTCAGTGAATTAGTTTGCTTCCATTCCTCACTCCAGTCTGTAACTGCCGACTGCAAGAAGCTCCTGTGGGAACACAGTAACACACGAGAACAGACAGTATCATCTAGTCTTCACACGGTATGCTTCAATGTTTGTTCAGTCACAAACATCTCTACTACAGTGATAGCAACTGAAGCAATGGGATCTCTCAGAAATTAGATACAACATGGAAAATCCTTCTTTTTCAATGCATGTGGTATTTATCCGTGCTGAGCAATCCTTGTGTTAAACAGTAACTGTGTGACAGACTTCGTGTCTGTGAGGGCTGATCTAATCTCTGCTGTCTGATCTCCAAAGCATTTGGGCAAGAGTCAACCTGCAATGTGCCAAGGGCACCAGCACAAGAGGTTGGTTATACACAGCCCTTCACGCCAAAGAATTTGTAAAAAATTTCAAAGGGTGAATGCTATTGCACACAGCTATTCTAACAATTTTAAATACTCTTTATCCCCCTAAATCTTTTTTCCTTTTCATCCAAGAAGCCTCCCCCCCTACAGTCACTGAATCAATTTATTGTATATTTATACACCGAGGTGCCTCTAGCCTAGCAATTTCCAGCAGGTCATTATTAACTGTTGACTCCAAAATTACTTGTAGTGCAGTGCTCACCAGGTCAGTCTGACATGTTTTAATACAAACTTCCCTTTCCTGCTTTCCCTTCACCTCTGGCAAATCAGCACCTCTACCATGGTTGGCTATGATGACTGGAAAACACCTTCCTAAGATCTGCTTTTAGCCATCCAGCCTCCAGCCCAGTTTTACTGTCAGCAAATCCACCCTTCAGACAGACAAACCAATTCCCTTCCTCCTCTCTTCCCACATATGTTGTCTTTCTTACAACCCACTGTTTGGCATTTAAATTATCTTCTCTTTCAGTACTATGAACACCTAGAAAGTAAGCCTTACCTGGCACTGAAAACGGAGTTAGACTGTCCTGTTCATTTTCCTCCTCTTGGTTCCCCACGGGGATGTTTCCATTTTCGATATTCTCTTGTCTCCTGTTCTGAAGTGCTTTGCTTGAGCCATTGGCAGATTGGATCAACCGCTGACGCTGCAGTGTCAAAACACAAAACACAGCCATAGTTCAGAAAGTATTTACTCTGTGAAATCTGAGTTTTACTGTCTGTCCAGCCCCAGTCACATGAGCCATGAAATTTATCCTCAAAGCTTTCCTTTCAGTCAAAAACAAAGCTGTCAGTGGCCTACCTGTCTTCATCAGGCATCAGGCTTCACCAGGTTAACCATCCACTTCAAAATGACTGGCAGGAGTCTTTCAAGCCACGAAGGAGAATGTTGTAATATTTGTTCTTCCACACCATGTTTTAATCAATGTGGTTATTCTAAAGCACTTCTCACTCAACAGTTCCCACTCAAACCAGCAATAGCACCAAAATCAAGTGGTAACACTCAAGACATCTCTGCACAATTAGAGTTGGCTCATGAATGACTCATTATCCAGGAACTCTCCTTCTTAGATACAACTCTTCTCCCTCCTTCTCAGCTCCATTCACTGAGGTAAATTTAAACTCCCTATTTTTAATTTCAAAAGCAAGACTAATCCCTGTTGCCCTTGTCCCAGTACATGAAGCTCATAATTGGCCCTGCAGACGTGTATATGAACTGCTGCAGTTCCAGCAATGACAGCGACAGGTTTTAAACATCAGTGTATATACCCACTCATGCACCGGAGAATGTTCGATGCAACAGTAATTTCTTACTTTTATTTAAAAAATCAGTATTTTTAGTTCATTAGATGAGGTAATGCAGGGTAGATAAGTGTTCTCTTTTCATGATAAACTCGCAAATTGCTAAAAAGCGCTCTGAAATGCCTTGAAAAATAAAGTAACTGCACAACATGCAAAAAAATTGCTGAAAGCAGTATTAACATACTACAGTGAAAAACAGAGAAAAATCCTATCTGAACACTTTGCAAAACTTGTGAATATATAAGTGAGAATACATAAGACCATAGATCCAAAATGCTCAAGTTTACAGAACGTTTTTTGCAGATGTTGAAAGGGCAAGTACCAACTTTCTATCCACACAGCCATTAAGAATTTTCCTCGGATTAATGAATTGACTTCAAGGATTACAGAGTCAACTGTTGCCATGTGCCCTGTCTGATCTTCTACTCCTGACCATAACACCTTTCACTATTTCACTGTTAAACTGGAGTTTTGTTACAAATAGATTAATGGTGCTATCTTTCACTGTGGTATTCATAAGGCTGGCTAAACACATGAACTGTGTTATGATCTTGAAATCTATTTACTTGCCAGAGTAAATACCTCTCCTATTTGATACTGTGGGAGCAAATTATAAAATCCTGCCTTCAGAGCACCCAGGTTGGTAGGCCAAAGATTTCACCCTCAGTACTTCACTCAAGTTCCGAACAGCCTCACTTGCCAAGCCCTGCCCCTTCAGCTGCAGGGTACGGAACAAGCCATGAACAGTTGTGACAATGTACAAAGCAAGAGAAAACTGAAACTGTCCAGGGAAAATTCCCCTCATGAAAATATTCTGGCCCATTTTTATTTTGAGTTGAGGACTACAGTGAATACTAAAGAGGTAGGCAAATCTCTGAAGTGATCCCGAGGTGTTGATAATGTAAGAGCAGTTCTTAAGAATTCTGGTTGCCTTCTTCATTATCCTTTTTTAACCTGACCACTTTTGTAATAATCAAAACCAATCCTTCTGCTGCAAATAAAATCTAAATGTGCACATATGCACACACACACACACACTCTGAAATAAACATCTTCTGTCAGTGAGATAAGGTAGCCCCTCCTTTTTGCCTGCCCTCCCATTAGAACAGGCAGCATCACCAGTTGGGAATCAATCTTCACATCTGTTCCCACATACCTGCTAGACAAAGACATAGTTCTGTCCCACCTGTAGGAACATGGGAGAATCTAAATTCCAGAAACGCTCTGAACACAGCTCTCTGGTGAGCCCTCTGCCTCGTGGTCATTTACTGTTCTCCTAATGAACATACCTCGTTAATGATGAGGCGGCTTGCCATCCGCATTCGGGTGCGTGGTCCAAACTTATTCGTGATCATGATCCGTAATCCAGCTTCAGGGAACCGGTATTTGGGAGGACTGGAGCAGATGATCTCATCCACCATCATAACACTGTTTTTGCCATACTGCTGTATCCCCTTCACTAACGATCACAATGGACAGAGTTAGCAGTGCAATTGATCTTACCACGCGTCCCATCATGCAGAGCCAGGTCTTTTCAGGCTCAGGTGGGGGTAATATTCCTCTGAATGCCTGAATTTATGAGTTACTCTCCTTTAATATTTCTGCAGCCTGGTGAATCTCCTCATCAGTTGGCCGTGTTGTTTAGATCACATGCTGGAAAGGGATTTCACTCTGCTAAGGTGGCCACCAAGCCACTGTCAGGTTAGTGGGAGCAGTTTTTCCCCAGCTGCTCACGCTGTAGTACCAGTTTTCTTTGCTTATGTCCCACTAGGGTTTTGTATCCTTTCTCTAAAAGTGTTTGCACTGTGGCAGCGTAGACAGCACTCCTAAAACCTCTAAAGCTATTCCACTGGATCAAGGTGCTGCACATCCAGAAGGCCCTAATGTTGTGCTCCCTCCTGCTGGAAATCTTCACTTTACCTTCAAAGAATATTACCAGTACCTCTCACGTGAAAAGATTTGAAATGATGAAAAAACAACAATTGTCAAGAACAAATCTATGCTAGCCTTTGTTAATATAAAGGAACCCGTGCCAAGGTTAAGATTACAAAGTTAACCAAGTTCTACTGTGTTAAGAACACGTAGAGACAAAATTTTATTGGGAATCAACACAAGCACAGGCAAGGACTTGAGGAGCTCACCACCAAACCAATATTCTCACAAATGCTACAGACTACACACAGCAAGCAGAGCAAGGCTCAGCAGACAGGAGACATACCCATGTGGTGTTAGAAAGCAGGGCAGGAAATACACACGTGACTATAATAAATATTAATTATTACATATAACAATATGTACAGGAAAAAAAATTCTTTGCTGCTTGTTTTCTGCTTTGCTTAGCTCGGCCTCCCCCTTTCCCTCCCCTTTTGCATTGTTACTTACATTAAGAAGAGGAGGAGAATTTAGGAGGTAGAAGTGAAAGATAATTAGTGCATGGTTCCAGTCAGGAAGCAAAGGAAATCTAAGAAAACATTCAACTCAAACAATGGAATTAAAATGGACCTGTTCCAAACACAAAGAAGTCTATATTGTTACTCTTCTGCACTGTCACAGTGTTGAAATATTTTTGTTTTTCAGGAGGAAGACTGGATCCATGCATGCATCTAAGTCTCATCATGCAATAAAGGCTTTGCTGTCTCAAGCATCTTCTGGCATACTTGCAGTTCAAGAAATACATCCTCCATAATGATTCACCAAGACAAACCTATCATTACCAATAAACATCTGTAACTTTTACCCTTCAGCATCTGAGTGTCTTGCCTTGTTCCACTAAAATGGCTGCAGTGAGTGCACTGGGGTCACCTGAAGTGTCATAAATACCAGATCTCTGGTTTCACAAAGACATGTGCCCTACTCGAAGAATCCCCTCTGCAGTCTTGCTTGCAGCTTAACTTCTCTAATACAGACTAGAACTAGTAGAAATTTTACATTTGCTAAATGTAAAGGAGCAATTATCCTCCTCCATCCCAACATCTAAACCAAATTAACCTTGCTGAGTACTGCGGCTGATGACGCAAATAAGGAGCACATCCACTCCAGTGACTCTTAGGAGTGTAGCAGCTTTTCTGTGAAGGAATACACAGCCAGACAAGTTTCCTAGGAACCAGTCCTCACAGAATAGGACTCAACCACATCAACTTAACATTTGCTTTAGTTAAAGAAAAAGAAATAATTGAGAGCAATATTGGTAAGGCAAAAAGGCCAGATATTAACAGCCTCATCAGATTAAGTGCTCCCAAGAGAGTTTCTCCTGAGAATTAACCAAAATGCTTCATCTTACAGTGTCGTGAAAAACATGGAAGCAATGAAGCTACTCTGAAACTGTTTCTTAGAGCCCTGTGAAGACAGTGAGCAAACACTCAGCTTTGATAAAAGTACCATGATTAAAAACTCAGCACTGATGTAGAATACCTCATGCTAAATAGATATATAAGTAACTGCAGCTATTTTGACTTACTGCGGCACGTTGCTCTTATTATTTTCATTATTTTCAGTCTGACTCCCTGTGCCTGTAAATATACATACCTTAGCTCCATATGGTATGGACTCCACCTAAAAGTTATTTTAAGAAATGTGAAATGGAGAAAAGCCTTTTGCACTTCTCCTTTGTGATAATCCTTAATAAAAAAATCTACTGGGAACAGCTTTTCTTTCCAGCAAACTTACTGCTCACCACTAAAGGTTCATCACCAACAACCCTGTCAAAATCGACAGAAAGCTTCTTGATGACTTTAGCTCTGATCAGGCCCTCAGAAACCCACTTTTGTCCAAATTTCTGGTTTCGGGTAGGGGTAAAACCATGCCACCTGGTGGAAATACGGGTCAACAATAATAAAAGTCACGGGCAATACACGTTCGCACTTTGAAAATTGGAGCAGTATTCACAAAGTACATCTATTTTGCCTTTACCTATGTGTGCAGAACTCACCCTTGAAATGGAATTTTTTTTATGGTGAAAAGCTCTCCTTTTTCTTTCTGAAACTTGAGTGATGAAAGGTCTTATATTGTACCACAGGAAGCTCTTGAAAGTAATGAAACTTACAAGCATAAAAGAGCTCTACAGTGTGTGAACCCACCTTTTATCTGCACCCTGAGTGACAGACTATCCTTGCTAGAAACAAAGTTCCTCACCCAAAGCAACCGTTCCTTTATGGGGAGTAATCAGGCTTTCCTCCTGTGGAAAATCAGATTAAGGTCAAACCTCCACCTTGGTGAAGCCAAGGGAGGTTTTTTGGTGGATCCTGAAAGCTTCTAACTAGTGGGTGAAGGCAAGGCAGAGGCCAGCCCTAGCTCTCTCCTTGCTATTAGCAGTGCTCCTTTCTGAAAACTGCTGCTGGGGAAAATGCAGCTCAGCTTGTGAAGCCAGCATGTGCCAGCTAAGAGGGAGTCACTGATGGGTCACGGCATATTTTGGGAGAACAGGAGGGAAGAAGCAAGAGGCAGCCATGTGACAGTTTTCTAGGACAGCATCTTGACACATAAAGCAGCTAGGCTAACACTGCCATCCTCCCCTCCCACTGCTCACTCCAAACCCTTAATCTCTTCTTCCCGTACTTTCTCATCCCAGGCGTGTTTGCCCATGACAGCACCTACACTCTTTGAACAATTGTCCCTCCAATGCAGCACGTTACTTGTGTAATGGGTGCTGGAGAAGGCAAAGGTAATCTGACTGAAACTGCAGTGTCAGTGCATCTTTGAGGGAAAATCAGGAAAGAAATCTGCTGTGGACAGTTGCTAGTGGAGCTTCCTTGCTTCTTTTCTGCATGTCCTTCACAAGCAGTCAATAACCTACACATTTCCTTGGAAAGGAAATAGTGGACAGGCAAGCACCCTGTGCTATCATCCCTTTGGCACAGGGCTAGAGAGTAGAGCCTGCTGGGAGACGGCATCAGAACCCAATGAATGCCTCAAAAGTAAAACCCACTAATACCTGTGGTCTTTACTGGATTACCCCTTTCCCATGACTCCACTTGAATACAGGAGGCCTCTACGGAACCTTGCATGGACACACATCCACACCAAAGTGACAGACCTCACTATATCACAGTCAATGCCCACAAAAGTTCACTATAGAATGAGAAGAAAGTATTTCAAGGTCACCTTCATTTAATTATGCTACAATGTCCTATGAGAAATAATTTAAAATGAGTATTGTCTCAACACCTTATCTAGGACCAGAGTAGCAGTGTGCTGTCATTGAATAAACCTGTAGGTACCTATAGGTACCTTAAAGAAATCCCAGCCTAAACACTAAAAGCAGAAAAGAGTGTGATTCTCTGAGTCTGCCCTGAATTCCTGTTTGGCATTATTTGTTATTACGTGAGGATCTTTCCAATGCTACCAACACTGCTGATGAGCTCAGCCTCCGAGAATGGGAGATGTTGGCAAAGAACAAAGTGAGGAGACCTCACTTGTTAAGAGCAGCCCAAGTGCTCACTAAATTTCATCGTCTATGCTTTGAAAGTAGGAATGATTTTGCTCTACAGAGAAAAGAGAGAATGGAAGAGAAGAGGGATAAGACAAAGATAAAAACAGGCTTCGAAAACAAGCCAAAAATACCCAGGTATTTTTGCTTACTTTCAGTACCAGAAGCTGGATATCATCTTCTTTCCTTTATGACAAAGACACAAATAGCAAAGAACCCGCATTTTTCAATTTTACTTCTGTGCCTGGTGATGTATACAGACTATTTAGGCATGTGAAAACCAGTCTTCTGAGGATCTGAACTCAACATGTAATCCCTCTTGCCCACTGATCTACCCATGTCCTTTCCTTCTAAGCTAAATCTAAATCTAAGCTTCCAAACTAATTTTTGAAGTGAAAATTGCCTTATTCCTGGTAAAAAAAATGTATTTATTTCACAATGTTGTAGCTTATCACTGAACAGGAGATTAAAAGGGAGCAA
>VZTA01020592.1:677927-716881 GCA_013398855.1 Mohoua ochrocephala
GAGCTTGTTTTCAAAAAATTAAAAAAAAAAAAAAAAAAAATCTTTTTTTTTTTAATGTGGCGGTATGACTGGTGAATTATCAAGTTAACCCTGCTGACGACTGAATAGTAACACTGTTTTGATACACATTAGAGAAATAAAAAGGATATCCTGTGAACTACTCTTTTTCCAAGTCCTGTCTGCTCAGCCTTACCTTTACATAGTAATGGAATGGATGGGTCGTCACAACTAGAGGCAAAATATTTATTACCATCTTCCAGCTCATTGTTGACTGTGTCACCATTTCCAACGTTCTTCCTTTTAAGCATGAAGAAATTTTGCATCCTCACATTGTACCTGAAAGTGCAAACGAAAGGTCTGAAAAGGCTGGATTTCTGCATTTTCTGGGCGAACTTTGAAGCATCTGAGAACAACTTAGGAAGGCAAGCAGTAAAGCCTAGATGCGTGTTCTCTGACAGCTAAGGACTGTCCAACTCAGTGGCAAGCTGACAGGAAAGCAAGGACTGCACCTATCTCTCATGACATAGAGCAAACTGCAGAAAGGCACTAGAGCAGATTTAGTGAAGGCAAAACGCTGGAGCTGTGGATTTTGGAGCCAGGACATTCACTATACAGCAGCTTCTTTCCTCCTGCATCAGCTCGCAATTCACCTCACTGTTTCTCTCAGCACTGTGTTCCCTGCGGGGCGGTTCTTGAGCATTTCTGGGACTGCTGACCACACCCTTCTAAAGACATCATCCATCTATTTCAGAACTAGGGTGGGATCTACAAGGGCTGTCAATGAACTCTGCTAAGACTTGATGTAGGAGAAAAGGGAGTTCCAATAGGGTGATTTTGTGAGGGGAAGGCACCAAGGGATGTAAGTCTAAGCAGCTTGCAATAGAAGGGTGGACTCACAGACACTTGCAGTAACAGTCAGACCTCTGACTCTCCTGTCAGAGGCAGTGACACAACAGAAGAAGATGTCAGTATACAACCTGGTATGAGATGGTCTGAAGATAGATACATGCTTAGCACTCTGTCTAATCTTCCTTGACCTTGCTCTCCAGGGAGTACAGAATATGTGTAAGAGCTGACATGATGTGTCCTTACAATACAGAGTATCCCACAGATGTTTTATATACCTTTGTATAAATGACATTTTTCTCAACTTTTTCTGAAAGCTACTTTACCTCTGTGCACTATGAAAAGGATGCATGGAAGTATTTGCTGCTGACTGACCACAAATCTAGGATTTAACTGCTTAAGCACAAAAACCAATAGATCTCACACAGAAACATGACTGGCCGTACTGCCCTCAGGCAGGAAGGCCAAGGACAAATCAAGACCAAAAGAATGATGGTCAGTTAACACCTAAAGGGTTTAGCAAGGAGAAGTACTTACTTCATGATAAGTATGTAGAATGAATACATAACGATGAGTACGAGGCTTTCCCACCTCAAAAAGACAGAAAGAAGTGTTAGAAGGCCATTCAAACAGCTGTATGCTTCACAAGTTTTCTGTAGGAGTGTGCCTTAAACATCTGGACCAAGCCACAATTGCGCACACAGGATTCACATCGTTAAGATTAGATGGTGTCTCAGCAGAACGAGAGGGGAAGCAGACTCTCAATAAACACGCAAACAAAATGCAATGCATACATTTCAGAAATGTGCCATGCAGACTGAAACCACAGCTACCCTGTGAGGCTTGTAACATCCAGGCCTTTTGTCATTTCGGGGCTGAAGCACAGGCCAGGCACTCTGAGAGCACTGTTACAAGATGCTTATGATCTTCCACTAGGATTCACATTGGGGTGTTCTTTGGAACAGCCAGGACCTCCATAAATGTTAACAATCAGAATCAGAGTAGAAGAGTTTTGGTTACCCTCTCTGCACATGGGAATGTTAAGGCCTTAAATACAGCCTATGTATGTCCTTAATTTTTCCAGGTTCTTGCATTTTCTTTTAGTTTTCTCTGCCCCTCATAAAAACTAAACCCAAAGAAAATAGATAGGATTTCCTAAGTGTGCAATCCATACTCTCGGTGTGTAGAATGAAAAGTAAATTACACAATAACTATTTACTGGTGAGCCTCATGGCAAATACAGGACTGGATGTAATAATTTACACAACTTACCATTCTATTTTCTCATCATATATGAACTAGAAGGAGGAAAAAAAGGAAACACGTAAATTGACCATTTCTCTGCTCTATCTCAAAAAACAGCCAAATTTCTTTAGCAAATATCAGCCATATCTAGACAGACCTAATCAAGTTTTGACCCTTTCTAACCAGAACTTCCACTGTACAGATTGTGCCCCTCACAAAGCACAAACCTCGTAAACAAGGCCTGGATCCCTGTCAGTGGCTGTTGTAAGTACTATTTAGTGAAACGCTGCAAGCATGTGAAAGACAGACATGCACACATGTACCCACGTGCTGTGCAAATGACAGCAAAGTCCCTTATTCCAGAAAAACTTAACTTTTGAGTCCTTTTAACACCTAGACTAGTTTCAGCAGAAGAGGCAGCCATTCTACTTCTCCTCTCGGGTGAAGCGGTTACACACATTTTACTCCACCTTATGTAACCACTGCTGTTACTGAACACACAGCTAGGGATCCACTTGCATTACGAAATACAGGCTAAGTGGATTCTCCCCTGCCTTGCCACCAGACACATTAAATGTGTACGCTCAGGAACTACCACACTGCTCTAGATGAACAAAGTGGTATCTCACCTGTGCTCCATGTGGAGAAACCTATCCAGAATCTGAAATAAAATTACTGTGTAGAAGCAAGAAAGAGCCACCTTCCCTATTTCAAATAGAAGTGTAGCTCAAAATTTTTCACCTCCACAAGAAGCAGTCTCCTAAGTCAGAGGAGAGTGCTATCTGCACTGCATAACCACAGCCTCCTAGCCTGCAGAACTTTACAAACCCTAGGCACAAAGTGAATGGACACTGATGGACTTGACTGGCACATACTCCATGGGGCTGTATGAAATTTTCTTATTCATACAACATTGTGGAGCTCAGCCCTCACTTCCAGATGCGACCAGAATTAGCCAGGAAAATAATTATTTGCCAGTGTGTATCAATACTTAGCAGGCTGGTCCTCCAAAAATTCAAGCAATGAAACACAATAGCTGATAAGAGAACTACTTACAATAATAAGTATGATCACAGATATTGTGTAGTATACAGAATCCCGGAACACAGACCACTGGGTGAGACAAACCACCTGAAAAATACCACACCTTCAGCCAACAAAAAGATGCCATTTCAAAAACAAACCAACAAATAAACAAACAAAAAGGCCCCTATCTTAAAATAACTTAGGTGTGTAAGCAGAGTAATTATTATTATTAGCAACAATTCTGAAACCAAATGCAGATTTATGCTACCGTGAAGATGTATCAGTCTGTTAGACAATGAATCTATAATAAGCATTAGTAATAAAAATCATAGAAACTTCTACTAATGAAACACATTTCTTACTAATGATACTTGATTTGGTCATAATTTCAGTTGTAAAGTACAATTCATTGTACTGCAGCAAATCAGTTGTTCCTCATTCCTTATATTTGTGGATACACTGGACTTACTACCTGAAAAAATACGATAAACAGTTTAACCATCTATTGAGTAAATGGAGCAAATCTCATGCTTGTGTCCCAGATTCTTTGACTGTCACCAGTACCAGGAAGGATCAGCAGATGCCACTGATCAGCTGACTGTAAACACAGCATTGTGTGAAGAGGAACCAGTTTCCTCAGCATGCCACACGTTCAGAGTGCTGAAACTACAGCTGAACTTTTCAGAAACATTTGCTATTTGTAAAGCATTTGTAAATTCTTTCCAATCCTTGATGTTTTTCACAATGCCATTTTTGTCTGTGATTTTGTCTTCTTGTTTTTAATATTTGCTCTTGGAAACCCTTAAATTGTAAGCAATTGAACTATGTAAAGACAAGAGTCTTACTAACCTGTCCTGCAAACAGTCCACAGACACCAACAATGCAGAGGATGTTGAAAACTGCTGAACCAACAATGGTCCCAACTCCTACATCTCCATGAGTGATAAACACACCTGCAGAGGGAGAAAAACACACATAATTACCTCTGTCATTTCATTTTAGGTCCCTTGGAACATGTACTACTTGTAAAGTAGAGACTGTTTCAAAGATTAACCAAAACATGTTTCATAATTAAGGCTCACTTCTCTGTGTAATAATTTGTGCTTTTAGTCTAGCTAGCAGCTCCCCAGTTTTGGCTTAAAACCTCTACATGTATACTTTCAGAAAATGATTTCACAACTAGTTAGTTCAACAGTGAGTTCTCTGTTTCACAGCTTAGTTGTTAATGGTGCAATAATCCATTCAAATGGATATAAAACATTTCCAGTCACGTTAGAAGCATGGAATTTATTTAAAGCACAGAAATCTTTCTCCAAGGTGAGCAACCAGATAACTTTTGCTAAAGTTACTTGATTGCTAAAGGGAGCCTTAAAGGCTTACACTCACTGCTTTTCAAGAAGTTAGATGTGAGGTTATGGTGCATTCCTTTGGATAGTATTTCCTCAAAGTTTGTAAAAACCTCCGTGGGGATAAAGCCTCCAAAGGCTTTACTAAAGATTTATCAAATTTAAGCCATCGTGCTCCTAGAAAGCTACAACCTAGTTGCATTACTGAAACTTGGCTGGACAAATCCCTCAGCGGGAGTGCTGCTATCGATGGCTGCGGGCTGTTCAGAAGGGACAGCTGAGGACAGAGCAGTGGGGGTGGTTGCCTGTGAGGAAAGGCTGAGACAGTTGTGTTTGCTCAGCCTGGAGAAGAGAAGGCTCTGAGCAGACCTCGTTACAGCCCTTCAATACTTAAAGAGATCGTACAGGAAAGATGAGCACAAACTTTTTAGGACCCCTAGGACAAGAGGTAATTGTTTTAAACTAAAAGAGGGTAGATTTAGACTAGATAAAAGGAATACATTTTTTACAATGAGAGTGGTGAGATGCTGGCACAAAGAGAACCCCACCCCTGGCAACATTCAGGGTTAGGGTGGATGGAGCTCTGAGCAACCTGATCTAGCTGGAAATGCCACTGCTCACTGCAGGGCAGCTGGACTAGGTGTCCTTTAAAGGTCTCTTCCTCTAGATGGGGTCTCATAAGAGTGGAGCAGAGGGGCAGAATCACCTCCCTCAACCTGCTGGCCACACTGCTTTTGGTGCAGCCCAGGATACAGTTGGTTTTCTGGGCTGCAAGTGCACACTGGCTGCACATTGACAGATCATGACGAGTTTCTCATCATCCAACACCCCCAAGTCTTTCTCCTCAGGGCTGCTCTTAATCTTTTTCCAAATATATCAAATTACTTCTCAGGGGACTTAAATAAATCTCTTCTTTTGCATCCTGTGTTCAGAATCAGACATTCCTCTCTGTGTTTTGAGAGGCGACTCACAGTTTCATGAGATATTTTGAGTAGTTAATTATACCATGAACCACAGACTAGCTGACAGCTGCAATTGCTGATTATAAATTGACAGAAGGATGGGTACCTGTGCTTGATCTGCTGCTGATTTTTCAACAGCAGATCTCAAAAAAGCTCGTGTGTGGGCTCCATACCTATAACAGATGCAAACAGTTCTGGAGTGGAGCTCCCTGCTGCCATGAATGTGGCTCCAGCAACATCTTCACTCAAATGTAGTTTCTAGAAGAAAACAATTGGTAATTTCAGCACTGCTACTGTATTTACATTATCTATAGTTATATTTGTAAACGAATAGTCAATTGTGGCTTACATGGAGCTGATTAAAGAAAAGTATCTCTGCAGATTCAAAAAGATTGTTTTCATTAATTTACTTTTGGAACTCTAAACACAATCATTCAATTCCCCAACTCTTAGGGCTTCTAAAACTTGAAAATAAAAATCCGTAATAGGAAAATATAACCTTTGTGAACAAATCCTACAAACAGCAGGCTTGATTCTGGCTTCACTTTTCAACTGTGTTAATCAACAGTGAGTCCGCTGACACAGATAAAATTAGTCCAATTAGACACAGAGAGGCCTGTGTATGGTAGAGAGATCTATTTTTATGACAGTGTCTCTTAAGCCCTAATAGGATATAGATAACTTAGAGTTCTCAGACCAGCATAAACATGTGCAGGTCCACAAGTGGGCTGCATCAATTTAGCATTCTGAAGATCTTTCCCCTGAACTATAAACACGGTTTTATGGAGGAGCTTTTTCCTTTTTGAGAGTCTCTAGGCTCATCTTTAGTACATTATTTTTCTTTCTAGGACAGAAAAGTAACTAGTGACAAAAGGAAAAGTAAAAAAAATCTGTATTTTTCAAGCAGTTTGCCTGAAAACATCTTAAGCTGATGACAATGGCATCCCACACATCTTGACAAAATGTAAAACACAAACATGATCTATTACCAGTCATACTGCTGCAGGAGCTCAAACCTAAGTGTGCTATCTGAACTCTTCTCAGCTGTTTAAATGTTCAGCAGAACATGAGACAAAGCAAAGACTTTATGAAGGATCAGTAACCACTAACTGGTACAACCAACTGGTGTAACTTAAATATGGTGTCTGAGGTGCACGCTGAACACAGAACATCTGGAAAGGGAAAGAAAAGGACCCAACTGAGTGTTTTACTACTATTGATCACCTCCCTTCTCTTCGTATTTGTTCTTCTACTGATAAGTGTAAGTTTGTAACTCATAGTAACACCAGCAGGTATTTAGTGCATTCAGCCACAGGAAAACAGACTTCTTAATTAGCTACAAAAACCCCCAGGAGTTTTTCAGAAAACGATCACTCTTATTTCTGTTTAAAACCAAAGGAGATGAGATTTTCATTTTGCCTTTAGAAAGGAGTTAAAATCTACATTTGTATTATGTACTCATTGCGTTCACCAAAGTCATATTCAACACAACATTTACATGCCATGTATAAATTCTACCCTGTCACAATCAACTCAATCAGAATCCTACGTGTAATTTTGAAAAGTCTTCTCAAAAATTATGTAAAGGCATTATGTTTTGGGGTTTTTTTTTTGTATATAAAATAAGTATTCCCATTCCACATCCAAGGTACATACTTTTCTCACGCATTTTCCCTTTTCTCCACTTTATGGCAGGACCACATACACTTCCTCCCTCCTTGCTGATGCAGTGGTAGATGTGCAATAAGATTTGCACAGCCAACACATTCGTTTTTCTATCTATGATACCTTTTCACAAGTCACTTTTAAAAAAGAAGTACAGTAATAAACTCACCTCATCCATAACCCGTACTTCTCTTAGTTACATGCTTCAGGTATTTAAGACTGGGCTTTGCCACCTGATCTCATTAAATCTTTGATTTTTTTCTGCTTGAGTGTGACCAGAGGAACAAGTATGCACAGACCACTGGCTCATTTTTTGATGGAAGCTCAAATCATTTGAAAAGGATCAATGCCAAAAAGCTGACAGGAGTGAACTCTAAACAATGATGACACAAAAATTTTTGATTCTCTACATAATATTCTCTAAATAAATTTCTAAAAGAGTAATAAAGTTCTTTAACATACCTCACAAATTTTCTCTAAGGATGGAACAAAGAAGTCATCACATACTATGGCCAAAGCATAGAACATATATAGAGCCTGTAAAGAAAATAAATACAGGGAATACTTCAGATTTTTCCTGTACATGAAAAGAGGAAAAAAGGCAATGCTACCTTTAATCAAATTAGCAGACATATACAGCTTCATTTTTTATTCTGTTCCAAATAAAAATCTCCCTGTTGGTGAATTTATGACACGGAACCAGATTTTTGAATGTAAAACCTCATTTAGAACAAGACATGTTTGTCAGACCCTAAAATCTGAAAGATACCACACTTTGAGAGAACAGGATGCCACAACAGACTCCATAAAACGAAAAGTAATGGGTAAAGCTTACAAAGCTATGTAGTCATCCTCTATATTTTTAACTAATTATCAGACCCAGTGATTAAACAGAAAGTAAAACCAGGCTGATTAACAATGTTCAGGAAATAATGACACCTGGAAATATGATCACTGCACCAAAACTCTTAGGAATGATCCTTGTTCCCTGCACACACGTGATTCTCCCACTGTCTTGTGCAGCTTTATGTGCTGTGCCCGTGCAGTGGGCCTAATCCTGCTGTTGTCCATCAAACACAGCTCCTTCTTACTTTACTTTTCCTCAGCTGGAAATGATAACCTGGAGCCTGCAGGCTTCACTTGCTTTGTTTTCACTACAATAGAAAATAAAACTCCACCTGATATTTTCTATGTTCTTCAGGGTTGGTTTGGTTTTTATTTAATTATAATTGCATCTACTGCATGGAGGCACAAAAGAAAAGAGACTCAAGAAACTTCCACATCATGCTCGATGTCATCAACAGAGGAATCCCACACACTGTCTACACAACACGAAATACAAGTGATGTGATCCATTCCGCCAGGATTTATCTCCAAGAGGATGAATGAGCAGGCACTGCCCTCAGACTTGCATCATCTTCTTAAATCACAGTGTAATAGAGTCATTTAGGTTGGAAAAGATCCTTCAGATCATCCAGTCCAACTGTTAATCTGACAGTATCAAGTCCACCACTACACCATGTCCCTAAGACGTTACCTTTTAAGAAACTGTACTCATATAGACATATTAGAAATATTCAAAGTATTAAAAACTTGTTGATATATTCAGAACTCTACTTAGTAAGGTCACTATGATGATTAATATCTTATTTTAAAAAATAGAATAAGTCACATAAAAGGAAAACAAAAATGAAGCACAGTAGAGGAAAACTTACAGCAATGATATGAAGCAGAATTCCTCCTTGCTGACGTTCTTTATTCGTAAATATATCTTCAGGAAACTCATTAATGGCTGAAAGAAAAATATACTTTTTTTAAAAAAATGTACAGTGTGTAAAAATGGAAGAATGAAAAATAAGGATGCATCTGTAGAAACATATGACCAAACATAAGTGTCTCTTCTGATGTATTACATTACAGCTTGCCACTTCAGAACTTCTTTAGTGCTCTGTGGTTTTGAGGCACTATGCAATCACAGTTGACATTCTTACTCTTACAGGAACACAGTACAGACTATTGGTCAAGATGCAGCAATCTGCAATGCTTTAGTCTATTTAATATGTTTATTAAACATTTTAAGATGCCAACAGAAGCATATATGCATGTAACAGCCAAGTAGGTTCCTTGCAGTAATACACTGCTATATATAGCAATATAGTAATACCTAGTATAGTAAAATACCATTCCCTCCATGTAATATCATTCCCTCTGTGAGAGTGGAATACTCTCCTGGAATAATACTGAAATACCATCAGCTTTAAGAACTTCTTCAGTTTCATCAGCTGACAAAAGCAACATTTTTCAGAGAAGTTATTCCCTACACATGAAATAACGTATGGCAAAAAATCAGTAAGCGCACAAAGCATGAGGTTTTTAATAAATTCTGCCTATTAAAAACCAATATTAACGGAAGTCATTAAAGTAACTAAAAAAGCATTAAGGAAACTTCTCCTGTGGGAGAAAAGACCCAGATCTACAGGTGCTGGCACCTTACACAATAAGGCTGTTCTTACATCACTGGTTAAACACCAAGCCCACATGGATGCATTCAGGACACACAGACTACTTTTCTCATTGCAACTCCCGTTTTGTCCTCTGTCTCCTCCACTCAAGCTGTGGCTGTGAGAATACACACAGGACAGCAAAGAACAGAGCCTTGGCCTGAGTCTCTAGCAACGATAACAGGACCCTGCACATGAGGCAGATCTTTTCACATAATCGGATGCAAAGGTGTGCAGCTCCCATCACAGGTGTTCGTGCCAGAAGTGCCATCCCCTTACTGCCACCATACAGCAGACGGAGTATATCCCTGTCCCCTAACTTGGCAAAATGGATCTGTCATCTGGGAAGCATTACCTACCCAGTAATCTCATTCAGTTGAGAACGGTGTTTCACAGTACAACGTTAAAAATGTTCAAGTTAGTATAAACTGAAGTTTCAAGAAGCATGAATAAAAATCACCATTTTTCTAATCTTTCTGAGGTGACTTTACTTATCCAAAGTTAATATCAAACAGGAAATCAGAAGTCCTGAGGACATCAAAGGTAAGAGCTAGAAAATACAAATGAGCCTAGGCATCTGGTCACAAAACAAAAGCCAAGCAGCTTCCCTGCAAACTGCCTTGCTTCACAGACAGCAATAACAGTGTATTCTGGTGAGAACAGTATTAATAATAAATAACCACCTGTAATAAATACCTGCTTGTCTCACAGAGGTAATACTACATGAATTAACACGAAGACAGCTTTTCTCAAAGATAACGTTCCTCTCTACAAAGAACTCATGGTGTGCAGTTCTCACAAGGAGACAATTCAAGATCTTCTTTAAAAGTCAGGGAAATTAACCAAAGCTCTGGAGCTTGGTAGGCAAGATTTCTTCCTTAATGAAATGGCCACCTACCAGTGAGTTCCAAGGTGCAGTATGGAGTTTGACAGTATAAACATCTGCTGTCTTTATGGCTTTATTATCCAAACAACCACAGGTTTGGTCTACCATCTATAAATTCTGTGTACCTTATCTACATGCACTGTTCTTTATTCACTGGCTATATCGTGGCTTTAGTGTTTTAAACTATTTGTTTTTCTTACCTACTGCTGTGATAACCTGGTTTCTCAGGAGAAAGCTATTCGGATTCCTTTGGGTCCTATCTTAGGCCTGGGAAGTCAACAACATGTAACTGAAGGGGGCAGTGGCATTCCCTCATCTGACAGAGGGAACACGACATCATCGGAGTTTGAGAGAGCAGTCTGCCCTCACGGTACAATCTGATGTGTGTGCACAGCAAGGCACTGCTCCGCTTCACACAGAGATATTTTCTCGTGTATGGGAGATGGAATTATCTGGCTGCCTGAGTGGGAGCTGCATCTCCTTGGTTTCTACTGAAAAGAGACAGAACAGATGGGAGAAGGAGATGAAATGAAAAGCAGTACATCTAATGGGGCTAACCTTTGCCAAAAAAAGGAGGGGAACATACACCCATCATCTTAAAACCAGATAGAAATACAGAAATATTTATCCTGCTGGTACTGTTGCAAACTCATGGCTCCTGCAGCTCATCTTATCCAGCACAGATCTCAGGAGGAAGGGAGGGCACCAAGAAAGCCAAGTCTCTATTGAAATTGCCATAATTCTGTAGCTTGTTCCCTCTCTCCAATCATTACATGAGTAGGGAAACAAAAGCAGCTTCATCCAGTTACGACTTGGAGGGGACATCACCACCTTTTTCTCTGAGTCATGGACATAAAAAAATCCTTCATTATGGCATGACAGAAAGGATGATTCACCTTTGATAAAAAGCTCTGGCTGAGCTGCCTGTGGCTAAAGAGCTATACAAGGCATGCAAGCAGCATGCCTCAGAACAGAGTATAAGAGCAGCTGCACAGCATAAGCTGTCTGTGTGGCTCTGGAGCAAAGACCTGGCACGAAGCAGCTGGGGCAACCCCGGCATGCCAGTGACACCTGCCCTGACTTAGGCTGTTAGCAGATTAATCCTGAGTACCGTGGGAGCATTGTTTCCGCATGCCCCAGCCGTACTCTGACAGGCAGGCTGCCAATGAAGTTAAGTTTTAGAATCCCCTAAGCCTGACAACCATCTCAACAACCACGTGGATCTGTGGTTTTATAACCTGCCTTGACATGTGATTTCTTCACCTTATTAGCAGTTGATTTACTCACAACAAACATGCCAACTCTTAACACCTGCTAAGCGTGCAGGCCTGCTACAACTCTCAACATTGCTCCTCACAGGGAAAACGGATCTGCAGATTTTTGAAGGCTGTGTGCAATCAGCTCTGCCTTTGCAGGAAGAGGGTTCGGCACAGGATGAACACACAAATGCTCACTGCCCCTTTTAATGCCTACATCTTGCTCCTCTGTCCCTTCAGGATGTGTTAGAGCTACAGAATGCAATGCCTACCCCTTCACCCTGGCATTCAGGGATTGCTGATCATCACTCACCCAGAGCAGATGTGTAAGGAGATGAAGGACAGACAGAAGACAGAATTACATACTTCCCCTTTTACCCCTTCAATAATCATATTCACAAGCCAGCTTGAATATTTCAAGTTTGTGTCATTTGTTTAAGCACTGCAAACAGCTTTAGGCACCTCTGCACGAAAGTGCATTTCGGCTTATGTGCAATTCCCTTTTCACACTCCAGATCCTCATCTTCCCCAGGCCTGGGGTTGTGTTCATACACATGCAGTTGTGCCTCAGTGACAGCAAACAAACTCATCACTGTGTGCAGAAGTGAGCTTCTTTGTACCTGTCAAGCAAATGCATGCATCATTACCTGGTGTCAGCAGCAAAATGCCAACAGTTTTTGACAGGAGCTGAACTTGCAGCAGACTTCATGGTCCTGCAAACTGCACTAATTTATAATTCTGTACTAATCTGTTAGAAGATTTGTTGGAAAGCCAAAAAATCATCACTCCTTCCAACAACATCTCCCTGAATGCAGGGGTCCTATATCAGCTGAGTTGCAATGAATAGGATAAGTATGTCTCAGAACTACTCTTGCTTTTAAAAGATTTGTGACTTCAGCCAGTACTGCTCTTCAAAATCAGTGCAGTGGGAAGATCTTTACAGAAAGATGGTTAGTGACTTTGAAAGCATCCTCCCAATAGTGTCTTTACCATGGATGTCAAAAGGGTCAGTCCCCTGTCATGTTCCACATATTAGCTCAGGTGCTGAAGTGGCAGAGTCCCAGAAGGACAGTGGTGACCTCAGTACATGCAGGTGGTCTCAGGGAATGACACAATGCACTCATCTGATCTTCCTGCACAACCTGGGCACTGTCAATACTGTGATGGTAATTGTGTACTTGAGAGAAGAATAGCGGGCAGCTTTTGCTCATAGACAAGTATTGACTTTAGTTATGTAATGTAGTGTTAGTACTGGAAACAAAGTCGAACCCAAAGATCTTACCATCACAGTGAAACTAGTTTACTCAAATATAAAATGTGTCATATGAAAATCCTCCTTTTTAATAATACTTCCCAAATTAGATATAATGGATTAGAATAGTCATTAGAAAATCATAAATGTTCCAGGGTACATTAAAGGTATGTTTTTTAAAGAATTACAGAAAGCTTAAAATAATGAAAAACATAAACATAAATCTCAAATTTTAAAAGAACTCTTCATAAAATCACAAGCTAATATGCCCTTAACTGAACTGTGAGTGAAGAAAACTGGTACACTGAGCAAGTGCATTTAAACATGAAAGCAGGTAACATACAAATCTTACAAGGACCAAAGAAGAAATAAAGAACAGTTCACTGATAATGTTGGATGCCCTCTGGAACAAAAAAAGAATTGCCAAGCTTTAAGCTCCCATTCCCATTAGACAGCTGTTTCCAGTTTTCTGTAGCAGGATGACTTGTGGATTTTCCCTCAAATGCTCAGTTCAGCTTCTGCTGGATACTAACCCAGGCAGCGGTCTTACAGCAAATCAGGAATGGGTTACTCAAAGAAATACACATGCTTATTTGAAAAATTCTGCAAGGATGCTTCTGTAGAGATAATTCTTTAGTAAACTCGTCTCACGGATTATACTACCTGGGCAACAATAAGGCATCCAAATGAAGTGCAGTGAAATTATTTGAAACACCACCCAACTTCTTCGAGAGGCATTTGTGCATCCATGTAAAACTATGTGATGCTGAAGATAAAGCTTTCTATTTGCAGGCAACGTACCATCTGGCAGGAGGCACACTAAGCATCCTCCTCCACACCCCTCACCTCATAAACAGTAGAATTAGGAGCAAATTTTATCTCTCTGGTATATTAATTCGATTTGCATTGCTCGGCCAAAAGAGGACTCCCAAGTGCGATTACATGTGCAATGGTAAAGTGGCAGCTTATGAAGCAAACAACTGACTCAACTCTCAACCATTAAATCCATTTAATATATGATTGTAAAGAACGGTATATTTATGAAATAGCCTTGAAAAATCTCTTTCCATCAGTATGAAGTTATGAAAATATCTACACCAGACTGGATTAGCTACAATAAAAAGTAGAATTAATACCTTATTCATTCCTGGAGTTACATTCAGTTTCTTTTCTCTTTTATAAAAAAAGAAAAGTATTTGCACTCATTAAGTCAATGTCAAACAATGAAAAAACACATTAAGAATTACCTGTCAATCAAAAAATTGAAAGGCATGATGAAATCTCAGTTCCCGATCTAGGGAGTCAGTGATGACACAAGAATACACAAGCAGCGCAACACGAGGATGCATCAGCGTATCAGAGAGCAGCATTTCATCTATTAGCCTTTGTGTTAATGTTGCAATGTCCTCAAAATAACTCCAAAAGGTTCCCAAGGCTTAGGATCATGTTTTGCTTGGCTTTTTCTCCCTGGCCTCCAGACCACTCACACAATTTCTGAACTCTTCTAGCATCTTCTCTTATTATGACACTGGTTTTCCACAAGGCATGTGTGAATTCTTCAAAACCCCACCTATAGACACCAATCCTTTCATTTTACACCTCAGATTCCTAAACCAGGGTACTAAAATAATTTTCACCTTCTCCCCTTTTTTACTTACTGACTCATACTGCCTCAGCTCTGTTTACACTACTCTGAGCCAAGGCTGGCAAAGCAGTTCAAACACTGGCAGGGTCCAGCACTAGTGCAGCTTTTTCAGATATGACATGTCATTTCCCAGCTCTGGGGGAATAATTCTGGTTCTCAGAACTGAATAAACACTGTGGAATAATGTGAACAGGTTTAAATTGTACTACCTCTTGACTGTTCTATGCATTAACTACCAGTAAAATTAGTTACCAGTAAAAAATTGTGTCTTCTACATGGAATTTGCCTCTGGTTTCCCATTCTGAGCTTCATACATTTGATGTTCCCTCTCCACCTTTCTCTCATTTTTTTCTTCCTGAAAGTCACTGGTTTCTATGGTCTACAGCATCTTGTTTCATTTGAGGGAGCGAGTTCTCTGGCTCTGCTGGGTTTTGGACTCAGTTTAGCTGCGTCCTTTTTAAATACAGATAAAAAGTGATCACCTGGCAAGATCACCTTTTGGAAAAAGGATAATGACTGGATTAACAATCAATACTGTGACTCACATAAAAAGGACAGTTATTAAAAGGTCAGGCAACTTTTCATCCCTACAGAAAAGAATCATTCCTTATGTTTTTCACAGGCAAGCCTTCCAGCTGCAAACAAGCTGGAGAATCAAACATCACACTATGGGGTTTGGTACTATCAGCTCAAGCCCAATGAGGTCTTGTTTTGAATTTTTTTTTACTCCTAGTCAGACTCAAAAATCTCCTCCAGAAATAAAGGATGGAAAGTATTTATGCTAATTGTTCAGCCTAATCACTTCTAAACTCAATTTGTTCACCTCACAATAACGCCAAGAAGAGGCTGCTTTGTCTGACATGTCAATAGCATCTCCAAGGGCATTTCACTACAGATCTATTCATAAACTGTATTGCCAGGGGGAAAATGACAACCTGGTTTCTGTAACAGTGGGCTTTGAAAATCAACCAGACAAGTTGTAGCACTTCACCGAAAAGATTACGAAAAGCATAACACGATTTTAAGACACTGCGGACCAGTGACGCCCTCTGAAATGACCCACTCCAGGTGGCACAAAAGGACACTTTTACACACACTGGGTATTAACTCCCCGATTTTGTTACTGAGCATGCTCTTACATACACTGTTGCATTATGCCTAATGAATAGCCTGGCAATCAGAGTAGACCACTCTCTCTTCCTTGGTTCCCAAAATTACTCTCTCGGCAGGTAGTGTACAAGGAACAAACACCACAAAAGATGCCCTTGTCAGATTTCCCCACGCTACATCATTTCATAGCAGGAAGGAAATCCTCCCTGTGCTGCTTGAATATGCAAGCAAGAGGGATCAGTTAAGTGAATTTGGTCCAAGGTAGAAATCTTCTTCTCTGAACATGTGAAGACCTCATTTGGCAGAGGGATGCATTATTAGTCCATTCCAACATTATTCCATTGATGCCACGTGAACGATGGGATCCAAACTGCCCTTCAAAAAGTAAAAGCTGGCTACCATTGCAGAATAAGAAGGACGATTACATTTATGAATTGATATAAATGAAGACAGGAAAAAACGTCTTTCCTCATAAAGTATCACTGATCCTGTTCCATGAACATCTCTGCTTGCAAAATGACTACCAAAGTACTTTTCTGTACAACCGAGTTCCTTCTACCTGCCCTTCTGCAGTGAACAAAATAGGGTGGTTACTGCCTCCTTACACATGTTGGAGATAGACCTCAAATAACACAGAATATGAGGCTATTTCCTGCCTGGTACACCCTCAGTAGAAGTGACAACCACATTCAAATGGCAAAGTGACTGGCAAAATTGACTTGATCCAAGTCAGACCACAGATTAAGTTTGAACGGCTGGTAGCCAGAAAAGCTACCAGGTTACTTGAAAACTGAACAGATCCCATGTGGAAAGCACTGAGAAGAAAGAAATAAGCAACCACAAGAGCCGCCACAGCAGCTATCAATCAGAACAGAAGTGCACTTTAAACCAAACTGTGCTATTGTGCCTTCAGTACAGTTAATGCATAATAATAGGCTTTTGAATCCCTTCTACTTCAGTAAAAGCTTCAGCATGGCTCATTTAAAAGCAGCTGTATTGGCACACACCATTCTTTTTCCCCCAAATGCATGGAAAAGGAAACGAAATCTAATATTTAAAATATACCTCATCCAAATAGGGATTTTAATCATCCAGTAAAATTGTGATATTCTCCAAGTTGAAATAGCACGAAAACTATATATGGCTAAGATTCTACCAGGTTAAGATTAAGTTAAACAAATGGGCATGAGATAGCAGAGCAACAGCAGACTTTAAGTCAGGCATACTAAGACCAGAGAAAGGCATAAAATGAAATCAGGCATGGCTTCATTTCCTTACTTAGAAGCTTCTCTTTCTAGAGATATAGAAGGAAAATTATGGAAGACAGCTGTAAAAAGACCTACTCAAACATTTATTCTACCCCTGCCAACTTAGGATTGTTTCCAACAGTGAGTTTTCCTGTGATTTGTCCAAAAAGCTCCTTTAACCAAGAGGGAACAGGTAAAATTCAAAGATGCTGCAATAAGGCAGAGGCCTTAAGGCCTCTTTGGTGACCTTTCTGAGGCCAGAATATCCGAGAGAGTTCAGTACAGGCAAGCCAACATTTCCAAGGAACTCAGACACCCTACCCAGCCCTTATAAAAATCAGGCTGTTGATGCCACAAGCTGCGATCTGCTGGTTAATTCTCGGAATTTTGCTTTTATTTTGGAAGGAAGTTGAATTTTGAAAAATTAATTCAAGTTGCACCTACTAAGCTCTCAAAAAGCCCCTCCGACATTGTTAAAAACCTCTGGATGAAGTCAGGCTTTGAAGTCGACCATTTAGTATAATTTTTGGTTCCACGTACCCCTTGGTGCTTTCAAAGACTCATTTTCATATGGAAATCAGAAGCACAACAGTTTTTCCGTGTGAGCCATGCTCATGTGGAATAGCCAAGTCTCATTACTTCTTTGTAAAACATACAATATTAGTTTTTTACTTTTTCTGAAACCATGGTCCTGAAATCATGCAATTATGTAAGAACATCAGCTTTCACTTAAAACAAAAAAACGTGCTTCAAGCCTTTGTGCTTGTAGAAGAGGGCCTGAGCCCAAAAATCTAAAAGATTTACAAAACCCAGAAGACAAACAGAAAAGAGACCCAGACTTGTTGTTTATCTTTTAAACAAACACCACAATTTTGCGGGGCTAGGTTTACACTTTTTGAGCACACAGGATTACCAGCATTACTCCTCAGTTCACATGCTTTAGCTCAAAGTCACAAATACACGAACGCTCCAGCATGCGGTTTCTGCTCAGTAACATAAAATGACATCAACGTGTTTCTTGTGCCACAGACTAACATCTCCTTCACCTCTTCCACATAAGTAATCCCACCCAAGGCAACTAAGAGTTAAACCTCCAGCTCCTATGTCATGATTCCTTTACTACACAAATATTTTTTCAGATGGCATATTTGCACAGTCCTCCCCAGACAACATCCCTTGGAGCATTTTCTCATAAGTCTAGAAACTCACTAAGAAGCTGTAAACAGTATTGCAGTACTTCAAGAACAATCTCTTTTAAGTTCTAGCCTCTACTACATACTTCAACAGCCTCACATTTGATACGAAATCTGGTAAGTAAAAACCAGCTTCTTAGAAGATCTGGAGACTTACACATACTAGTAGCCCATTAAGCAGCACTAGAGATTTGAGGGAGGGAAACTGATTTATCTCCTAAATGTACAGTAATTATTCCAGAATAAAAGTGATCTTGATGTAGAATAGAGGCAAACAGCAACAGAGCCCGCTGCTGGAAAGTGGATAAGATAAACATTACAATAATTTCACAATCCAGAATTACAGTCCTTCTCACGCTGTGTTCGACCACATGGAATCCTATTCCATGACTATTTAGTATCTGCAAATAAATGCGGCAACGAAGCTCATACCAATTCACAGAAAGGAGAGACAAACTCTACTTAGAGCAATGCTACACAAAGCTGAGTACAAGGCCAAAAGCCACTGAAGTGAAATGAGCAAAAGGAAAGAAAGAAGGGGGGAAAAGGTACATCAATTTAGTAATGTCACAGCCCAATCATGAAAGACCCGTACAGGTTTTTTTTAGACTTTAGAAGTTAAGCGTAGAAGAAAGTACAGTTTAACACAACACACGTCTCTCTTTAATCCAGCCAGGTCAGACACCATTAATAGGGGAACTACTGTCACACAAGCTTCAGCTCATATGGCACAAGCCCAGCTGGAAGCCTGGATATATAGGTCATAGCTGGAGCTTCTGCTTCACTGCTGCTGGTACTACAAATAGCTCACTTAAACTCAGGTATTTCTCCATTACTGCAAAAATTCTCAAGCTGCAAGTTTGGAGTGTTGCTTTGTAAAACCAGGCATCCCAATCCTGTCACAATCCTGCGTGCATGTACTGTCTGAAACCAAGTCAGAGGGCAGCACTGCTCACGCCAAAGTAGCCGTCAATAGTGCAAACAATTTAAAGAGTGCTAGCAGATTTTATTTTAATTTCTTTCCAAACTTCACTGCCTGACAAGCAAATTAATGAGTCCTCTCCAGCTTATTCTGCACCAGTTTACTACTCAGTATGCATACAGACTATGAGGTAACATTCAGCAGAAAATCCCAAAGCAACACATCAAAAATATATTTGTACCTGACGGACGCTTGGAAAAGGCTTAACAGGCACCAAACTCTATTGTTCAGCCTTGAGAAGCAAGAAAGGTACATTCACCTGGACCATCAGAAAGGCACCATGGGAAACAATCACTGCCTATAAATATCACTGAGGTAACTATAAAATAAAGACAGGGAATTATGGAGTCTCAGAACATGGTAGGAAAAGAATCAGCATCTGAAAGCTAAGGAAGGCAGAAAAAAATCAGTTAAGTATATGCACTAAATTCTCAACAAGAGGAGAAAATGCAAACGTATTTAGGCCATGTATTATAAAGCACTTTCTGAGACCATATACATCAAATTAAAAAAAATCTCAGAACGCCATCCAAAATTTTCTTAAGAAACGTCACACCAAGATGGTGCCCACAAAATACATGCAGAAATAGCTCATCCAAAGGATGTTTTTCAGTCTGGTCTAAACGAGGCGAGACTCCAATGTTACCCACATCACACTCTGCAGAGCCATTCAATGAACCTAAACATACAGCTGCAAACCATACAGAGTGCTTTCACTTCGGCCCATATGGGAACAATACCACATTATTCTTCCTAAAATAAGCTTGTCTTAAAGTAAGCTTGCATCATCTTCATCTCATTACATGAGGTGGTTCAGAAACTGATTTTGCTCTCTTAGTACTAATTAAGATTAATTGAAGAGGAAACCTCAACTTTCTAACATATATTAAAATACACAGAACATACATATATATATATATATATATGTATATTCTGTTCATATTCTCTCTCTATGCATCTGTTTAGATTTTCCTCAAACAGTTAGGTGAGAAAACCCCAACGTGCACAAATAAGGTGGTTCCTTGTACTCCTGCTGTGCACCAGCAAACAGAGACAGTCACAACAAGCAATCTGATAGAACACGGCTGCAGAAGCAGAAGGTGGCTGGAAGAGTGGTCCGAAAATGAAGAAATGTGGACTAGGACAGTGAGTACTTAAAGACAGCAGAGCCTCACCACAAACTTCATCTGCTTTCACCTGATGTAAGGAAAGCAGAGCCTTAAACTGCTGATCTGATCAACCATATCTCATCTGCCCAGAGAGCCAGACCTAACATTTCAAAACTTTTTCATATGCCCATTTTGGATTACTAAATTACTAACTTAATAGTGTCATTGTGTCATGTAATACCAATCTCTTTCACAGTCAGAGGGGAAACAAAATGTATGAAAATGCCTCCTAACTCTTTGTAACTCCCTTCACCAGCCTGGCACAATGTAGCTGGTGAATACAGCAAGCTGACTGACCTGCTCGTGTATTTCCATTTACCTGGAATCAAGGATTTGCAAACACCAAAGGACACTACCAGACGAGTATCATTTTTCTAGTCTTTTGTTCTGTGAAAATGCTTCTTCTAGTACTTGGCAAACAACAAATACAGGGCATAAAATCTTGTACCTAGCCTGTGAAACAGTAAGGCCTGATAAACCTTTCTTGCTTAATAATGGATTATGCCTTTTAAAATCCTTAACTTGAGCATGGCAGTGCTTTGATTCCAGTCAGCCAGCCTGTCAGAAAGCACTAGTTACTGCTTACTTCAGTGCCTCTCATCAGCCACTAATACAATCACTGCAGTCATTCAACCACTGCGTGAAGTTCGTGCATTATTTTCCAGTGCAGTTGCTCTCATTAATGTTAAACGAATTCAAGATAGATCATTCAAATTAATTTTGCAGTGAAGACACAAGCTGAATGATAGAACATGATTCCCCCAACTGCATGGTGTAATTAATGCCACGGCTGGGAATGATATGTACCAGTTGGATTTCCAGCAGTTGTTCCATCCACTAGACAAACCTCTTCCCATTCTTACAGTGAAAGCACTTATTGTGGTTTAGTACAAGACTGGGCAGTTAACCAAGTAACAGCTTGTTTTTATCGGTTTGGTTTTTTTCTTCCTAAATTTAACAGTTGGGAGATTTTGAAATGTGTCTGCAGATGAATCAACAGCTTAAATGATTCACTGAGCAAAATAATTGTATGGATTTTTTTTTGGTCAACATGGGAATTTTAACATATCTGCACTTTGCAGACATAAATTAGAGTAAAACTCATTTCAGTTTTGGTTCCCTTTAACTCTCATTTCTTAACCACATTTTTGCTGAAAAGCTAATATTGAAATTAAGAAGCATAGTTCTAAAGAAGTTAATGGAGCTTTGCTGATTTACACGAGTTTGAGATTCCAGCCCACATATTTTGCTTTAATTAGAAAGGTTCAGAGGCATAAACAGTGCAAGCATGGTAAGTGCATGATGTTGCTCTCAAGTTTGAGTTTAGAACTAGACAAAAGAATTCTGAAGTAGAAAACTGTTTGGACGATACATTTCAAAAAAGATAGAAAAATTTTTCATGCTGTTTCATAACAACTACATGGCACAAATCGAGGACCTAGATTCCATAATGGGCTGAGTGCTCTGTCTGAGTAGGGTCATCAGCATGAATCCAGCTCACCAGTTACAGAAGTTCCTACTAATATTGTCTCATTTCAATTAAACAACTTCTTTTTAGAGTCAGGCACCTATTTAACTACTCCGATAAAGTTCCTGTGATGATGTTATCAAAAACAAAGCCACCAAGCAAAGACGTATTTGCCTTTGCAGTTTATTTCACTGAAGAGAGTTCCAGCTGTAACTGAACAGTAAAACTACATTCTGCTAGGCTACAGCACTATTTACACTGAGAAATAATTATACTTACATATTAAACCAATTATATATTACATATATACCACTGGTAGGCAAAACAAAATTCTGCATATTGAGGAACACATGTTGACAATTTAGCCATTATACTCAATGGCACTGGTGCCCTTTTTCCAAGGGATTCACACCATTAACCATTCGTGCAGCTGCAGCACCAGCACAGACTGTAGAGTAAAGCTGAGCTAGCACACAGGCCATGCTGTTGGAAGCCATAACGTAAGGCTTTCTACACAACTGATGGGGAAAAGCACAGAGACACCAGTGTCAGACCGGGCTCCTCATTCCAACCTTTAACCTAGACATTGTGGGCACCGTGCTCTGCTACCTGCATGGGGAAGGAGTGGCAGGCTTGGAATGCTCCAAATTACTCAGTCACTCTAATGAAATGTGATGCCCCACCCATGGCAAATGTCTCATAGAAAGCAAGTGGAGTATGACCCCTTAAGCAGGCAAGGATAGTGACTGAGATTTAGAGAATTCCACCACACACAGTAACACGGAGTGACAGCAGCCCAAGCTGGGCCCAACCCCTTTTACTCAAGGGATGCTGTCAAGGCACTTAGGAATGTGACTGCCAGACTGAAATAAACTCCATTATTTGTGGAAGTATTTGGAACACAGGAGATCATCAGAGGACTCAGATGCAAGCGGTGTTTCACACTGGAAGAGGCCTGCCCTGGTTTTGGGATGTGACACGCCACACTTAAGCGTGAATGGTGCAAATGTAAGGAAATGACAGATGCTGACACATACAGGAACAACTGCAGACCTTAACAAAGACCAGCAATGTTGGCAATGACAGGAAAGGCTGCAGCCAAGGAAGAGTGATGGGGAGTCCACAGGGCTCCTCTGCCACCTCATCAAGCAGGGAGAAATTTGGTTGGAAACCTAAAGAAGGCACAGCTTCCAAGGAAAGGAGGATGGCACAGGTGTGCCAGCAGGCAGAGGAGGTGTCAGTGGCAGCTGGAAGAAGCTGAGGAGGGGGTGGTAATTGTCTAAAATTAACGTGTAAAGAGGGAACACTGTACCATGAATAACTGACATGAACAATCAAAAGACGAGTAGAACCTTTTCTTAATCATAAGTGCAGCCACATAAAGGCATCAGAACATTGAATAACCCTCCATACAAACCACTGGTAAAGTTATTGACAGCAAGAGTGCTGTAGGAAAACTAGATATAAGATACTAAACAATGTTAATGCCTACAGGAAAAAAAACAAACAAAGCCACAGTCTTTACAAAGTCACAATTCTCCACACATTTGATATGTAACCATACATTTATTTTCCCACAAAAAAACCCAAACAAAAACAACAAAAAACCCCAAAACAAACCAAAAACCTAAAAACACCCAAAAAAACCAAACCAAACCACACCAAAAAGAAACAAAAAAATGTCCCAACCCCTCCCTTCTCCTCCCCTTCAATCAAAAAGAAACAAACCCAAAAAAACACCCCACTGGCATAGCTCTGGGTTAAGGGATATAGACTGCAGGAGGGAAGAGGAGATTCCAAAAGCCAGTTTATATGCATTTGGCTAAAATGTCAGCTGCACTTTTAATAAGCCTTTAAATGCTACCATACTGGCATGCTAGAGACATGAAAGCGAGATCACAGGCCTGTAGATATTAATCAATAAATAATCAAAGTAGTAGCCTAATTTTGCAAAGAACTTCCTACTATTCAAGTCCAACAAAGTAGAGCTGCTAAACAGTTCACACAAAAGTCACCCCATCATTATGGAATGTTTTCCTTGTTAAGAAAAGCTGAAGTAGTGGATTATCTTCACAGCATTCTTAAAATTCATTATTCCCAATACACTGTTTGTAAAATTTATGCACACAGTAACACAACTAAGCACAATAGGTAATGATGTAAAACCAAAAAGAAATCACGGAGAACACTATACAGGATTAAGAGATCAGTGATAAAGTAATTGCTACAAGAGTAAAAGGTTTTAACAACAACAACAACAAAACACATAAGAGCCACAGAATCACCGAATACTCTGAGTTGAAAGGGACCCACAAGGACCACTAATTCCAGCTACTGGCCCTGCATAGGACCATACCCAAGAGTCACACCGTGTGTCCGAGAGCAGTGTCCAAACACTTCTTGGAACTCTGCCAGGCTTAGTGCTGTGACCATTTCCCTGGGGAGCCTGTCCCAGTGCCCAGCCACCCTCTGGGTGAAGATCCTTTTTCTAATATCCAACCTAAACCTCCCCTGGCAACTTCAGGCCATTCCCTCAGTCCTGTCACTGCTCACCAGAGTGAAGAGATCAGTGTCTGCCCCTCCTCTTCCCCTCACAAGGAAGCTGTAACTGCAATGGGGTCTCTTTCCCCTCAGTCCCCTCTTCTCCAGGCTGAACTGACCAAGTGACCTCAGCTGCTCCTCATACAATCCGGATTCTCCTCAAGGCTCTTCAACGTCCTCCTGGCCCTGCTTTGGACACTCTCTAATAGTTTAATATCTTTCTTATATTGTGGCACCCAAAGCTGCCCCCAGCACTTGAGGTGAGGCTGCCCCAGTGCAGAGCAGAGCGGGACACTCCCCTCCCTTGCCCGGCTGGCGATGCTGGGCCTGATGCCCCCAGGACACACTTGGCCCTCCTGGCTCATGTTCAACTTGCCATCGACCCCCAAAGCCTTTTTATGAAGACACAAAGAGCTAAGAAAGAGAAGACTGAAACGAGTGCAGAGCATACAGAGAGAAGTATAGAAAACTAAATGAGGAGTGAGAAATTACACAAAACATGCACAGTAAGGAATAATTACTAAGAGGCAAAATGCCGTTTTTGACTCAACATTCAGGGATGTGCTAATGAGACACAAGGACATCCAGGAAGAAAAGCCTGAAGATCTGAGAACAGAAAAATGCGTGAGAATCAGGCACAGATACACATACTTGGAAATTAACCACCAAAAAAAGTGATGATTGAAACCAGCAGAGATGAAGATGTCATAAAGAAGGCAACAGAACGAAGAAACATGAATTATGCCAAAAGAAAAATAGAAAGGAGGGCAAGTAAACTATGGGTAAATCATAATAATATCCAACAGAGCAGGACACCAAAGAAGACAAGAGAAACGGATAAACAGAGTGACAATAGTATCAGCAGAAATATAGATCAAGATAGATCAAGAACTGTCCCAGTGGTTTCCCTAAGCACACAAAAAGAAATCACAATTACCCTACATATTTCATTAGGAGCGAACCTAAGGGAACCACAGATGTTAAAAACATTTTAACCAAAACACCAAAACTGTAACTCCCATCAAAGAACTCACAAAAATAACTAACCTGTAAAGAGCCTGATCGAACAGCATCAGTCAGGTAAAACTTGCAGTTCAAATCAGGTGATCAGAAAAGACTTCAATAATTTGTAACAGTGATTTCTAAAACACAGTAAATTAAACCCAGCAGTACTTACTTAAGCCAAATTATTTTCACAGTGGCTTTTCCCTGAAATATAACTACACATTTTGGCCCAACTCATCATTTTTCTTTAGATTTTAAAATCTTTTCTCTGCCAAAATCTAAATTACTTGTTGGCTGACTTCCGAACAGTATTAATTAATAAACTGTAACAGTTGGGCTACTATTCTGTCCTCAACTCAGGCAATACCCTGACATAAAATCTTGAATAAACCGTTTGGATCCAGATCATTCAGCTCACCCATTTCCCATCTCACCATTCTGTCACTTTTGATGACTGAGATGCAAAGAGGTTTTACAACTGAAGACTTGGTAAAGAATAGTGTCTACATCAAAGCACAAGCTACGAAAATACCTTTCTTGTTATCAGACATAAACATGCCTGTAAGAGTAGAGAAGACACTTTCAAGACCTCTACTGAGATGTAGGAGATTAGATCGTTTAGACATTTGTTAGTTGGACTTGCCATTACTTTGACTTCTGTAAAAGCTCAGTTAACACTCAAACAGATGTGTGCTAGCTGTGTTTTCCTGGTTTTGATAAACGTGTCTATAACACTTATGTGCGTGTATTATTTAGGTGATTTTGATGAAAATATTTCAGACTTCAGTGGTACCAAACACAACAGTCTCAAGATTTTGCCTCTTAAACAGAAATTCAGGAAAGGAAAAAAATACACTCTAACATGAGTATATGCTGTGCAGAGTCACAAAATAGCCACTGTGATCTCAGAGAAAATACTATTAGACAATGTTACATTTCATGCTTCGAAGGTTTAAACTCTATCAAGTCCGAGACTATCTGATCCTGTTAGCACCTGCCTTTCCACCAGCAAAAAGAATCACTGAGTTGCAGAGGCAGAAACAACACTGCTCTTTATCAGGTGTGTTGAAGCAGACTGACTGTATCAAGCAAAAAATGGAGTTGGATGAACTGGAAGCATCCTCTTCTACTCGGACTTCCCTGAATTGCACAGCCAGGTAAAACAGCATAGTAGCTCAGGTTTGAATCACCTGTGCTACCACATACAAGTAATCCCCTACTTAACTCGATATATTAATATACTTTCCCATTCAACCATATAAATTATATAACCCTCCTGAGGAGTGTAAAATAACTTGCATTCTAGATTTTATTAAAACATAAAGAAGCAATATAATGGGGTGCCAGAGAACATCAGAGGACCGTGCTGAATGACACATACTTAAAAGCAACTCCAGATCAAAATGACAAAGAAAGAACACATCATCAGGGGTACGGTGAACACTTTTAACAACTACCAAATATCACTTCCAAAGCTCTAATTACTAGAAATCTTGCAATTATATTTACAATGAAACAGCCAACAATCTCCATTTTACCTCCATTATAAAACTTCGGGGTTGAAGGTGTGTATACTTGTTGTGCAGAAGACACTGTGAGTGTTTTAAGACCTGATTCTCCTAGATGAGTGTTCCAGTTCTGTCCCAAAACCAAAAGTCTAGATGACCCAAAACTTGACTTCCAGCCCTGTATGTCTGTGACTGGCGGTGCAGAAGGTTTATCTGGCTGATTTATTCAAATGCAGGTGCCCCAAATGAAGTCTGAGCATCATGACCATAGATGCCTATTTCTGGGTAATTATCTAACCTGACCCTTTGCTGTCAATTCCTGAGCTCTCAGCTTCACATTTCCATCTTGTCACCCATGCTTACCTCAGCCTCCCACTCTCTTTACACCAAACTTGCTCTCAGCCCCTCGTTAACTGCACTTCTAATGCACAGCCTTTCTGTCTCTCCAGCACTCGCAGGGCCTTCTTTCATCGCAGCCACTTTCCTACATTTTATTTTAGACCTTACTCTTGGGAGCCACCTTAAAGCATGGTTAAACTTGCTTTCTCTAATAAAGGTAGACATTAACACATGTTATACTAAGCCAAAGTGTGGGGCTGTGCTTCATGTTGAAAGCTGGGGCAGGGCACAGGGATAAGTATCTCTCTAGGTATCCTGTTTACAGGTTTGTAAACTTACAGGCCCCTGGAAGAAAAAAGTCAGAGAACAATTTTCAGGTTGCTTTTAATTTACTGAACTAGACATAATTGAAAGTGGTTATGAAACACAGCTGTAAGAAAACAATAAAGAGACTGCATTTGGGGGTTGGTTTAGGGCTTTTTATTTTAAGAGATTGGAGGCCAGAGCAAGGGTATATAAAATTTTCCTATATATTCTTCCTAGTCTTTTCAATATACAGCTCTCTTTTGTACTATAACATAGCCCCAGATATCTAATAATTCCCCCTTCTCCTTCTACTCCCACCTTTCAAAAGTTCTCAAAACCAGTAATCTTAAGTCTGGTCACAACAGGATACAGAAGAACCGAGATAAACAGCTTTTGTCCCCTGCAATAAAAAAAAGCAATTAAGAAGCCAGAAGCATGATTCTTGCCATTACAAAACTGCAGGACAAAAGAGGAAAGCTTAGTAGCAAAAGAATGAAGACGCACGTTTTCAAAGATGACTGGAGGATTTAGTGCTATTTCGACTTTATTCAAATCGTGTATCCAAATCCCTTACTCAATTGTGCAAATTTCATCTGGGAAGCTCAGATTCCGTGATACTAAAGTGTCTAAAATTCTAATTGCCATGTGCACTGTAACACAATGTAATACAAGATACAACACTGTGGATCTACCAAGAAATTCCATTAAGACCATACTTTGAACGTTTTCAAGTAACATTTCTAACATGCCAATTATCTCAGAATACAATTGAAAATGTCATGTAAAGCAGAATAAATATCTCCAGCTAAAAAGCTGCCATACCGACAGTCTAAGAGCTCAGCTCCCACTATTGTATGTAAAGACTGAGAATCTCTGATACAAAAATCAAGGTTCAAGATGAGTCCCTTACTGCTTCAACTACTCTCTTCTGAGAGAATCCGGAATAACAAATAAAGTGCCAATATACAGTTTACCTTCCAAAGAAAGCATTAACTCGCTAGCAATAAGCACTGCAAAGCTTATGTATTACAGCACCACCTGGTGTGGATTGCCACGGATACAGATTTTAAGCAGACAAAACCTACCAGGTCATCTAATTTACGTGTCAACCGGTGCAGAATACCTCACTGTAACATACCTTTGGTGGTTTTAATTTTGTTTATGACTTGTTTTGGAAGACATAATTCAAATCTAATCAGATTTCTGAGCAGTATTTCATGCAGAAGTAGGAAATAAAATTCCAGTCACAAGACTGACAGTTCAGTTTTAATTAACACATAAGCTGTTTGTAAACGCCGTGACTTCCCACTTCATGATGACTGTCGAGCATGCAAGACAACATGCCACTATCTTCTTAGAAATATAAGTTCATTAAGTGTTACAAGCAGAAAAATGTGAAATCTCAATGTGAAAATGTAAGGTGGATTAGCAAAGATCACGATACAAAGCAGCATGACCCCTCAAATCCTATGAGAGAAGCTCTTTCTATCAGGTGATGAAGGGGCATTCTGCTGAGATTACACAGAGGATTACACAGCACACTTAATTGCATTGTGCTTACCTGTTTACATGCTTAGCTGCTTGGCAAATCATAAAAGATAAATTAATTCTGTAGTTATTCTATCAATATTAGCATAGACAGCCTTAGCAAAGAAGGTCAGAAACACACTCAAATGCCTTAAGTGTCTGGTACACAGGCACCCAACGCATTGCTTTGTAAAGTATTCCATTTCCCCTTAGCTTTCTCTGCTAAAAAAGAAAAGTTACTGTATGACACACACATAATCCAAAAAAGCAAAAGGCCTTATTTATGTCCTCTGTTGTCATAAATGAAGAAGTGCATGAAATTCAATAGAATGTGAACTGCTAGAGTTTAGCAGAAAATCTGTCCCAAAAGCCCTTTATTCCAACAACCAGACCAGTCCCTTCTCAAAGACAAGAAGTGAGCTGGTGTGCATCAATTCTCTCTGTCCTGCACATATTTGAGTGCTTATGTTTCTTTTTTGTCCCAGGCTATTGGCAGGGAGGTGCATCTCTGGCTAGGTACAGTGCAAGCTGGCATCTGTCTAGTCAAACAAAAGTGCCAACATTTAGTACAGAACACAAATCTTACTAAATCTTGCCAAATCCCGGTGTCTAAATATTCTGTAAAATGGATTTTCCTGTACACAGTAATCCACTGTCCTCCGTTCTGCAGAGGGAAGAGCACTCTTGTCAACAAACATAATATAGGAATTTCAGGAATAAGCTGGTACGTCTCACCAGAGATACAAACAAAAGAAAAGATGAAACTAACACTGAAGGATGGACACAGCTGCTTTCTAAAGCACTCAACAGTAACACTATCAACAGTCTTGCTTTCATTGGCAAAAGCTTGAACAAAGGCCAAGCAACTTGCAGGCAGGCCTTTCTCTACAACCAGAAGCTTGCTAAGTTTCTAATTACCTCTAAAATTCTGCCAGACACTTTTGGCAATTTTTAAATAGATTCTTTTGTAATTGCAATGCCATTACAAAAAGGAATCTGAACCTTCCACAGGTTCTGAGTCTGTATGGAAAAATCTTGTGCACATACATCACCCACGGTCCTATAAGATAAGCCCCTAAAAAAGCCCTGGGCATTAACACTGTCCCTCACGCTGAAACAGCCTAAAGCAACCAGTAAATTTCCTTTATTACAGTTTTCATTTTGGAGATCTGTTACACAAAAAACACCACCTGCCAAGTTTTTCTGAAATACAGAGGAGCATGTTTCAAAGAAAGAAATATCATGAATGTTAGTCACAAATGCACACTATGCTCAAGTGGCAATTAAAAATTCATTTTGCCGTTTACTTATCCCCTTCATGTCTAATTTTATGTGTATATAACTCATTAAAGTTTCCCTTAGGACCAACCTACTCTTACTTTTTCAGGTTCCTTTCTTTGAGGTAGAAAGTATGTGTTGCCAGAACATCATCAACTGCCAGCAATTAAATTAAGTAAAAGAATATCAGGCAATTTTGAAAATAATTTTCAAAGAAACTACTCCCTCTGCAAGAAAATTAAGTGAGCAAAGTATCTGTAAATCCTTGTCAGTATACTGAAAAAACCAATTAGGTCTACACTTTTGATAAAGTAAGCTGACAAGAACCTTTCACCTCTTCTGTAAGATGCAATTTGCCTTGGAAATTTCTAATTTCTCTTTTGATACACAGAGCAAAAAAAAAAGAAAAAAGAGAAAATGAAAGATCAAGTGCTTTTGAACTTGTACTAATAAATAATGTATATCATTATCCCAGCCATAGTATAAATTTTCTAAATCTAAACTTAAAATTTATCAATCCAAATTATCATAAAAATAACTCAAGAATGCTTTTTTACCAAGAGTAGCACAAACTGTCTGAAAAGTGGTTAAAATTACAATCTCCATTCTACTTATCTATCAATAGAATATGAACATTTACCCAAAAACATCAAGTATGTGCAAAAATAGGTTCAGAGAAGTCTCATTATCCTTGGGAACTGCATAGAAGGTGTCCAGCTTGCTGTGGTATAATGTTTTGTCTACTGATTTAAAGTCATCTGTATGAAACACCTCAGTCACTCTTAGCACACAGGGATCTTGGAAAAATCTCTTCCAGCTTACCCATCACTACTTTTGATGCTAGAAGGGAGAAAGCAATCCATTTAGTTTCGTATTAGAATTACACGCTTCATTTGTGGGCAGTCCTGCTTCAGAAAGGCTGAAATCTTTTAAAAAAACCCAAAAAACCCTCAAATGTAATCATATGCCCAAGAATCTGAAGACCCACAGTCTTCAAAAAGGAAGAGGCAGAGTGCCCATTTCCTCAGTTAATTTATTTTTTTTTTAAACAATCAAGTTTCTAAATGCTAACTATTATTCTTCCAAAGAGCAACTGGTATGGTTTCTTTTAAGTGGTTCCTTTAATAGGGGTTCATTTTTTCAGTACTCTCCTAGTGTCCAAATCAGAAATGCAGTATTGTTTGTTCTCTGAATATTTCACATGAATTCATCAAACATATGCAAAAATCAGTGAGGTGACACGCTGGCACAAATTCCCATCACAGCAAATTCTATTTTTTGTCCCTTTTCCAATTAGTTTTCATAGACTTGCACATTTTGGAGCCAGAAAGGACCTTTTTAATCAGATGTCTTAATCTTCAATTTAGCCTACAGTAGGATAGGTTATGCCAAGAAACCCCACATAATCATTTTTTTATTAATCCACTGGGGATTTAAAGACAATACATTACATCGCTAAGTAATCTATTTTGAAGCTGGATTATGCTCATTGTTAAAACATTCATTTGCTTTTTACTGTGAAATTCTCATAGACTTGGTGGTAATTTCCATTTCCTGCCAGATGAAAATGCCAGTTTTTCAAAGACTTCAGGACAGTTTTACTCGTTTCTATCAGGTAAGGATCTCATATCCCAGGGTGTAGTTCTGCATCATTACTGCGTAAGACACGATGAGAGATGAAACTGCAGGACTTTCAACAACTTATCAAATAAATTATTTCAAATTTCTGATAAGCATATGGGCAATGAGGCATACAGTTCTGGAAGAAGAAAAAAAAGATGTTGAGCTATTTTGGTCAGGTATGGGTATTCCTGTGTTCCTGAGTCACAGAGGCAGACACAAGCTTATCTCCATAAATAATTGTAAAAAGCAGGTTCTATTCCTCACAGGGGCTCTTGGTGGCTAATGTAGCATATCTGCATATTATAGACACAAACAGCATTACATTTTAGTGCTATAAAATCATATCACACTGGAATAACTTAGTTCCAGATCCATACTTAAACATCACTGCACAAACATAAAGCAATTACCAAATGCAGTGAATTAATTCACTTGTTTTTTTAGGCAAGATAACAGTTACCCAGGTTTATATACATGAAGCAGATCGTTTTTTCTGCATTCTTCTTCATTGTTTCAGAAGAGAAATTCCCAGGCTCACATGCCCATACCAGTATATTCCACACAGAGGTAAACACCTGCTGCAACCCGTTCTGTGAAAGCAGCATCCCACACACATCTTTTCAGAGCACCCTGAAAACCTCAGCTGGACAGCTGCTTCTGATTTGCAGTTCAGACATGGAGAGTAACCACACTGAGATGGGTGCAGGGACTAAGACTGCAAAGAGCCCATGGCTTGCAGCTTCCCTTGACAGGGAGTGCTGCTGCCTGCCACGTGATCCCATCGGGCTGCCGCTGAGATGCTGAACGCCAGATGCACCACTCAACTGTCACAACTGCAAAACAGTTTCTACTGCACTGAATCCACATCATGGAAAATGAAGAAAATAGCTGGATCCAAAGAACTTCTACAGTCAGAGTCATCTCAGGCTGGTGTGATAGTGGCACATTTTAAAAGATCTTATTTTTAATAAAATGTCAAATTCTGCCACCAAACACATAAATAATTTTAATAAGGAAAATGTAGGCTATATTGTACATCATTAACAAACTATATATTGAGAACAAGAACCCTTCAAAAGTGAGGATTTCAATGTCAAGAGAAAAAATATCTGAATTAGCTAATAGTAGCTAATTACTATCCAATTACTAATATGCATATGAATCAAAAATATGCACATGTAACAGGTGACTGCTGTGTTTACATGTTTTAGCTGTTTTCCCTATCTGAATAAACGTGCTGAAAACAGTGCTGAAGTTGCAAGCATGAATGGTAACAAGCTCAGGAGGAGTACAGGAGGAATGAATATTGGGAACAAAAGGAAGGATAAAATTTAGCAATAACAGGGAAATGGTCAGATTATCACTGGTACCTAATTAGTAAGGATATGAAAAGAGTGAAGAAAAGACTGGGGGGGGAGGAGAGGGAGAGAAGAACCACAGATTTGCTGGAAAATGGGCCTTCCAAACACATTTATTGGCATGCTCACCTTCCCCGTGCCCCATTTCTTATTGTTACCTAATAATAATATTAAGAGAGATGTGTTTGGCTACAAGCCATATGAGACAAAGCAGTAAAGCTGTCTCTCTCCTGAGGTCTCACCAGAGGTGACAGCCTCTGGTGAACAAAAGCAAAGTTTCCAACACTCTTGGAGAAGGGATAACTTAGGAGCAGCTTCATTTTGAGGACAGTCAGGAAGCAACTCAAAAAGAAAGACACGACAGTCACTGCCATAAAGATGGCAGTGAAGTAGTGAAGAGAAAAAAGAATACCAATGACAGACATCTGAGGGATCCCTAAGGATGACAGCAGTAACAAATGACTCTAGAAAAAACATGAATTAATAGTACTTCAAAACAAGCAAAAATGTCATTTACATGTTGTGAGAAGGTCCTTTAAGTATATGCATTTAAAAGAGCAATAGGTGCAGAGATCCTGCTCTTCACTCCTCATGCACAGACACTCTTCCCAGTCTCTTCAGCTAGATGGCTGGATGTACAGGAATTCTCTTAAATAATTCCAGAGTGTTCAGTGAGAAACAGACACTACTGTGAAGAGACCACACTGAGAAGTACTTGTGGGCCAGAGAGAGAAACACATAAGCTTGAACAGCTACTAGAACACCTAAACTAGATACTCATCGATTTAAAAGAGTTAAGAGAGTTGAGCATACATGCAGCACTGAATTCCAGGTTATTCTAGAGATTAAAAATACTTCTAACTGCAGTGAGAACATGTATCAAGTAGACCAGCATTTATTTCTTATCATTACTGCAGTACCAGCATTCTATTAACAGAAAAGATCAAGCTGTTTCCTTAAACAAAATGCTTATGCATTTTATACATCACTTACTACCTACAACCAAACAGTGAGAGCCACAGCATGGCCAACAATGGTAAAGCTAGTGATAACAGAACAACATAAATCTGTAATGCTCCTTAGTGACAAAGTGAGTTTCACCTTAAAACCCCAACAGCACCACCACCAACCATTGTCCTAAGGTTTGAGGCATGAAACAGAAATCCACACGAAACCCTGGCTGAATGTAGCCAAAATGGAACTTAGATACAATAGAAAATAGATCAAATTTCATAGACAATGGAGTCCACAACCGCAGACAGATCCCATCTAATGCTAAAGGTACTGGACATAACTGTAGACGTGTGGAGAGCAGAAAGAAGAGCTGTGCCTCAGCTTTAATTCTTTGGTTCCAAGTATACTTGGATACTTTTAGTATACTGGATGCCAAGAAATGTTTGATTCATGAAACTGAGTAGATTTCAAAATTTTTACTTAGATGGAGAAACCCTTGTCCACCGCAAAATAAGAACCTACATTTTACATGTAATTTGATCAATAGAAAGGAAAATAGAGTGCTCCTCAGAGTAGCAATTTCAGTGGTTTTAAAAGAGTCTCTGAAATGCACTGTCATTCCCCAGAAGACAAGTGTTATAATCAGTGTACCAACATTCAGCAAAATTAAGAGTTGCATTTGACTGACTTTATTACGAACTCTATAAAATGTTGAGTTAAATCAACAGAAGAAACTAATAATCTAATAACAGTTTTCAGTGATAAAAAGTTGAGTACAGACACCTGCATATAAGTTTTATGCTTTCATTTCTTCATTACACCATTTCAACAAAGCACTAAAATATGTAAATAACATTAACTTCAATAATATCTAGAATTTTTTTTTAATTGGGCCCTAAGAAAGTTCCTTTGAGAACACCTGTACCTAGAATGAAAAGACAATTCCATAGTAGACTACTTCCCAGGCCAACATGATCATTAAGTTCATTTTCAAAATGGCAACAATGGCCTCAACCAAATCACACACTTGCCTGCAGCACATCTACAAACTTTCCACTGTTTAACATTCAGAGCTTCCTCATATTATCATGGAGCTACCTCAGGTGGAAAATTTTCATGTCATCAGAAAGAAAATTATCTGCAAGACTGCTGATTTTTTTTTAACATGGCACAGAAAGTAATTAATTGCTAATTTCCACAAGAAAAGAACAACTTTTCAAAGATCTAGATTCTAGAGAAGAGTAAATAGAGTTTGCAAACTCTATTCACTAGATAGGAGAAAAAAAGAAAATAAAGTATGAGGGATGCAGAAACAGTCTGTCCTACTGTCCTAGGTACAGGGTCATTTGATATACCTGCACTACTGTGTTTATCAGAGCTCTTGAAAGGATGTTTAACCTTAAAAATTACATCCTGAGTAAGAAACAGTTCATATTTGAAGTACTCATGATTAAGGCAGTAAGATAACTGAGGCTCATGACTGCCATCCATGTGTGCTCAGATTTCAAAATACAGTATTTGTCAGATGCACACTCAGTATCCACTCTCCTTCTAGGAAACTGGAGTCATTCTCTTGTTTTCAACGTCTCTTTGCACCTCAGAACAGAAAGTGTCCCTCAGTCCTTGGTTTATCTGGGGTGGGGATGGAAGCATTATCCTGCTAGAGGAAGAATCATATATAGTCTTAGATTTTTCTGGAAGTCCCAGAATCAGCAAAACGCTGTTGAGGACACGCTGTGGGCATTTCAGTATTGCACCCTCCAGCAGTGCAGGGCTGGAGAGCAGATCAGCCTTCCTAGGTGGTGCTGCACTACTGATGCAAATCTACATGCAGTTAAAAAAGCCCACCAAGTCTCGGGTGGTGGCAAAGCTGGAGGAAGAAGTTCCTGTCTCGTATGTGCCCTGCCACACCATTTTTTTCCTGCTTTTTTATCCCCACCATCCAAGCTGTGCACGTACCTCTATTTTGAGATACCTTCAAATAAAGGATCGTTCTTTACCTAGAACTTTACCTGAGCTGCCTTACAGCACAAAGGTAACAGTAAATGGGAATAACGAGTCATAACCAAGAGGTAAAAGGTTAGGACTTGGTAAGTGAGCTCTATGGCTAGAGCCAGCATCTTGCAGAAGGAGAGGTAAGATCTCACCTGCTTCCAGGCCATTCCTGCCCAGCTGCACTGCTCCAGAAGCTGCAGCCCAGTGCACTGCTCTTGCCTAAGGCCAGGTTCTGACAGACTGCCTGTACTGGCATATGGGAAGCTGTATAAATCCCCTTACTCACCCATACAGACACAAACGCTATAAAAATAAAAGTAGGCTCTGCTATAGATCTCCCTATCTTCTCTAAAGAGGTTAGATGGATTTTCTTCTCTCACTCAGCGTGGGGTGTAATTGCATAATGGATGTGGTACATCCATGCATGTGCATGCAATTAATGTGCATTTCAGTAATTGGGAATTCCATTTTCTTTCACCATCAGCACCTCTGCTGCAGATATGACCAGAAAGCACAATAGGAACAGAATCAAAATACCCCCTTTATAAGCTGGAAAATACTATGTTGAGAACAAAATTTCATCTAGGTGCTTTAACACTCTAAGACAGCACATCTAATAATCTGTAGTAGTAAAAAACAGCAGGCATTATCTTGCTTACAGTACAGCAGGCACACTGTTTCAAGAGACATTTGGAAAATGGTTCGCAATTACAATGGGGTTTAGATCAAAATGTACTCTGCAATTTCTTCTCTTTTAGCATGTGTTCACAGATGACTCAATTTTCTGACAAATACTCATTTAATACTTTTGCTTAATAAAAAGATCACTGAGAATAACAAAAATACTGACAGGGTTAGTACCCTAAAAAGGGTCAGGTACATACTCTTTCAACTTTTTTCTTTGCTTTCTGCAAGCTCCAAACGTTTGATTTATTGTCTGCTGACCAGTTCTGCAGATGCTACATGATCTGTAGAAGGACTTGGCATGGGGACCTGGGGACAGCTGGAATGAGATCAATAGTTCATGCAAGAAGAAACCTTCAGCTTTGGCTGTAAACTCGGAACAGAAGAAATGAAGTGGTGACATGACGTTCACTCCTTGAGATTAAAAGCGCTGCTCTGTGCTAATCTTGAGCATAATTCAATATATGCATGGAATGCCTGATAGTCACGAGACAGACTGCTTGTATAAGAAACAACAAAACCTTTCTTTTCAAGAGTATTGCTTCACCTTTCATTGGTTTGGGAAAGAGCATCCCTCTCCCACAGTAACATCAGCTCAAATATAAACAAATTTTTCTCCAAGGCCTCTGGTTAGGAGCACTCAAATTTTCTACCTTCAGCAGACCCTGCTAACAACATGCTTAAATGCTCTCCTGAATTAGGGTCATAATTTAATTATCTATTGCATGAGATCGAGCTGGCAGCCGATTTTGAAATATTTCCTTAAAACATCCACAGATGTAGACTTATATAATTAAGCTCTTTTAGATTATTTAATGAGGTTGCAAAAACTTACTAATAGTAATTCATCACTTGGAAGCTTGTGCTATTTGACTTATGGTTACTAAGGCTGCCTGCTTAGTAGAACATGCAGACAGGAAAATACATATTTGTGAAAAAAACACCACCTCCTAAACATTTTACTTAAGAGCAATTTTGCTCTAATATCTAGAGTAAACAAAAACAGAGTAGGATGCAGTGTACTATACAGGCTTTATTTGTAGCCACCTGGGATGACATCTATTACCCACTAGCAGATCCAAACTTTGCAAACACTAACAAAAACGTTCACACGACAAAGCACAGCTCCATTCTCTGCTCCTGCTTAGATCACTCACGTGTCGGTGACAGCAGGCACGTGGCACGTGACACACACCGCAGGATCTCCCAGTCGGGCAAAGTAGCCCTATGGGATTTTAGACAATTATGCCAGAGGAACACAGAATCATAGAATACCAGGCTGGAAGTGAACCTGGTCCAACCTTTTTTGGCAAAAGCACAGCCTAGATAAGATTTTCCAGCATCCTGTTCAGCCAAATCTTAAGCGTCCGATATTTGGGAATTCACAGCTTTCCTGGAGAGATTCCAGTGGCTGATCGTTCTCAATGTGAAATATATTCCTCTTGCATCCAATCAGCATCTCCTCTGGGGTAACTTGTACTCATTACCCTCATCTTTTCCACATGACTCCTTGTAAAAATGGAGTCTCCATCATCTTTCCAGTCACCCTTTAAATACTGGAACATGGTGATAAGGTGTTCCCTAAGCCTTCTTTTCTCAAGGCTGAACAAATCCAATTCCCTCTGCCTTTGCTCATATGGCCAGCTTCCCAGTCCCTGGATCACCTTCGTGGCCCTTTTCTGGACCCTTTCCAGCCTGTGCATAGCTTTTTTTTATTGCTGAGATCAAAACTGAACAAAGTATTCTACATGTTACCTGACAGTTGCTGAGCAGAGTGGGACAATGACATCTTTATCTCTGCTGCTGATGCCCTTGTGGATGAAAACCAGCATCCTGTTGTCTTCACTCTTCCACAGCAGTGCACTGTTCACTCATACAGAGCTTGTCCACCAGGATCCCCAGGTCCCTTTCCATAGAGTTGCTCCCCAGGTGATTAGATCCTAACCTGTGCTGCACTCCTGGATGATGTCTTCCCAGGTATAAAAATCCAACACTCATCCTTGTAGAGCTTACCAAGGTTCTTGTTAGCCCACTCTT